>JACEFZ010016181.1:0-502500 GCA_014155875.1 Cepaea nemoralis | reverse complement strand
CATCATCATCATCATCATCATCATCATCATCATCATCATCATCATCATCATCATCATCATCATCATCATCATCATCATCATCATCATCATCATCATCATCATCATCATCATCATCATCATCATCATCATCATCATCATCATCATCATCATCATCATCATCATCATCATCATCATCATCATCATCATCATCATCATCATCATCATCATCATCATCATCATCATCATCATCATCATCATCATCATCATCATCATCATCATCATCATCATCATCATCATCATCATCATCATCATCATCATCATCATCATCATCATCATCATCATCATCATCATCATCATCATCATCATCATCATCATCATCATCATCATCATCATCATCATCATCATCATCATCATCATCATCATCATCATCATCATCATCATCATCATCATCATCATCATCATCATCATCATCATCATCATCATCATCATCATCATCATCATCATCATCATCATCATCATCATCATCATCATCATCATCATCATCATCATCATCATCATCATCATCATCATCATCATCATCATCATCATCATCATCATCATCATCATCATCATCATCATCATCATCATCATCATCATCATCATCATCATCATCATCATCATCATCATCATCATCTCATCATCATCATCATCATCATCATCATCATCATCATCATCATCATCATCATCATCATCATCATCATCATCATCATCATCATCATCATCATCATCATCATCATCATCATCATCATCATCATCATCATCATCATCATCATCATCATCATCATCATCATCATCATCATCATCATCATCATCATCATCATCATCATCATCATCATCATCATCATCATCATCATCATCATCATCATCATCATCATCATCATCATCATCATCATCATCATCATCATCATCATCATCATCATCATCATCATCATCATCATCATCATCATCATCATCATCATCATCATCATCATCATCATCATCATCATCATCATCATCATCATCATCATCATCATCATCATCATCATCATCATCATCATCATCATCATCATCATCATCATCATCATCATCATCATCATCATCATCATCATCATCATCATCATCATCATCATCATCATCATCATCATCATCATCATCATCATCATCATCATCATCATCATCATCATCATCATCATCATCATCATCATCATCATCATCATCATCATCATCATCATCATCATCATCATCATCATCATCATCATCATCATCATCATCATCATCATCATCATCATCATCATCATCATCATCATCATCATCATCATCATCATCATCATCATCATCATCATCATCATCATCATCATCATCATCATCATCATCATCATCATCATCATCATCATCATCATCATCATCATCATCATCATCATCATCATCATCATCATCATCATCATCATCATCATCATCATCATCATCATCATCATCATCATCATCATCATCATCATCATCATCATCATCATCATCATCATCATCATCATCATCATCATCATCATCATCATCATCATCATCATCATCATCATCATCATCATCATCATCATCATCATCATCATCATCATCATCATCATCATCATCATCATCATCATCATCATCATCATCATCATCATCATCATCATCATCATCATCATCATCATCATCATCATCATCATCATCATCATCATCATCATCATCATCATCATCATCATCATCATCATCATCATCATCATCATCATCATCATCATCATCATCATCATCATCATCATCATCATCATCATCATCATCATCATCATCATCATCATCATCATCATCATCATCATCATCATCATCATCATCATCATCATCATCATCATCATCATCATCATCATCATCATCATCATCATCATCATCATCATCATCATCATCATCATCATCATCATCATCATCATCATCATCATCATCATCATCATCATCATCATCATCATCATCATCATCATCATCATCATCATCATCATCATCATCATCATCATCATCATCATCATCATCATCATCATCATCATCATCATCATCATCATCATCATCATCATCATCATCATCATCATCATCATCATCATCATCATCATCATCATCATCATCATCATCATCATCATCATCATCATCATCATCATCATCATCATCATCATCATCATCATCATCATCATCATCATCATCATCATCATCATCATCATCATCATCATCATCATCATCATCATCATCATCATCATCATCATCATCAAGTATTTCAGAGCTGATCATGAAGCATCCTTACCATGTTACCTCTGCTTTACTAACACCATACCAGGAAAACGAGAAGTAGAATCTGTAAACTTTAATAGAAGAAGATCACATGTAAACAAAAATGACGTTTCAGATAAAGCCTTCTCCAGCTCACAAATAATAAACATACACTGATACAACTGCATGACAACTCCATTGCTAAAATTATTACTTTGTGATAAGTTGTCTTTCTGTGTAAGTCGCTATGACACCATGTAGATTGATCATTTTCGTTGTCCAGTTAATGTTCAATATTAAACTGTAAAATTTACCGAGGTTTGGTTCTTGTTTTGCTTACTAATTGTCTATACTTGCTTGCTGGCTTGCGTTCGCTGGTTTGCGTTCGCTGGCTGTGAACTCCAGCATGAAGTCCTGTATGTCGGATGAAGACATCCTGTTGTCCAACATCATTGTGATGTCATACAGGACCTGAGGTTTGTGGGAGTATCCTTTGTACATGTCTGGCTTATTGGTGTGCAGACTGGTGGTTCCTCGCCGTGCAGGCAGATACTCTCCGACTTCGGAAGAATCAGCGATCCTACTACGTTAGCCAGGACCCTGAAGGTACCTGTTGCCCAGGACGCACGACTATGACGTGTTAGTAGGTCTTGGCCAGTATATAACCTGGCCCTGGTGCCTTGGAAACACCTCTCCGTCCCACTAATTGTTGTTGTTGTAGCAAACTAATTGTCTATGATTCAAAGCAATATATTGCCTTGATATGTCAAAAACATTACCACACATATTCTGCTACAAACATTCCACAAATAAAAATGTGTATGTAACACAATAACAATGCATGGTTTACCAACAACGAGGAAAATACGGTAAGCTTTACTAGAACACGACCACAAGTAATAAGAAGGACGCTGTGAGCAACGCCATCGTCTGCCCACTAATAACAAACAGACACACAAATACAACAACATGAAAACTCTACATGACAATATAAATATAAACGTTACTCATCCGTATCCTTGTTGTAGACTGTACACGCGTTACATGAAATCCGCGAGTATGATTCCAACAAAGCGACTAAACCGGAAATGTGGTACACTGATGAGACGTCAGTTCTGTCTACGTGGGATCGGCGTTTAATTCGAGGGCTTAAGCTTCCTTGTAGGACTCAGCATGACTGAATGCATCAGAGCGCTCGCTCTTAAACTCCCGATACGTTGTTGTCTAGGTGGCGGGTTCAATCCCTACACCAGTCAGGTTGGACTAACATGTTGACTTATTGTTCTTGACTTGAGGATGAAATTACAACTATCTCAGAAGTCGGAGTGGGTTCGCCTGATGGCGTGGGACTCAAGTAATAGGGAAAGCTAGACCACACGGAAAAATCAGTCCAGCATGGAATACGCTTCAGTTCAAAGCCAGCTAAGAAAAAAAAACAAAAAACTTTCATGCTCTGACCGTGTAGAATGATAATCTACAACAAGTAAAAAGTTAATTGCAAGTCCTTTACAGGACGTAGCAGTCAACCCCATTATTGTTTTGGCTGTTTGTGATTTCTAGACAAGTTTACGTTCAGTGGTTTGCCATTGCTTTCTGACCGACCGGCACCCATACTATTTAATAAAATCCAATGTAAGGCGGTCTGCTGCCAAATCGCCAGGAGTTGTGAATAAAGTAAAAACAGACTATTAAATCAACCTAGGGGTGAGGTTGATTCCAACATCCTGCAAAAGACATGCACCATCTTAAAATACAACAATCGATTGTTGTATATAAAGTAAATACTGGATACAATGTGGCTGACAATCTGTACGTGTATTCTGCTAAAGTAAGTAGAGTAAGTATTGGCTACAATGTGGCTGACAATCTGTATGTGTAATCTGCTAAAGTAAGTAGAGCAAATACTGGCTACTATGTGATTGACAATCTGTGCGTCTAATCTGCTGAAGTTAAGTAGAGCAAATACTGGCTACAATGTGGCTGACAATATGTATGTGTAATCTGCTAAAGTAGGTAGAGCAAATATTGGCTACAACGTGACTGACAATCTGTACGTCTAATCTGCTAAAGTAAGTAGAGCAGGGGACTCTTCTACACACCTAAAGACTCATTGGGAATATAGTGTCAAATCTATATTTTACAGTCTATCAGAACTCCGTGGGGGGATACGGTCAGTTTCTCACGAACTGTCTTTATTTCCAAAGAAATTTCCTATTGCCTATGTCAGTATTGATTGATCTGGGAGCCCAGGTCCATTAAAACTCAGAATGAACGTGTATTCAAACCCCTGGCCATCAGATCAGCAGTCGTGCGTCTAGCTACTACGTTAGCGCACATTCCTTACACTGCTAAGATGAGGTTGAATTTACGTGCTCCATGTGACAGCTCTGAGTCGGGCCTGCGTTAGCAGACAGTGTGTTCCCTTAGCTTTATCAGTGGCTTCTTTTTCTTGAACGTCCTCAGATACTGGGTGGTCTATCCCCCCCTCTCTCTCTGTCTCTCTGTCCCTCTCGCCCCCCCTCTCTCTCTCTCTCTCTCTCTCTCTCTTTCTCTCTCTTCTCTCTCTCTCGCTCTCTTTCTTGCTCTCTTCAGGCCAAATCCACGCGGTTCCCATAATCTTCAAAGAGTTGCCTTTCTTGGCTATCAGATGACATCCCTGAACTGAAAACATAAGGCACACATTGTAAAGGCTGTCTGGCAGATTTTCGCGGAGAAAACATAACATCAGTAAGTCATCAGATATGTTCATCTCCAGGACAAGATTTATATTATCTCACATGAGATCTTGTTACTTCTGTCAATCTAGTGTTCCTGTTTTCTTCTTCTTTTGTTGTTGTTGGTGTCGTCCTCGTCGTCGTCGTCCTCCTCCTCCTCCTTCTTCTTCTTCTTCTTCTTCTTCTTCTTCTTCTTCTTCTTCTTCTTCTTCTTCTTCTTCTTCTTCTTCTTCTTCTTCTTCTTCTTCTTCTTCTTCTTCTTCTTCTCTTTTTCTTCCTCTTCTTAAGCCCTAGAATGAAACAGACCCTCCTCAACCAACTCACCAATGTAGTTGCATGTGCATGGATTACACTTCAGTTCATAGTGAGCGAACGCAAAAATAAATGTTACAATTAAAATTGCCAGTCTTCCAGTTGATTAACTAATATCTACAACAACAACAACAACAACAACAACAACAACAACAACAACAACAACAACAACAACAACAAAATACAACAACGTATTCACATAGGTTTACATATCTCCTACACGTGTTCTCCTTGCATCATTTCACCGTAACACATGTCTTGGTTACAGGATCTTTCATCTGGCTCATCATTAACATTCTCAACATCACTCTAATCTTACATCTCCGACACATCTTGCGTATCAGATTTATTTCTCACGGCGTAGAGCGTCTTACAGCGCACCACCCCCGCTACACTCTGTGAAATGTGTTTCCACGTGCGCCTGTCTCTTACCAGAACCCAATTTTCTGCACCGACTTTTCTAAATCTTATGTATCTTCTTCTTCTTCAGCGTTCCGAGCCATTGAGGTTCTTTGCTGCAAATACAATCTGTCTCCATTCGTCTCTCTAGTGGACCTTCTCTTGCCAGTCGTTGATTCCAAGTGCTTGTAGGTCTGTATGTATATTATCTCTCCACCGCCTTCTTGGTCTACCTCGGGGTCTACGGTCATTTATTTCCTGAGTGTAAGCGAGTTTTTTTTCCCTATTATCTTCCATTCTTTCTATATGCCCCAGCCATTGTAGTCTATTAGCCTTCATGATACCAGTGATTAGCGGGGACTTAAACAAATCATAAATGTCTTTGTTACTTCTTCTTTTCCACTCTCCACTTTGTGTATCCCTAATGGGTCCAAAGATGCGTCTTAAAATTTTGTTCTCAAAGGTTTGTAACAAGGCTTCGTCTCCTTTCGTTGTACTCCAGGTTTCAGAGCCATACAGCACAACTGGTCTGATCAGTGTTTTGTATATTGTGATTTTGGTGTATATGTTTTGATATTAGCTGGTTTTTTGTAGTCAGCAAAAACATTCATGTAAATTTTCTATTAGAGCTCAATTTTAAGTAACATTGGTTTAGAGAGATCAGTAATTTTTGTGCGTTCTCTTGCTTTGGACTCGGGAGTAGTCCACGGGTCTGATTCTTGCGTGTGAGCTTTCCCGATTACTAGTGTCCCTGACCATAAGACAATCCCACACCGTCTTCCAGGGTACTTGTAAATTACGTCCCTAAGTCAAGGATGAGATGTATACATGTTAGTCCTACTGATAGGTAATTGGGTTGAACTCGCTACCTCTTCATCAACGCACCGGAAATTTAAGTACGAACCCTCTTATCCATTCGGCCAGCTGACCTCCAGATCAGTAACTGAAGACGGAGTTCTGTGAGAAGAGGCACGAGATGATCAACACGAATTAGGACACGGGGCATTCAAGACATTCTGAACATGAAAATGTTCGAGGCAGAAAAACTAACAAAGAGTCTAGATTCATTCGGGCTGCCAGTAATGAGAACGATATTGTCTAAAGCAAGGTGTGGGGGGGGGGGGGGACTACGGCCCGCGGGCCGCATGCTGCCCGGCAACTGATTTTATGCTGCCCGCGAGGGCATTTAGAAATAAACATTTTTACTTCGTTTTTAAGTTAGATTGTTGAATTTTACAGAATTACATTTACCGTTATGATTGTTTCAACATTTTTGATAAAATTTCTTTCTAATTATCTATTTTTTGTCAAGAGTCCTTGACCTTCGTAATGTAATGCTTCTTCTTCTTCTTTCGTTCGCCTTAAATATATCTATAACTGCAATGTTGCCTCTTGTATGAATTTAACTGTCCTCTTTAGTTCACTCAGTAGTCCATAGAGTTTATCTTCCACTGCCGTCTCTCTAGGCCAGAAGGTTTGCCCAGACATGTTGTAATTTGGGCAGTCATTGAGTATGTGCGCTGCTGTCTGCGAAGTCAATCCACATGTGCACATGGCTGATTCACCAATCTTGAATCTTTTATACATGTGGTTGCGTAATCAATTGTGTCCTGTTCTGAGGCGCAGAATAATGACTTGTTCTGGTCTGTCCATGTCGTGGTAGTCGTCTTGAGCAGGTTTTGGTGGCCTTCTGACTGATTTGATCATTCTTTTCTTTTGGTGGTATATAACGGGCACATCAGGCTGTTCTTCTTTTGCTCCCTCCTTAGCCAATCGATCTGTTCTGTTGTTTCCGGGTACTCTACAGTGGGATGATATCCACTGTATGGTGACCTTATGATGACTGCTAAGTTCAGAAAGTAGTGTCCTTAGTACTGGCAATTTCCCAGACATCATTTCGTTTTCGTTGAGGTGAGCTTCTTGCAAGCAACATAAGCTTACCTTTTCTTGGTACAAGATGTTTTCTAGTTCTATTTTCTTGTTGTTGCTGACCCCCTCCGCTTTTAAGTGTATTAGTTGTAGTCTTTGTTTGGTATGGCCATGCGTTCTATTCTCAGGTCCCCTGACTCCACAGGACATCTGAGAAGGACCTCCAGTAGCTGTGGTTGGACCCTTTCGAGGCATAGGGCTCGTGATCCAAAGCAGGGCGAGCACCATTACATTTATCAGTAGTCGACATATTTCATTAAGCGTGATTGCGTGGCAAACTGATTACTGTGCTGCGCCTCCTGGCTGGTTGCCTCCGTCTTCAGCACCCTTCCTTTGCTAGAGCAGACTGTGGTCTTACTCGAGCTTAGGTGTGTAGGAACGCACACATATGTCTACGCATGCATGTACGTGCATACACATCTAGAGCGCTTTGGTTATTTCTCGTCGTCAGTGACTCGCCGCCACCCTTCTCCTGTTAGTTAAAACAGTTCCGCCACGAGAAGGCCAGGAGTTGGACTTTTGCTGCATAGATGATGAATGCACGAGCCATTGGGGTATTTATGCAAGGTTGGGCGCTCACCCCAACCCCGTCCCGACTACATTTGGAACCATGCATTGCTAAAATGCTAATTTATCGATTTTCATATAGAAAAATATTTATCGACATATAAAAATTTAATAAGGATGATTTTATGAAAAACAGATATTTCTCCGGTGAATAAAATGATGTATTTTGCAAGAAAATATTAAATTTTAAAGTTTTTTGCTGTTACAAATTAATTCCACATTTACAATGTTCACATTAATTTCTTTGTCATAGTAGTCTTGATGCCGGTCTCCCTGGTCCAGGGGTTACACGACTTTCTCCGTAATCCCGTATACTCTCGTGAGTAACGTGACGTTGTGTGAGAATCGGTAGCGGTTCTCTCCGCGTCGGTAACTTACGGTGTATGTGAGCCGGTCGCTCAGAAAGCAATGGCAATCTACTGAGCGTAATCTTGTCAAGAAATCAAAAATCAGCTGAATGATGTTGATGTTGACAGCAATGTCCTGTAAAGGATATGCGAACAAAAAAAAGTAGTCTTGATATATTTCTGAAATTTATTCTGAGTTTACTACTTATTTTCCGAATATTTTATCTTCACACACAGCCGGAAGAAGGTTTTGTTTCATTTCGGTTTTAAAGATTTGTACAATTCTAACTGTTCGAATTTTATTAAAACAATGAGTGTCAATAACAAACGTAAGATTGAAGATAAATGCCGTGTTTTTAATGATGAATGGACAACTAAGTACTGTTTTATAAAAGTTGGTAGCAAATCAGTTTGCTTGTTGTGTCGTGAGTCAGTGGCTATCTTCAAGGAGTACAATTTAAAAAAGACATTATCTAGCAAAACATTCCGATTTCGGATACAATTTAACAACCGAAGGGAGGGAAAGGAAAAGCCTGGAGTTGGTGAAAAATTTGGAGAAACAGGAACATGTTTTCACTAAACAGGCTTCAATTCAAGATGCTGCAGTTGACACTAGTCTTGTGCTGTCACACCGAATTGTAAAACAGAACAAGCCATTTTCTTATGGCGAGTTTAGATGCAGCAAACATTATGTGTCCATAACAAAACAAAAAAAAAAAAAAAAAAAAAAAAACAGATTTGACAACATTACTTTAACAAGGAGACCTGTGGTCAGACGTGTTGACAAGATAAGTGACAATTGGATGCATACACTTCAAGAATGCAATATGCAAATAAACAATTTTTGTGGTACTCTCTTGCATTGGATGAGAGTACCGATGTACATGATACTGCCCAATTATGGATATTTATACGTGGAATAAACACTTCTTTCAAACTCACTGACGAGTTACAGAGTGTTGAGTCACTCAAAGACACAACCACAGGCCAAGATATATTCAGTGCTGTTATTAACCTTATTGCAAGAACTGGGTTGGTTTGGAACAAGATGGCAAGTGTTACAATTGACGGAGCTCGTGCTTTGACTGGAAAAAATATAGGTTTGGTAAAGTTGATAAGCGATAACATTAAAGCAGAATATCCAGACTACTACGCATTATTACCACTTCACTGTGTGATTCATCAAGAATGTCTGTGTAAAACTGTTTTGAATATCAAGCATCTTATTGACCCAGTTGTCAGTGTTATCAACCTCATCAGATCAAGAGGACCTAATCACAGACTGTTCAAGGCATTGCTTGACGATTTGGAAACTGAACATTTCGATGTCTTGTACCACACCAGTGTTCGATGGCTGAGTCTCGGCAAGGTGTTGAGGCGAGTATGGGAACTCAGAGAAGAAATAGTTATGTTCCTAGAGATGAAGGGCTTTGAATATGACTTTAATACTAACATTGTCAATAAAGAGTGGAAGTTAGACTTTATGTTTGCCATTGACATTATGGAAATATTAAATGAACTTAATGTCAAACTTCGGGGCAATGGTGTGCTTGCACATGAATTGTATGTACATGTAAAATCATTTGAGACAAAACTCTCACTGTTCTCCAGACAAGCAAGTGAAAAAAGCTTTTTTCACTTCTCTTTGCTGAAACAAGAAACCATTTCTAGTGAATTGAATGAAAAGTACAAAGCCCAATTAGATGCATTGATTGAAGAATTTGGATGGAGATTCAAGATTTCAAGAACTTAGAGCCCCAGTTCAATATTCTCAGTTTCCCCTTTTAGTGCAGAAACCGATACTGCCACAGAGGACATACAGTTGGAGCTGCTTGACTTACAAGCAGATCATGACCTGAAAGAGAAATTTAAGTCAGATAGTTTGCTGGATTTCTATGGATATTTATCACAAGATTCATTTGCCAAGTGTAAAACCGTTGCAGCTAAACTTTTATCATTGTTTGGATCAACATACATTTGCGAACAAGCATTCTCTTGCTTGAAGATCAACAAATATAAGAATAGGTCTTTATTGTCGGACTGCAACTTACATGCTGTCATGCGAATGTCAACAAGTAAACTTGCTCCAGATTTCAAGAATATTGTCAAAACGTGCATGCAGTTACATACGTCTTATTAGAAATCAACAATTATAGTGACAATGTATTCGGTTTGTGTCTACATTAAAGCCATTGATAGATAATAAAGAATATTTGTTATAATAACAAGTTGTAAACTCTTGTTAACAAATTAGTAACATATTTTGTCCATATTGTCAAATATAATGTATAAGCGTATAAGGAAAATAAAATTGCAATAATTAGTTATTTATACTGCTTAATAACCTATAAATAATTAATAATTACTCATTGTGATAGGTTGCTATAAATAAAATAGACATTATATATATGCTCCCGCCCCCCTCCCCCCAAATAGATTTATATTTGTCAATGCGGCCCTCCGCACAAAAATTTTGCCCACTCCTGGTCTAAAGTATTCGTTAGTAGGTAATCATTAGACCTCAATTAGTTCTTGCAAACTGGCATAACCAAAGTGCACACTCTTGCATTATTCTGTCGTAAGCAAATCACTACACGTTGGTCAGTTCCTCATTATATGAACAAAGACGTTTTCATTGTCTTCTAACACTCTTACATTTGCTATAGTTTCTCACTCCTATCCTCGGAGTACTATCCTTCGACCAGATTCTCGGGTCATTCGCTACTATACCATTATTTCCAGACCATTATGATTATGTTCTATCATACTATTTATATGATCCCAAAAGGGCAAAGACCACATGTGCCTTATGGTACGCCAGTATCTAACCCAGTGGTACAGACCCAGCCAATGTGTCAAAATGTTTATTTCTCAACACACCGGCATGCTTATGGAACAAGATCTAATGGATGCTCACTATAATTGATTTTTTGAACTGATGCTTGGCAGGCTGCAGAAGCTGATGATTATGATTAGATTATCTAGCTAGTAAGTAACGAAGCGTATTTGCTTATTCTACGAGGCATTGGCTTCGACCTTTCTGTTCTATGTGAGTCCTTGGATATTTATTTCTTCCTCTTGCTTTAGTGGCCATACATATGTGTACATTTATTCATCGTTCTAATCCACTTAGATTCTGTTAACATTTGCTAGTGAAACGTTTCAAACACAATGAAATGAAATTACCTTTTACAGTAGTCTTCTAAGTGGACACTACTTATATTTGGCCAAAAGCATTATATGGCACTGAAATATGGAATTAAAAAGAAAGTGACGTCAAGAACTTAGAAGTGGTAAGATTTGCGGGGTGTATAGAATAAGCTGGATAGATAAGAGCTAAAATTAACAAATTCGTAATGAAAATTCGTAAAGAAATTAAACTCAAATTGTCATCGACTGCCTATATTATCTTGCGGCGTAGGACAGGCAGGACTTGAGTCTTAGGAATTAAGGCAGCCTTGCTAGTGCTGTCAGAGCGAACTGTACAGGTTAGGGTGTTCAATTCGCCCCTAACATTTAAAAAAAATCCACACCTTACCGAGGATTCGAACTCCCGAAAGAGAACCCGGCATTCTAGACACTCGGCCAGCTGATCCTTGAAAGAAATTAAACAACTATTGAATATCCTAAACAAAAAGGTTATCGTGACTGTTGTGCGTAAAGAATATAAACAACTATCGAACATCATAACTAAAAATGTTATCTTGACACTTTGGAAATTTTAGGTAGGTAATATGAGTAGTGCCGGAGGGCAAGTGTACAGGCAACAGAAGAAGCGGGCATCCTAGACAAAAATAATATCACACTTTGGGTTGTCAACTATTTTGAATCATTTGTCAAAGCATATGACGATTTAGTAAAAGATACACCTGTACGCAATGCTAGGAAGCGGTATATAGTTCTGGATCCTTATGTTTAACAATCAGCAATCGCTAGGTGATGTGGTGAATAACACGTCAGCAATCGTTTGTACAGCCTGTCAGAGTTTCACATGGAGTCGGTAGGAACATAAAGATAGAAGGGAACTCAAGAAGGGACATAACCCCAATACAAGGGAGACACACTCGAATGCTCGAACAATCTAGAGCCTTCGAGAAGATCAGTTCGCCTACAGCTCCGTGGACACGCTGACCGCGTGCCAGGACCTGTTCCACGAGAAGCTCGGGGAGAGTTACAGCCCGTGTCCGAGACACGTTAGAGGGCAGACGCCGACTGAACATCGAACAAGCAACAGGGCTTAACTTAAGGGGGACTTGATAGATTGAATACAAGTGTATTTAGGAGTGTTACTCGCTAAATAGATAGATGAT
The DNA here is from genome assembly GCA_014155875.1 of Cepaea nemoralis. Classification (NCBI taxonomy): domain Eukaryota; kingdom Metazoa; phylum Mollusca; class Gastropoda; order Stylommatophora; family Helicidae; genus Cepaea; species Cepaea nemoralis. The sequence continues at coordinate 489,648 of JACEFZ010016181.1, read as the reverse complement.
AGAGTTTGTTGTAATAATTATGTATGATGGATTTGTTGTGAACTCGTATGATCATGATCGCCACGTCGCTGGCTGCGAAAACCAGTCTTCGCCAGCTTACTGTAAATAAATCATGTCAGATAGTATCATAACGGAGTTTGTTGCCTGTATGAACCCAAGTTTTACTCCCCTAGGTATCTAGGACGTTGACAAGCTATTTGGGGGCTCGTCCGGGATCAAATAGCCTGTCAACGTCCTAGATACCTAGGGGAATGAAACTTGGGTTCATACAGGCAACAAACTCCGTTATCACACTATCTGACATGATTTATTTACAGTAAGCTGGCGAAGAATGGTTTTCGCATGCCAGCGACGTGGCGAACATGATCATAGGAGTTCACAACAAATCCATCATACATAATTATTACAACAAACTCTATCATCTATCTATTTAGCGAGTAACACTCCTAAATACACTTGTATTCAATCTATCAAGTCCCCCTTAAGTTAAGCCCTGTTGCTTGTTCGATGTCCAGTCGGCGTCTGCCCTCTAACGTGTCTCGGACACGGGCTGTAACTCTCCCCGAGCTTCTCGTGGAACAGGTCCTGGCACGCGGTCAGCGTGTCCACGGAGCTGTAGGCGAACTGATCTTCTCGAAGGCTCTAGATTGTTCGAGCATTCGAGTGTGTCTCCCTTGTATTGGGGTTATGTCCCTTCTTGAGTTCCCTTCTATCTTTATGTTCCTACCGACTCCATGTGAGACTCTGACACAGCCCCGAAGAGAATACCAGGCAGAATAAAGAGATAGTGGAGGGACATCATCAGAAGAGTAAATACTTTTCTTCGTACTGACTGCCCTGATAAAGCAGACTTGCACTTCTGCAGTTAAGTAACGATCACCCATAGGCAAAAGCATTTAAGAAAGACCTTTGTTTGTTTCTTTGTTATGTATTTTATGTCCGCAATTGTTGCAGGTAAACAGACTGCGAGCGTGAGTAAACGTAGTTCGTAAAGTAAAGGACACTTTAAGACTCTTTGAGCACATGCTGCTAGATCCATGTTTTCACAGACCAAACGGTACTCGGTGGGTAATGTATTCAGTATCAAGCCGGCCGCCTTTACTCCAAAAAAAAAAAAAACGAACAAACGAACGAACGAAAATCTTTAATTTCAAAGGGTGTAGAATTGGGCACGCAGGCCCGTCTGACATTCTGCCATTCTTTTCTATTTCCTCTCATAAATTCTTTCATTCAACATCTCTTATGAAGCAAATCTTTGACAAAAAAAGAACAATAAGCATTAAAACACATGAAAAATAATCACAGAGACAGTGTTTAACATGGGCATTATAAATACCCAAGGAAGCAGTAACGTGCCATACATATGGGAATGTTTTTTTTTTTTTTTGGCTAGTTGTCGTTCGAGACAATTTACCATTATTTGTGTCTTCGTTTTTTTTGGGGGGTGGGGGAAAGGGGGAGGGGGGCATGTAGTATATCCTGAGGTAGTGTTCAAACAGGTTGCGACTGTATGTATAATGATTGGTGGTGTCTTTGATTTCTTGTGGAAGATTGTTCCACAACTGAGCGGCAGAGTATGCTAAGCTTGTTTTATATAAGTCTATCCTAGGTTTGCCGGTCTCTCTGGCTGTGGCGCTACAACACTTTCTCTCTGTAATCCCGTTTATCACGCAGAGTCTCGTAGCGGAGCGAGAGCTGAGGCGGTTCGACCCCCGCTCGTGACTTGCTGGATACTGAGCCGGCCGCTCAGAAAGCAATGGCAAACTACTGAACGTAATCTTGCCAAGAGATCAACATACAGCTGAAAGATGCTGGTGTTGACAGCTAAGTCCTGTAAAAGGATATGCTAAAAAAAAAATCCTAGGTTTAGGGACATGAAGTATATTCAGTCGTTCGATATGTCTTGTGTTATATTTAAACAATGGCCACAGGTAGCTTGGAGCATTTTGAAATAGGAGTTTGTGATAGCAGTTTAGTTTTTTATGTGTTTGTGTATGGGAAATGTAGAATATCTTTCTTGTGTTTTCGTCGAAGAAATTTTTAATTTTGGCAAGTTGGTATACTTTGTTGGCTATTTGTTTACCTAGAGAATGGACATTGGAATTAAAGGTTAGATTTTGATCTATGATAAGACCCAGTGTCTTGTGCTCTGTTACACTTTCTACAGGCGTGCTACCAATGTGCAGCTGAAGAGTTCTCTACGAGGTTAGAGTGTGAAGTCTTTGCCTGGTTCCTATTAACATAGTTATTGTTTTAGAAATGTTAATTTGCATGCGGTTTGCATGACTCCAGTTAACTACACTATTTATTTCCTGCTGCAAGGATAATTCTAGCACATTACGATCAATAGCGTTTGTATATACTGTGCAGTCGTCTGAAATAGATTGCAGGACGACGACAGACATAAGGGAAGATCATTTATATAAATGGCAAATGGCATTTCCTGACACCCATTTTAGGCTGAGTCGACTTGGGATCCCAAGCCAATTTGTAAAAATCCATCCATCCCGATGCGAATCTAACGCAGGCTAGCATTTAACGTAGCTACCTTTCTAGGGTTAGCACAAAACATAGACACGGTGGTTATGTATTGTTTTTATTTTATTTTTTTCCCTTTCAAGACAAGCAAGGGAAATAACAATTGGAAATGTGCTTATTAAGATTATGACAGTTGTCTACCTTATATTCAAAAATTTTGCGACAGTTTTTGTCAATTAACGTTTTCTTCGGTGACTGCGGTGAAGGAGTTAGTTAGGTGCATATTCATTACAGGACATAGCAGTCAACCCCAGCATCTTTTTGGCTGTTCGTGATTCCTAGACAAGTTTACGTTTTTTAAATTTGCCTATGCTTTCTGAACGACCGGCACCCATACCTTTTCATAAAAGAACCAAAGCGAGGCGGTCTGCTACCAAATCGCCCGCAGTGGTGTTTGGAAAGCGGTATGCGGGATTACGAACTGCGTACGTAACTCCTTCGCCAAGAAGCGAGCCAAGGGGTAGTGAATATAGTTTAACGTCCCGCATACTGCGCTCCAAATCAGCAGGAGGCGATTGTTAAGATGACCGCCGTGTGTTGATTTTAACAAAGGTATAAGCGCCTGTTGTTCAGAAAGTAAAACTGAGCATAACACTTGCCTAACAAATCATAAATAAAAAAAATTCTGGGACTGACTGCGTCGTCCTGTAAATTACGAGCAAATAAATTCTTTCTCAGGAGTCGTGGTAGCCTTGTGACTAGCGCAATTACGCGACAGCCTGGGCGGGGATTTATGTTTGTTTAAAGTGTTCTTGTATCTTACAAAAACCATACTGGAGGGTCAGGCTGAAGACAAGCGAGCAAGAGGTAGACAATGATACAGCTGGGAAGCTAACATCATGAGATGAACGAACAAGTGTCCGACAGAATGCACAATCAAAGCGAGAGGCAGACAGTGTTGGAGATCCATTGCAGCTAACTTTATTGTGGAGACGGCACCTGGTTGACTGAACTAAGACCGACACTAAGTAGTCAGAGAATAGGCCAGGCGGACACATAATCAGATTGAAACAGGTATTGAGACTCTTCGCTGGTTGTTGAAGATAGAGAAGGAGCACATATGGTAATATCTCGAATGCTGTATTGTCGGTGCTTGACTCCACTGAATTCAGCTTGATGTCTACAAGTTTGTAAAGACGAAGCAACAGAATGCGGACAGTACTATAATAACGTAGGTAAAACATATTCATATCTAGCCAAGTGTTCTGTGATGAAACAAATTATGTCTGGCAAGGTAAATCATTGTAAAGGGAAAAGCTACTTCCAAGAGGGCAGCTGAAAAACCAGCCAAGGAAAGAAACATGTTCTTCTTCTTCTTCTGCGTTCATCCGGAGTGTTTTTTCTTCCAGGCGTAACTGCGGTGTGTCTCGTTATGCACCCTTGGGCCAATACCCTTAGGCCAACACATCCGACTTTTGCGTGCGTTTTTTTAAAACCAGGTTAGCATTCCTGAGCTACTCTCACTTTTGTGGTACCGTCCACATTCCAGCTGATCAAGTTAGAGCGGTCAAAAACTTCACTGTCAGCCCTCAAGTGAAGGCAGGGGCAGTCCATAGACATTTTCCGCTATCCAAGGCAGCTTCCATAATTGCAGAGCCGACACATAGCGCTCTGGTACTGGGCTCACGCATGGAATCGCCACGTCCTGCATATGGCAGCTTTACTTCCCCACTTCCATATATTGGGCAGTAACATGTTCAAACGCAGCGACATTTGCGTTTGATGTTTATGAGGGGTTGCAGAACAGACACGAAGCAAATGCAGCAGCACTGCATCTTGAGGATGCATATAACATTCAGACATGATTTCTTCATACACACTCTAATGGAGATGGTTATTAGTCCCTGGGTGGTGAAGTGGATAGCAGTTACCTTCCCCTCTCGTAGGGTTATCCTTCCCTAGCTTCATGCATTATTACCCCGGGATGACCACAAAGATATGCGGTATCTTTTTTGCTATTTTTGCTATTCAATGTATACACAAGCAAGGTTGCAAGCATTAAAGCACCAGGGATTGGAAGATTAATGGCATTTGCAGATGATGTTCTTCGCAATAGGCTGGGGAGAGACAGGATGTACATAGCGTATGAGTTGCAGGGAGACAATGAACAAAGTGATCCACTGGTATTCAGATATGGGAGGTGTCAGTAACACTGGAAAATAAGTCTGTGTTATGTTGTTCTCTGGACAAAATGATAGTAAAGGTGGACGTCCCAAGTCTTACAATAAATGTATGAAATGTTAATATATATATATATATATATATATATATATAGAGAGAGAGAGAGTAAACAGAGGTACCCGGAAATCACCTTCGACAGAAGCCTGTCATTCAGGTATTATGTGAAAGTAGCTGTTATGAAATCTAAGAAGGGACTCGCTGCGATGAAGATCATGGCAGCGGTGAACATCGAGCAATGAATATTCTTCATACTCTATCAGTATCCAATTCTCTCAGCAACTGAGAATGGGTTGGAACTTCTCACAGTGACACAGAGATTGCTCATCAAACTAGAGTGTATACAGAACGAATCTATGCGGATGATACTGGGATACACAAGGGACAAGCCGGTAGTGTATATGAGATGTATCCTAGTCTTACCCACGATCAGAGAGAGAGAGAGAGAGAGAGAGAGAGAGAGAGAGAGAGAGAGAGAGAGAGAGAGAGAGAGAGAGAGAGAGAGAGAACGTGCTGCGGGATAAATCATATCTCCGAGAGACTGCAGACACGAAACACGCCCTGCATGAGGCTCTGGACACAGTTAAGAGCCACAGACTGATCAGAGGAAAATCATGAATGGCTTAGACAAAAGAGGGAATGCAGAGATTGGCCAACAGGCTCACTGAATGGGAGATGCAACAAATGATCCACGACAATTGGCGACCAGGCAATGTAATCATCTACAGTGATAGCTCTGTGCTAAGAGGTTAAAGAAGTACCCGGTGGTTCGTGGCAAACGTTGGTTGACGGTGACAATTGCGGGAGAGCCTGACATATGATACCACAACATTTAGTCTGAAAATGGACGTGGCGGCAGAACGGCGGCGTTCCGCTGGCTGGAGGACAAACTGCACACGCATGTCGTAATTGTAACGGACTTACGCAGTATAATGAGAAAGGTGAAGACAGGCATACTTCGGATAGAATGGCAGACTTCTATTCAACAATCAGAAATACTGAGCACCAGCTGGATATCCCCCCCCCCCCCCCCCATGAACATGCTGATGTGGTGGGAGACGAGCAAGCGGACACGTTGGCTGGGTCTATACCCCTTGGTGTTCTATTGGTGCATAATAAGGCATATGTGGCCAGGGATCTTTGTATCAGTGTGTAAAGTGTAGAAGAACGGATATAGCATCACGGCTTGGAGACAATAGTGCTGCAGGGAGTGACCAGAGTATCTGACCAACACTTTTAACTCCGAGGAATGGCCAGACGGACATATCTTCATACTGATATTAGTATTATTAGTATTGGGACTCTTCGCTGGCTATTGTAGACGAGGACAGAACACAGACGGAAATGTCCTTAGCGTTGTGATGTTGGTTTTTGACTCAGTTCAACTGGAGTCATTCTATGGGACGCAAAGGGGTGGGGGAGGAGATAGTAGCATGAATAGAACATATTATTTAAAAAATTCTGCAAATATTTCAAAATAGCAGCGCGAAAACTGTAAAGAACATTTGTTTGTTTAGCTATAATGTTTGCATAGAAATCTAAGAACAGCAGTAATGAAATCTATAAAATATACTGCTAAATGGCTTATACTCGGGTAGCTATACTTCCCTTAAGTGGTCGCTGTAGCAGTTGTTTTCTCTCTACAGCTTGGACATGCGAGTAACCTGTTAAACATCTTGTCACACGTATGTTTGAACTTTGAACTCATGTGATGATACACAAACAGGTTCACAGACAAGTTGACGACGCCACAAAGTGTGACGAAAGACGAGAGAGTAAAGTAGACGTTCCTATAGTTACCACTGGGATTAAGACCTGGTTGCAGAACTGGTAGAGTAAGAAACACTATTGTTGGTAAATAGCAAACTACGTAAATTGTTGCTATGAGGGTTGCCATTTTGATGGCTTTGTCTTGACGTCTTGTGTTATTCTTTGTTCCATTTGGTGCTGCTGTTAGCTTGATTCTCCAACGGACCTTTTGCTTCAGTCGGATTGTAAGAACCACAGTGCAAACTAGAACGGCAAAAAAGGCAAAGAACTGGATGGCTGCATGAAGACTATAGGAAATGTTAGTTGCTAGTCTGTTATATGTGGCAATAATGGCTCCCAATAGAATTCTGTTAGTCTGAGGTTCAGATCGCCAGCCAAGTATTAATGTCGAATATATCGGCACCATAGTTAGAAACATAACGAGATTAATAGACACGATCAGATTGATAATGACGGTCTTTGGTATGATTCTTTTAATCTTCAATGGCCAGACCACACACAGACATCGCTCAAAAGTGATGAAGGCAATCAAGCACCCTGAAATCCTGCTAAAACAACCATACGGCAGAATAGCGAATACAGCCTGCATATCAACAAACACAATCGGTAGCCCGGAGTTCAGGAACAACGGGTTCCAGAAGATACTCAAACACAGCGAAGCCACCAGGGAGAGCATATCAGAAATAGCAAGTGCGGTGTAGGTAATATTTGTAGTCTCTGAGAATCCTTGCTTGAAGAACACTAATATATTTATTACGTTACATGCTATACCGAATACAGATATGGCGCCAACTAAACCAGTAATGTTGATTGTGACAAAGATCGCTGTGGTTTTTGTGTCGTGGTCGTCAGATGTAGAATGTTGCACATTCGTTGAAATTGATGTCATGGTGTAGCTGGCTGGTATGTATACTATTACAATGTTTATATGTAAGCACGCATATCCACAATATAATTCACTCTGGCAAAACTCCGAAGAACAATGTCTAGATATGAGCAGTCGATGGTGAAAACTAACAAAAGCCCAGCATATACACGTGAAATCTTTCAAGTAATCTTTATGAATATATTTGTCCCCGAGAACATAATTACACATTGCTTCAATTCAAAATTAGGGTCTATGTACCTTTCGAGTACCGAAGTCATGATGGGTAGTCACAAATCAACCATTCTAGACACAATGACGTAGGAAAGCTAGGGGAAGAGATTGTGATTATATGTTGACAAAACTTAATGCATGCTACTGTCCAAATGTGCAAACATTCACACACACACACAAAAACACACACATACACACACACACACACACGCACGCACGCATATATATATATATATATATATATATATATATATATATACATCATCAACATCATCACGTGCCCTGCCAGCTGGCGTAGGCGTTCATGGCTCTCCACAGATCTCGGTCTTTGGTTTTCTGGATTAACTCTGCTGCTGATATTCCTCCATGCCACCGTCTCAATCCATCCAGCATAATTTCTCTTGGTATGCCTCTGCCTCTCTTTCCCTCGATCTTTCCTGTTGTCACGATGATCTCCAACGCCTCTCTTCTCATCACATGATCGAAGAAAGCTGTTTGTCTCTTTCTTATTTTTGTATATAATGTATAAGTATCACTGAATGCATACTCATTGCATAAGATACTCTTCATTTTCTGAAATGCGGCTTTTGCTTGCGCTATTCTGCTCTTAATCTCTGTTGTACATCTTCCATCTGATGTTATAAATGCTCCTAGGTATCTAAAATTATCCACTTGATTAAGAAATTTTCCTTCTATTTCTATGTCACATTTTGGTGTCACCATTTTCTTTGATATCACCATTGTTACTGTTTTCTTGATATTCAAGGAGAGTCCTTTCCTTGCACTCTCTGTTACTACAGTGTCCAACAATTGTTGTAGGCCTGTCGATTTATCTGCAACCAATACTGTATCATCTGCATAGCGAATATTATTTATATTATAACCTCCAACTAGTATTCCTGTCATCTCTTTGATCTCTCTGATTATTACTTCGCTATATAGAAAGTTTGGAGAGAACAATAATGAAGGGGTATATGCCTGGGAAGAGAGGAAGAGGAAGGCCAAAGAGAAGATGGGTGCAGGATGTGGCAGATGATCTTCAGATGGGTGTATCGGACGCGGGACATCTTGCTTATGATCGAGAGGTATTCCGGAAGGTTGTTATGGGAGCGAGGTTCTGCAAAGGACATGCTACTGAATGAATGAATGAATGAATATAGGGAGAAGAGATCTGGTGACAAGACACACACCTGTAGTACTCCTAGCTGTATCTGTTCGTAACTACCCTCTTTATTTCCTAATTTATTTGCTGCTACTTTGTTCCAGTAAATATTCTTTATTATTCTTAAATCTTGCCCATCAATACTGATATCTTCCAACATTTTAATCAGTTCATCATATTTTACTTTATCAAATGCCTTAGTATATTCTATGAAGCACAAATGTATGTCTCTCTGTTTCTCTATTGACCTTTCTATTAGTGTCCGTAATGTATAAATAACATTGTTTGTGCCCTTTCCATCCACAAATCCATACTGTTCTTAACTAATTTCCATTGTTTTTTTCTTTCTGATTCTTCTCATTATGATTCTGAGTAGAAGCTTAGTGGCATGGTTTATGAGGTTAATTGTACGAAATACATGATTTCAGCACATCACTGGGTATCCAATGTTGTAAATATCATTCAACATTTTGGTTAATATATCTACTCCAAATTCTCCCGGTACTTCTAATTCTTCTATTGTGATTTCATCTGGCCCAGCTGTTTTTCCTTTCATCATATGTTTCATCGCGTCATCGACTTCTTCTTTCAGAATAGGTGGACCTTCTAAGTTACTTTCTTATGTTAATTCTTCCCTTTCTCCATCATATAATTCTCTTATGTACTCATTCCACCTCTTCTTTATATCACCTTCCTCCAATAATATATTTCCTGTCTTTGATTTCAAACACCCTGTATTTATTCTTATTTTTTTCTCCCGTGAGCTCACAGATTTGTTTGTGCATATTTTTTTTTGTATCTTTAATGGCGTTTAATTCATTTTTTTGCACTGCTCGTTTAACCAACTTTCTTTTGCCTTCCCACATTTATCTTTTATTTCTTTATTTATCTTAATGTATTCTTGTTTGTCGTTTTTACTATGTTTTCTTTTGTCCATCAGCATTAAGATTTCTTCATTCATCCATTTTTTCTTAGCTTTTTGGCTTCTCTCCGGTAATATTTCTTTGCTAGTTTGATGAATGGAGTCCCTTAACATTTCCCATTGCTCATTTATACTCTGTATTTTGGCTATTGTATTGCACCTATTTTTCACAGTCACTCTGTATTGTTCTTGAATTTCTTTATCTACTTTCAGAACCTCTTTATTAAGTCTCATTTTCCTAACCATTTTTCCCTCTCTTTAATCTTACTTTTAATTGTCCACATAGTGGTACATGATCACTCTCATAGTCAGCACCAGCCATTGTCTTTACATTAATTAAAGCACTTCTAAATCTTTTACTAATTAGTATGTAGTCAGTTTGGTTGCGCATTTTCTTATCAGGGCTTTTCCATGTGTATAGTCGTCTTTCATGGTGTTTAAACCAGGTTTAAACCTCCATTTTCCCCTTTCCTACATTTGCATTAAAATCTCCAAGTATTATTTTTTATTTCCTATTATCCAGTTTGAGCCATCGTCATTTCTATTTCGTCGTAAACGTGTTGTATTTCTTCATTACTACTGCTTGTTGTTGGTGCATATACTTGTATAATATTTATATCTATTGGTTTGCCTTTGATTTTGACCATAATAACTCTATCTGAAATACACCATTATCCATTAAGTGACTTTGTTGTTTTTTCGTCAAGTAATATTCCTACACCGTTTTCATGTGTATCCCCTCCAGAATAAATTATTGTGTGGTTGTCAGATATAATTTTGCCCGATCCCTTCCATCTCATCTCACTAACGCCTATATATTCATTTTCATGCTATCCATCTCTGTTAGAACATTGTTAAACTTTCTTAGCTCATTTAATGTCCTAAAATTCCATGTTACTTCGCTTTTATTTTATTTTTGATTTTGCCATGAGCAGCTGGATGACAGTCTGGTGTCACCTATGGCTCATGACTGTTCCTACCGGACGAGGATGTCCTAAGACAGCCATTAACGTCGTTCACTAACTCTGTTATATGTTTTGCCATGAAATCTTGGAAAGATAATGTGGTTGTTTCCCATTGCCTTCCACATCCACATGGTGGTCTTTTACCTCAGCCTTTGACAGCCATTTCCGACTGTAAGGACAAGTGAGTGCCCTGCTCTGCTCAGCTGCAGAGTTGTCCACTTATTCCGGTGGATACTCGGTCTCCAGAGCTATGTTAGCCACACCATGGTGTGTTTCCCATCCTCTACCACGGGAAGGTGCAGTTGGGATTTTCACTTTCTAAAGTTATGGTCTATGACCAAATCTCTCCAGTACTTTTAGAGGACTATATATATATATATATATATATATAATATATATATATATATATATATATATATATATATATATATATATATAAATCATGTGCCATGCCGGAAAGCGTAAGCGGTCATGACTCGCCATTTCACTCGATCACCAGCATCGTGGATCAGCTCAGTGTTCCTGTCTCGTCCATGCCATGTGGCCAAGCCATCCAGGTATTTTCCTCTCGGTCTTCCTCTTGGTCTGTTCCCTTTGATCTTGCCAGTTGTCACTAAGTTCTTCAATCCATTTCTTCTCATAACATGTCCACATAATTTTGACTGTCTACGTCTAATTTCTCTAATAAATTGACGATTTTCATTTTTCTCCTATAATACTTGGTCATTGGTTTTTCTGTGTGTCCATGGTATTCTTTGCATTTTCCACAGAAACCACATTTCTGCAGCCATCAGATGTTTTTCAGCTTGACTGCACATTGTCCAAGTTACGCATCCATACAAAAGAACAGGCTCTATGTATCCCCTCAACACTCTTTTTCTCGTTTCAATTGACATCTTTTTATTGGTCAGAATGTTTTTCATCTTGCTAAAGGCTACTTTCGCCATGGCGATTCTTGTTCTAATCTCTTCAAGGCATCAGTAGTATACAATGTGGTATTCAGGTAGGAATTTAGGTGCAGCACCTATATATTTTACTATATAAAAAGTCTAGCACCTACGCCCTGACGTCATATTTTACGACCACATTTTCAAAAAATTGGCGGGAAATTTCTTGGGTTTGGGTGACTACTTCCGGTTGTCACTTCCGGTCCTCGGGTACTCCCTACCGACCACCCCGCCTACAGGTACCTCCTCCGGCCGCCTCCGCTTCCCCTGACCGCTTCCGAGCCCATTCAAAGACAGCGGTGCAAGCCCCGTGCATGTGGATTACTTATATAGATAAGTAGACCAACTAGTCACCGGGGACTAGTCCCAGTGTGTAGGTGTGTGTGTGTGCGTGTGCATGTGCGGTGCGGTTTGCGCGACCATCAGGCATATCAGAAAGTGGTGGAGATCAAACAATGTAGGAGTATACATTTCTTCTGGTTAATTCTCATATCAAATTAAACTGAGGTCCTGTAATTGCATATTAATGGAAGTAACTTAACAAACTCAAGCATACCAAGTAGCTAAATTATTTGGTTCTTTGATATTATAGTGCATTATAATCTCTTTATCATTTAATAATCGACAATTATAAACTACAGTCGTATGATTTCTAGAAGGTACCGAGGGCATTATTAATGAGTGAAGCTTTGGGTTACAATACATGTTAAAAATAACCACCAAGGCATTTAGTTTCCTAAGGGCAGTTTGTTCTTGGAGTGTCTGAAACTGCAAGCGTAGAAAAGATTATTCTAGGGTAAACTTCTCAGGCCGGTCTTCGTTGCAAAGGTGTTACGGAGGTGGTTCGTAATTCCGCTTACCTGCGTTCGAAACATAGCTGCGACCGATTTGGCAGCAGGCTTGGTTTTAATGTATTGGTATGGCAGCCGGTTGTTTAGAAAGCAATGGCAAACTACTCAACGTAAACTTGCCAAGACATCAACAACAGTGGTGCTAGTGTTGACAGCGATGTCCTGTAAATAGCTTATGCATATATATATATATATATATATATATATATATATATATATATATATATATATATATATATATATATATATATATATATATATATATAGTAAGTGGCACCTTACAGTCTTGACAGACCAAAGTATGTGAGGTGGAATTTGGCCAAAATTCCATCACAATGCCTGGGCAGAGCTTCAGAGAACATGTGGTGCCCAAACGACATGTTTTCTCTCTCGGCCTTGCCCTCTCTGGTCCAGAGGAATGGGTAAACAATACGTCTGGGACAGGGTAGGCTGCAGACGCTGACAACTCAGCGTCAAACCTCCGAGACCTCGCCTCCACGAGGGCCTCGTACGTGTCTGGACCATAGGACGCGTACATCTGTCAATCGCACGTGTCCGGACCTGTGTAAAGCGAGTACTACCGTCAGACTCCCAGCCTGACTTTTGCGGATCCCACGACCACCGGGAATAGGCCCGCCGGAGATATCGCCAGTGATATTGCTCGTCTGTTGCGATCAAATCTCTCATCTATCCACTGTGCGGATCTCGCGACCAGCTAGAATAGGCCCGCCGGAGATATTGCTCGTCTGTTGCGGACAAATCTGCACCGACTGACTGAATAAGTAAAGAAACGATAAAATAGACGCGCATGAATGGATTAACGAGATAACCACCTTTCCTATCTAATATCTAGCGAAACCACAGCCAAGGGAACGGGCTTGGTAGAATCAGCGGGGAAAGAAGACCCTGTTGAGCTTGACTCTTGTCCGACTTTGTGAAGACATATGAAGGGTGTAGCATAGTTGGGAGCGCAAGCACAATTCATATATATATATATATATATATATATATATATATATATATATATATATATATATATATATATATATATATATGCGTGTGTGTGTGTGTGTGTGTGTGTGTGTGTGTGTGTGTGTGTGTGTGTGTGTGTGAATGTATATATGAATTTATGCGCTCTTGGAAACTAGCATGCATTCAGTTTTGTTAACATTTAATCAACATCTCTCCCTCTAGCTTTCCTTCGTCACCGTGTCTGGAATGGTTCATTTGTGACTACCTATCTGTACTCCGGCACTTGAAAGGTACAGAGAGCTTAATTTTGAATTGAAGTAATATGTAATTATGTTCTCGGGGACAAATATATTCATAACGTTATGTTCTTGATAATGGGCCTGCTTGAAATATTTCACGTTTATATGCTGGGCTTTTGTTAGTTTTCATCATCGACCGCTAATATATGTTAGCGATCTAGACTTTGATCTTAAGCGTTGTGCTACGGGTGAACTATATGTGTGAATATTTGTTCTTGGATATAAACATCGTAAGAATTCACATACCAGCCAGCTATACCATGACATCAGTTTCAACGAATGTTCAACATTCTACATCTGACGATCACGACACAAAAACCACAGCGATCTTTGTCACAATCAACATTAGTGGTTTGGTTGGAGCCATATCTGTGTTCGGTATAGCTTCTAACTTAATAACTATATTGGTGTTCTTCAGGCAAGGATTTTCAGAGACTACAAATATTAGCTATACCGCACTTGCTCTTTCTGATATGTTATCTCTGATGGCTTCGTTGAGTTTGAGTATCTTCTGGAACCCGTTGTTCCTGAACTCCGGGCTACCGATTATATTTTCTGACATTCAGGCTGTGTTCGCTATTCTGCCTTATGGCTGTTTCAGCAGGATTTCGGGATGCTTGATTGCCTTCATCACCTTTGAGCGATGTCTGTGTGTGGTCTGGCCATTGAAGATTAAAAGAATCATATCAAAGACTGTCATTATCAATATGGTCGTGTCTATCAATCTCGTTATCTTTCTAACCATGGTGCCGATATATTCGACAAAATTACTGGGCTGGAGATCTGAACCTCAGACTAACAGGACTTTATTGGGAGCCATGATTGCCACGGATGATAGATTAGCAACAAACATTTCCTATAGTCTCCATGCAGCCATCCAGTTCTTTGCCTTTTTCGTCGTTCTAGTTTGCACTTCCGTGCTTACAATCCGACTACGGCAAAAGGCCCGTTGGAGAATCAAGCTGACAGCAGCACCAAACGGAACAAAGAATACCACAAGACGACAAGACAAAGCCATCAAAATGGTAACCCTCATAGCAACAATTTACGTGGTTTGCTATTTACCAACAATAATGTTTCTTGCTCTACCAGTTCTGCAACCAGGTTTTAATCCCAATGGTAACTATAGGAACGTCCACTCCACTTTCTCGTCTTTCGCCACACTCTGTAGCGTCCTCAACTTGCCTGTGAACCTTTTCGTGTATCATCACATGAGTTCAAAGTTCAAACATACGTGTGACGAGATGTTTAACAGGTTACTCACATGTCCGAGCTGTACAGAGAAAAAAAAACTACTAGGGCGACGAATTAAGGGAAGTATAGCTACCTGAGTATAAGCTATATCGCAGTATATTTTACAGATTTCATTACTGCTGTTCTTAGATTTCTATACACACGTACGTTATAAACAAACAAAAGATATTCTTTACAGTTTTCGTGCAGCTATTTTAAATTGTTTTCGGTTAATTTTTCTTAAATGTTTTCATGTTATTTACTGCACACATTTCCCCCCATTTATATCCCACAGAATGACTTGACTTTAACTGAGTCAAGACCCGACATCACAACGCTCGGAACATTTCCATATTTGCTCCCTCCTCATCTACAAAAACCAGCGATGGTTCCAGTACTAATAAGACCAATAGCTGTCTGAAGATGTGTCCATCTGGCCATTCCTCAGAGTTAAAAGTGTGGGCCAGATACTCTGGTCACACTCCCTGCAGCACCATTTTCTCCAAGCCGTGATGATCTATCAGTTTTTTGTTTTTGTTTTTTTTTGTTTGCACTATACACACTATTACAAAGAGTCTCATTCACACCTGCCTTATCATGCAATAATACCTCATCAATGGGTGCAACCCCAGCCAATCTGACCGCTTGCTCGTTTCCCACCACACCAACACGTTCAAGAAAGGGGAGGGTGGGGGGATCCAACCGGTGCTCAGTATTTCTGATTGTTGAATGGAAGCCTGCCATTCTGCCCGAAGTATGTCTGTCTTCACGTTTCTCATCATACTGCGTAAGTCCGTTAAAATTACTACATGCGCATGATGTTTGTCTTCCAGCTAGCAGAGCGCTCCCATTCTCTCCCACCTCCATGTTTAGACTAAATGTTGTCGTATCATATGTCAGGCTCTCCCGCAACAGTCACCGTTAACCAATCTTTGCACGTACCCCCAGGTACTTCTTTAACCTCTTAGCACAGGGCCATCGGTGTAGATCAGGGGTCACCAAACTACGGCCCGCGACTTCATTTCATCCTGCCCGCCGACGGTACTTGAACTTGCTTGATATAACGTATGAAACACGAGACGTTGTGATACAATTTAAATGTAATATTATGTTTATAATAATAGGAGATCGTCACACGTGCGGAGACCTCCTGACCGCTCTAGGCTGTTTATTCATGCGGCCCTTTTTATATATTTTGCAAACCTTATTATGAGATATATTCTATTACCAAATGAAGCCGCCTGCCGAGTCTCTACAAGAGTATAGAGTAGCATATCCCATGATACCCTGGTAAAAAATGCATAGGATGCTGGGATGTTATATTGGCTGCCTATAAGAGCCCAGTCACGCCATGATCCCGCCTCTTTGGCCTTGAGAACAACTGAGGCCGAAGAGATGCTGATGTCTAATTTTCAGCAGAGGGTTTGAACTCATCCCTCTGAGTCACTACCAAGCAGATGGGCTAACGTGCCGCAGGCACGGCCGAGCGTGGCCACTGTTTTTCCAGACCGCAGTTGAGAGGACAGACAAGCCCTTTGAAGATCTAAAAGATTCAAGAGGATCTTGATTGTGGATTGACGATTATCTGCTGTGGGGTGAGTTTTGAATGAACCTTCACAGTTTAAATAGGAATATAGGAATAGAATAGCTATGTCTGTGCCCGAGAACAATAATGGAGGGGTATATGCCTGGGAAGAGAGGAAGAGGAAGGCCAAAGAGAAGATGGGTGCAGGATGTGGCGGATGATCTCCAGATGGGTGTATCTGAAGCGGGACATCTTGATTATGATCGAGAGGTTTTCCAGAAGGTTGTTATGGGAGCGAGGTTCTGCAAAGGATATGCAGCTGAATGAATGACCTTTGTTCCATCTTGTTGTCTGATAATTGCTGGTGTTGTGTATCAGACTACAGTTACAGTGTTGTGATGGAAGATCACTGGTACTGAGTTGGATGACTACCCATGCTGTGATGAAAGATCACTGGTACTGTGAAGAATGATCATGTCTATGTTTATTCATGGGGATGCCTATTTTGTCATTGCATCTAATCATGAATTTTATTTATTAGTGCATTGGCATTATTAATCAGATGTTGGTGTATCTTTTCAATTACATTATTCTGATTCCATGTACACGGAACTGAATTCCTTCTGATATTTCTAAATCTTTTCTGTTCTTGTTAGCCGTAGAGATAGAATAAGATTTTCTGTGTCTTCTTATTCCTCTCTTCTTCTACGGCCCATGAGCAGTCGGCATTGTGCTATTACCTCTATCATCTCTGTGAGGTTACATTGAATGTGAGGTCTTGATTGGATGCAGCAATTCCAGACCAATCATTGATGGTATTTTAAAAGCCACACGTTAGTTTCACAAATCTCCCTAACCTCTTTTGCTGCTTAGTTTGTGAGATTCGGATATGTGCACATTAGGTCTGATGTAACTATCTTTTTGCTAACGTCGCCTTCTTTGATAACTTTGTATAGTAAATAAATATGTTGGTTGTCTTTGTTTTTTGTGCATTGCACGCCTTCCCATGATTAACTTAGTTTTTCGTCTTTTTTCCCAGAGCTTTCGTTCTAGCTTGCAATTATTGTTAAAGTTAGTTGCATATCCTTTACAAGACGTTTGCAGTCAACACCAGCATTGTTTGTGTTGTTGATGTCTTGGCAAGTTTACGTTCAGTAGTTTACCATTGCATTCTGAACGACCGGCACCCATAACAAAGCGTAAAACAAGCGCAACGCTGTCTACTGCCAAATCGCTTGCAGCTTTGTTCCGAAAGCGGGTATACGGGATTACGAACCGCGTCCGTAAGACCTTTGCCACGGAGAACGGGGCAAGTATTGTACAGAATAACTATCCGGCCCGCGCTCGTCATTTTCTCAGATAATCCGGCCCGCCGTGAAAAAAGTTTGGTGACCCCTGGTGTAGATGATTACATCGCCTGGTCGCGAATTGTCGTAATCTGTTGTTGCATCTCCCATTCAGTGCAGCCTGCTGGCCAATCACTGCATTCCCTCCTTTGCCTGAGCCAATTATTATTTTCCTCTGATCAGCCTATGGCCCTTAACTGTGTCCAGGTGTTCATGTGGTGGGTGTTTCGTGTGTGCAGCCATTCGGAGAAATGATTTATCCCACATAACGTAGAGCCTGTCTCTACTCGTGAGTAAGACTAGGATGTATCTCATTTAAACTATCGGTCTGTCTATTGTGTATCCCAGTATCACCCGCATATATTCGATCTGTATGCTCTCTAGTTTCACCAGCTGGCTCCATTTCATTGTGAGCAGACCCAATCCATGCCAAGTTACTGAGAGAATTATGTGCTGATAGAGTATGAAGAACATTCTTTGCTCGATGTCTGTTGCTACCATGATCATCGCACCGAGTTCTTTCTTAGATCTCATAACAGCTACTTTCGAATGATTCCTGAATGATAGGCTTTTGTCGAAGTTGATTCCCAGGTACCTGTGACAAAACCGCCGGGGCTTGGTCTGGTTTGCCACGATAGATACAATCCCCTGCCTTTGCTCCAACCACCTCAATAGCACTCTACATCTACCAGGCCCCACACAAGCCGGGACAGCTTAACCTTCCCTCCCTCACCTAGGGTTCCAAACCCCAAGGGGGCTCGGACCAGACACCAGTCATATCACTGCACAAAGTCATAGCTAAGAGAACAAAATTTAATTCTGAACTACGTCACCTACAACACAGAGAAGGATGGCTGAAAGCCAGACTAGAAGAACTATGTACAAGATCAAAGACGCAGATGAGTATTCATCATGGAGGTGGACGATAGCTCGTGCGGTTGTCCAGTCGTGGTAGCGACTCACCCAGGCTCCTCCAGTGGACTGGAACTCCAAGGTCTGCTGCCTCTCCAAAGTCCCCTCTTCCCACAGAGAACCAATCACGGGCTGATCCAGCGCAGTACCACTGCCTGACTGACACTGCACCGATGAACAAGGATCCTTCCTTGCTGTCGTCCTATATCACTCGTCACACTCCTGATGAAGTCTGGGCCGACCCTAGAACAGTAGCGGTCTCCCACTTGCCGAAAAAGTACATGTAGCACAGTCTCAAAATATACAAGAGCCTGGTCACTCTTCTATCTCATAAGTGACCCACACACTGATATGTCACCTACAAAATGAGCGGTTGCTCCACATGAACACACAATGTCACTGGTAAAGTCTATCAGGTGACTATAACACTTCACCTTGATTTCCATGTCCCTGGACAAATAGATCTTCACACAGTCTCATGTAACTACCCTGATCAATGGGTAGTAATCACAACCTAGCATACACTGTCAACAGTTCACCACGATGGCATGAGGTAGCTCCCTACCTTAACAAACATTGTCAACAGTTCATCACATTGGCATGAGGTAGCTCCCTACCTTAACAAACATGTCACTCTGGTGTTCCCACCAATGTTGTAATCAATGTCCTAGTTCACTGGACCTCATGTTGGCTTCAGAAAGGTAACCAATGTAGAAACACTATTTAAGCATATATTATACACGGTGTCCCCTGACAACCCAGCCGGGTCAGAAGCATATTACACAGGCCATGGTGACCGGTATCAATGATCACTCTACTCAACTGGAAAGTTCACTACCTTGCAATCACCAAGGTGTACACTGAGGTTGAATGTCACCAGTGCTTCACTGGCCTTGAATCACCAGACGTTTCAGTGTTGGATCCTCTCAGGATCGGATGACACTCGTCGGACTCTTGACGGAGGTCCTAACCTAGACCTACCGACTTATTCAGCACTCAGCTCCTTTCAACATTGATCTCGCAGAATCAGACGACCACTCCCAGAATAGCCTCAATCAATCTTCTGGATAGGCACTGGAATGAGTGGGCCCATAGAGCTCATGGTGAAGCTCTTGAATCTTCTTCTGTATAGTAATAACAGATCCTGAAACACGGAGAGGTTGGTGTGATAACTCAACTACAACAAAGACTACCAGCATCTCCACCCCGTCACCTGCCTCTCAGACATTCCTCATGTCCACCAACATGAGTATGAAATCATCACATCATAGATCTACTTAGTCACTATAATATATAGGCATAATGATGGTAGAAAAAGCAATAGCACACCTGTTCAGTCAAGTAACACTTCTGGGCTACCTATAACCCCTAGCACCAGAGTCGACTGTATGACTCTGTCAAGCATCCTTCGCCTGGTGCCAGTCCCATCCGGTTTCATCTTCCATCATCAATCAACATATACACTTACTTTCCTTTCAGTGTAGGGATTACTGTATCGAGAAGGTGTCCAGCCGGACATCTCCTTCCTGACAGACTCATCAATTCATCAATCCCTTAACCCATGGACTGATCAATTACACACATTAATAACTATATGCCCATAATGAATTATACTCCTGATAATTCATTACTATAGCATTAACCAAGGAGAACTCATGACTTGTTACACTTAATTAACAAAATCATATCACAGCCATAGTGTCAGGTCTGGGATCCCTGCCCCAGATCCTGAGTTGCCCTTGTATTCACTGACTATCTTTCAGGTCAGTCATACCTGTGCCGGTCGAGCACAGCTGTGGTGGCCATCCACCATTACACTTTCCCACAGCTACGGTGGGTCCCGTGTACCTTGTCCCGTGACGACTTAAGTCACGTCATCCAATGTAGCAAACCTCCAGACTCCACTACCAAACTTTGACTCCACCTTTTTTGGGGGGATTATTCTTCTCATATCACTACTACTTCACGGCAGTACTCCAAGTACTCCATGAACCGAATCAGGGTTCCAGAAGAGTAGAATATTAGAGACAGAAACGGTTAGGTTCAAACCTCGATCTATCTAGACACCACGGCCTCGAATTACGGAGTGCCGCATTCACCCTCGATCGGGTATGTTCACTCTTCGGATCTGCACGATCGCATTGGGTCGGACCTATTACCAATCAGGTTGGGCGTACCGGCCTACCTCCCGCTGCCTAGACAAACGTAAGATGGAACATGCACGGTCATCATAGCGGACGGACATGACAAGCAGTAACTATAGTATCATGAATACCTTCTATCAACTGTTATCCTACCGATGCAACACCATTCGGCTTACGCGGAATAACACGGCTATCTGCACACAGCAAATACACCACTGCTGATCTCACCTTGATTCCTCGAAAAATCACCATCACTGATAGAACAATTAAGTCACCACTTTAATGTCACGAAGCACATTTCAACATCTTTAATAATAAGCTCTACCTTATCATTTACAGCGTCATGCATGTTGATGTAATGACTGACAAACTGTCGCCTTGCCTGCGTAATTAATAAACCAAACCAGTAACTGCTACACACTGTAACGCACATCGTTCGGCCTATTTTATGTACACACCACTCGCTGTGGAATACGGCTTTGCTACCGTCAGGTAACACATTACATCGCTGATCGATAAAGCTTACTTAAATATGCACCCCGCCAACTGTAACGGATAACTATTTTGCGACGGCAATTAATTCATTCCGGGAACTCAGCACGGCATCACGACAACAATTAAAAAATAGAATAAGTATTCAACTAACCTGTGATTGAAGAATCACAACCTTGACTGCAGATGTCCGCACTGGCCGCGATTATTGACATCAAAATTACATCAGCCTGTTGGCTGCGATCTGTTCACGCTGAGATTCGGTGGGCGACTGACCCCGACAATGTCAGTGCGCCGTCCACTCGCCTACACGGGCCGCGTGACTTTCATGACTCATGAAGAAAACCAGAGTCACGATAAGTTCCACCAACCCGTGCTGCCTGAAGCACTCGTGAACTTAGAGCTATTTCCCACGTACGCACTTGAGGGAACATTCTAGACTTGTTCTATAAATAACTAAGAATAGCTCCGCCCAGCACGACGTTTCTAGGGAAATCCCCTATTAATTGATATTAATTTCAAGGGAGACCAACGCCTCGCACTCCCTTGCAAAGGGCTATTATGCAGAGATATGCCGATCTGTAGGCGTTTCGTCACATAGGCCCCCACTTAAGATGGTCGACCCTGTCGAACTCACTAGACAAAGATCGGTCTGAACTCTGAACCTCTACTCTATCAAGATTGGATTCCCAGGAAAAGACGTTCCATAACATTCACTTTCCCTGGGGAGATCCACCAGAATGGTATGGATGCTGGATCACCAACCACCGCCTCAAACATACGTTATCTCCAGCGATTAGGCCCGAAACGTAACGGCCTGGTGATTGGCTTACAGGATCTGTCTACACTGGACTGTTCCGCATCCACCTGTTGTAGGCCATCGGTTACTTTACTGAAGGTTCGTTCGTCCCTTCTGACAATAGGATATGTCCTATCCCAACTAGGCATCACCCTCGTGGACTGTTCGCGGATGACCGAAATGAATGGTCGCTTACTCCAGGTTCGTCTGGAGTACCCTTGCTCCTGCCTTCTCTCCCGCGAGTAAGGACAGTGAGCCTGTCGGCGTATCGAGTCACCCGACGATCCCGTCGTGCCAGATGTGACTTCGCCTGTCCGACCTCGATTCCCAGTGTGCTTAACACTATGGGCCTCTTCCCGACGGAGCCTGTTCGCCCTAACCACGGTTGAACGCTCAGGAGACCGCAGACCCTCCCCACAGGATGTACTGCGTAGGACTGAGTCTTCCTCGCCCTCGTCTGGACCCAGAACCGAATCTAGCGCGATGGTAGTCGCACTACTTTGTGGAGAAACTACCTCGGACCTCTCCAAATTCTGAAGGAGAGTACAATGGAACTTACGCAATTCCCCGCGGACCTTCACCTCATACGTGGATCGGGACATTATCCGTTCCACAGGAAAAGGGCCCTGCCATCCGAGTTCGAATTCCGCCCCCTCGATTGGGAGAAGCGCGAGAACCCTATCTCCAATCTGCAGAGATAAACCGTTTCTGGTCCTGTGCTTTGGTGCTGCCAGACAACACTTTGGGCACGACCGGATATATCTCCGCACGTCGCCTGTCATTCCAGGCCAGTGGTAGTGGCTGGAAAGACACTGGACTGTTGCCCCCACATCCTTATGTCCGGTTAAGGATAAGGTATGCACTCTATGTATCAAGCGGGATCTGTAGTCAGTAGGGACTACCATCTGACCGTACTGGCTATCCCCTTGCCCGGCTCTACGATAAAGCAACCGGTTTTCTACATAGAACTGACCCGGAGTTGGCGGGACAGAGCTTTGGGACACCTCCAGTAAGTAAGGACGCAAAGTCTGGTCCCTACTTTGAGCACTGCTCACTAACCTCGCAAGAGAATGGTCTATTTCCTTACCACACTGCCTTTCTCCATCCTTAGCCCTGGCCTGCCTAGCGCTCACTAGACAATGTTCCCTGGGGTCCCCCAGGAATACATGCGGACGACCGAGGATCAAAGGGTAAATAGGATCAGGCAGCACAGCCGCCTGGATGCTACCCGTAACATACCTGCACCGAATGTCAATCCGAGCAATCGGCAAGTCCATAGCTACGGAGCTCCTCATGGCCAGCTGAAATTCTCTTGTCTCGCCGGTGAGCTGCCCTGGGCTCACTAGGTGGGATGAGATTACCGCTTCAAACTGTAATCCTGTATCGTATAGACATTCCACCTGCTTCCCATTCACCTCTATCGTTTCGATCACAGGTGATTTCTCAGACTTTGGTTTCTCCCGACCCTTAGGTGTGGTCTCGCTAGGTCTACCTCTAGTAGAGGCGAGACACGCAAAGTGCAAGTCCTTTGGCTTCCTCAGACAATCTACAGTATTATGGGAAGGAGACTTACAGTGCTTACACCACCTCTTACTCCACTTCCGTTTTGGGGAGGCGGGAGGGCTTTGCTTATCGGGTTTCTTACCAGAGTCTTTTACCACAGGATCTGCTACATTGGATGATTCTTTGGGACCTTTGGTCTTGGGCTTCTGATCAAGCCCCTTCTGCCTTTTCTGTGAATCAGTCTGACTGGAATCCCCAGTCTCACCATAGACTTCCACATACCTTTCAGCTAACTTATTTACTATGTCTAGCCTTTCCGCCCCATTTTCCCCTAAGAAATTCCTTAAAGGCTTGGACATCTGCATCTTCATTTGATCCACCACCATCAACTCTCTCAGACTCTCATAATCCTCTTTGAAATTGGCCAACGCCATCCATTTCAACAGGTATGAGTTCAGCCTCACACTATAGGCCGAGAACATCTCACCTGGTTCTCTCTTGGAAGTTCTGAACCTCCGCCTGTACGCATGGGCTGTCATTTCGAATCTTTTCAAAAGAGCCGATTTCAGGGTTGGATAATCATTTTCCATCCCTGGGGGAAGACGCGCATACACCTCGTACGCGGTGCCACGGAGTCCCTGTGAAAGCTTAAGATTCCAGCGCTCAGGCTCTAAACCCATCGCTTTACACATTGCCTCGAACTTCTCTAAGAATTGATCTATCTTCTCTTGGTCCGGTTCAAATGGTGGAAACGGCCATTTCATAGCATGGTAAGCTGGTCTGCTGGCTACTGATGAGCTAGGTAAAGCTACTCCACCTACTGCTCCCTCAGACTCACCAACAGATTTAGCCTCTACCTCAAGTTGCTTCATACGGAACTCATGTTCCATTTCCAACTTCCTAGCATCTAATTTCTTAGACTCTAGGTCAGCTGCCAGTTTTTGTGCCTGTTGGTCTGCCACCAACTTTTGCTCTTCAAGTGCTACCTTTCGAGCTTCAAGCTCCATTTCTGACTTTCTTCTCTCCCTCTCTTCTGCTCTGAAGTCTCTCTCGACTTCCAGTACATAGGCTTTGAACTCCTCACCTTCCAATCCCATCTCAGTTGCAGATGCCCGCACCTTAGCTAAATCTAAAGTACGAGTAGCCATGCTTAGTGTAACTTAGTATCAGTATAGATATGCAATACTCAATCACAATGCTAACTGTTCTCCAACCAACATTGTAACTATGTATCTATCCTAACTTAACTAAATGTCTGTCCACGTCGAAGAGAAAGGTATCAGTAGCCCTACTCGTCAAGTAGACAATAGGTATAGGACAGATGATACTATAACCTATTCCTACGAGATGTCAGAACAAAGAGAAGATCCCGGACGAGCCCCCACTCTATCTTGTGACAAAACCGCCGGGGCTTGGTCTGGTTTGCCACGATAGATACAATCCCCTGCCTTTGCTCCAACCACCTCAATAGCACTCTACATCTACCAGGCCCCACACAAGCCGGGACAGCTTAACCTTCCCTCCCTCACCTAGGGTTCCAAACCCCAAGGGGGCTCGGACCAGACACCAGTCATATCACTGCACAAAGTCATAGCTAAGAGAACAAAAATTTAATTCTGAACTACGTCACCGACAACACAGAGAAGGATGGCTGAAAGCCAGACTAGAAGAACTATGTACAAGATCAAAGACGCAGATGAGTATTCATCATGGAGGCGGACGATAGCTCGTGCGGTTGTCCAGTCGTGGTAGCGACTCACCCAGGCTCCTCCAGTGGACTGGAACTCCAAGGTCTGCTGCCTCTCCAAAGTCCCCTCTTCCCACAGAGAACCAATCACGGGCTGATCAAGCGCAGTACCACTGCCTGACTGACACTGCACCGATGAACAAGGATCCTTCCTTGCTGTCGTCCTATATCACTCGTCACACTCCTGATGAAGTCTGGGCCGACCCTAGAACAGTAGCGGTCTCCCACTTGCCGAAAAAGTACATGTAGCACAGTCTCAAAATATACAAGAGCCTGGTCACTCTTCCATCTCATAAGTGACCCACACACTGATATGTCACCTACAAAATGAGCGGTTGCTCCACATGAACACACAATGTCACTGGTAAAGTCTATTAGGTGACTATAACACTTCACCTTGATTTCATGTCCTTGGACAAATAGATCTTCACACAGTATCATGTAACTACCCTGATCAATGGGTAGTAATCACAACCTAGCATACACTGTCAACAGTTCACCACGATGGCATGAGGTAGCTCCCTACCTTAACAAACATTGTCAACAGTTCATCACATTGGCATGAGGTAGCTCCCTACCTTAACAAACATGTCACTCTGGTGTTCCCACCAATGTTGTAATCAATGTCCTAGTTCACTGGACCTCATGTTGGCTTCAGAAAGGTAACCAATGTAGAAACACTATTTAAGCATATATTATACACGGTGTCCCCTGACAACCCAGCCGGGTCAGAAGCATATTACACAGGCCATGGTGACCGGTATCAATGATCACTCTACTCAACTGGAAAGTTCACTACCTTGCAATCACCAAGGTGTACACTGAGGTTGAATGTCACCAGTGCTTCACTGGCTTGAATCACCAGACGTTTCAGTGTTGGATCCTCTCAGGATCGGATGACACTCGTCGGACTCTTGACGGAGGTCCTAACCTAGACCTACCGACTTATTCAGCACTCAGCTCCTTTCAACATTGATCTCGCAGAATCAGACGACCACTCCCAGAATAGCCTCAATCAATCTTCTGGATAGGCACTGGAATGAGTGGGCCCATAGAGCTCATGGTGAAGCTCTTGAATCTTCTTCTGTATAGTAATAACAGATCCTGAAACACGGAGAGGTTGGTGTGAGTACTCAACTACAACAAAGACTACCAGCATCTCCACCCCGTCACCTGCCTCTCAGACATTCCTCATGTCCACCAACATGAGTATGAAATCATCACATCATAGATCTACTTAGTCACTATAATATATAGGCATAATGATGGTAGAAAAAGCAATAGCACACCTGTTCAGTCAAGTAACACTTCTGGGCTACCTATAACCCCTAGCACCAGAGTCGACTGTATGACTCTGTCAAGCATCCTTCGCCTGGTGCCAGTCCCATCCGGTTTCATCTTCCATCATCAATCAACATATACACTTACTTTCCTTTCAGTGTAGGGATTACTGTATCGAGAAGGTGTCCAGCCGGACATCTCCTTCCTGACAGACTCATCAATTCATCAATCCCTTAACCCATGGACTGATCAATTACACACATTAATAACTATATGCCCATAATGAATTATACTCCTGATAATTCATTACTATAGCATTAACCAAGGAGAACTCATGACTTGTTACACTTAATTAACAAAATCATATCACAGCCATAGTGTCAGGTCTGGGATCCCTGCCCCAGATCCTGAGTTGCCCTTGTATTCACTGACTGTCTTTCAGGTCAGTCATACCTGTGCCGGTCGAGCACAGCTGTGGTGGCCATCCACCATTACACTTTCCCACAGCTACGGTGGGTCCCGTGTACCTTGTCCCGTGACGACTTAAGTCACGTCATCCAATGTAGCAAACCTCCAGACTCCACTACCAAACTTTGACTCCACCTTTTTGGGGGGGATTATTCTTCTCATATCCTACTACTTCACGGCAGTACTCCAAGTACTCCATGAACCGAATCAGGGTTCCAGAAGAGTAGAATATTAGAGACAGAAACGGTTAGGTTCAAACCTCGATCTATCTAGACACCACGGCCTCGAATTACGGAGTGCCGCTTCACCCTCGATCGGGTATGTTCACTCTTCGGATCTGCACGATCGCATTGGGTCGGACCTATTACCAATCAGGTTGGGCGTACCGGCCTACCTCCCGCTGCCTAGACAAACGTAAGATGGAACATGCACGGTCATCATAGCGGACGGACATGACAAGCAGTAACTATAGTATCATGAATACCTTCTATCAACTGTTATCCTACCGATGCAACACCATTCGGCTTACGCGGAATAACACGGCTATCTGCACACAGCAAATACACCACTGCTGATCTCACCTTGATTCCTCGAAAAATCACCATCACTGATAGAACAATTAAGTCACCACTTTAATGTCACGAAGCACATTCAACATCTTTAATAATAAGCTCTACCTTATCATTTACAGCGTCATGCATGTTGATGTAATGACTGACAAACTGTCGCCTTGCCTGCGTAATTAATAAACCAAACCAGTAACTGCTACACCCTGTAACGCACATCGTTCGGCCTATTTTATTTACACACCACTCGCTGTGGAATACGGTTTGCTCCGTCAGGTAACACATTACATCGCTGATCGATAAAGCTTACTTAAATATGCACCCCGCCAACTGTAACGGATAACTATTTTGCGACGGCAATTAATTCATTCCGGGAACTCAGCACGGCATCACGACAACAATTAAATAATAGAATAAGTATTCAACTAACCTGTGATTGAAGAATCACAACCTTGACTGCAGATGTCCGCACTGGCCGCGATTATTGACATCAAAATTACATCAGCCTGTTGGCTGCGATCTGTTCACGCTGAGATTCGGTGGGCGACTGACCCCGACAATGTCAGTGCGCCGTCCACTCGCCTACACGGGCCGCGTGACTTTCATGACTCATGAAGAAAACCAGAGTCACGATAAGTTCCACCAACCCGTGCTGCCTGAAGCACTCGTGAACTTAGAGCTATTTCCCACGTACGCACTTGAGGGAACATTCTAGATTGTTCTATAAATAACAAGAATAGCTCCGCCCAGCACGACGTTTCTAGGGAAATCCCCTATTAATTGATATTAATTTCAAGGGAGACCAACGCCTCGCACTCCCTTTAAAGGGCTATTATGCAGAGATATGCCGATCTGTAGGCGTTTCGTCACAGTACCTCGGTTTATTCTCTCTATTCTCTCTCGCCTGCCATGTATCGTAAGACAACAATGCTTGCTTCAATGCAGCGCACTGTAAATGGCAGTGATATAGCTTAAATGTTTAATAGGTAACATTCCTACTGGGAATACAGGTTTTAAATGTACTGTATTCGAACGTGGTCTACCTGGATATGCGTGATTCTCGTCAATCACTGGTTAAATGTACTTTAGCATTCGGCATTTGTGGCTTGTGGTTAGTTAAGGCAGTTTCACAACCCGACCTGCCGGGTTCCATGTCAGCGCACAGGCGTTTTGGAAACATCTAGCTTTGCATTGATTTTCACAATGGTATGAGCATCGGCCGTTCAGAAAGCAATGGCAAGCTACTGGAAGTAAAACTGCTTAGAAAAGCATAAACAGTCGGGAAATGCTGGCGTTTATTGTGACGTGCTGTAAGGGACATGTAACTAACTTCAACAAAAGAGTGTTAACTCATAACTTGAAAGACGAATACTTGTGCTTCTTAACTTATAACATGAAAGATAAATACATATGCTTCTTAACTTATAACTTGAAAGACGAATATATGTGTTTCTTAACTTATAACCTGAAAGACGAATATGTGTTTCTTAACTTATAACTTGAAATAAAGACGAATACATGTGTGTCTTAACTTTTAACTTGAAAGACGAATATTCCAATTCCAATTTTTCAAAAAAAAAAAAAAAAAAAAAAAAACATGCCAATTTCGGTCTCGTCTAACCTGCCTCCTCAGCTTTAGTTATTGTTGAGATCCATGGTTTATGTGGGTATTTTTACCCTGTTTCTTGTCTTGTGCGCTCTTACGAGTAAGTCAAATCTCGGACTGGTTATGTAAGCGTTTGTTTCTGTGACGTCAGCTGGGGGATTGGTCGGCGGCTGTCCTTTGTTCCCGTCTCCTCTGTTTGTTTCTTTTGTTAGCGAAGGCTCCTGGCTCGTCTGGCTTGAGTGGTTGCAGTCCTTATAAGGGCTTTTTATTTGGTCTTCTTGCCTCCTTTTTTTTGGTATTATCTATAGAAGCTTTTCGATGTTTTCATTTTCCTTTTTGCGCCTTTTTTCACTTTCGATTTTGAGTTTCTGCTGCCTTTCGATTTCTTCCTCTGCGGTCAGCCATGGGATCATCTCTCCGTCTTCTATATAGTACGTGTAGCCGGGTCCGTCCTCAGCGTCATAGTGTCTATATGGGTATTCTACCGGTCTCCCGAGTTTCTTGGGCTTATTCTCTTCTTTCTCTTCCCAGCGTCTTTTGAATTCCTGGTGCCTGAGTTCCCCAAATTGTATCGATTCTAGGCACTCCTCCAGTGTAGGTGGAAATTGGTATTCTGTGCCGCTTTCAGAGATCCGGCGGGATAGTGGTTCCCTCTTAGGCGTCGTGGTTGGGCTGCTGGCCTTAGCTTGCGGTTCCTGCTCAGTCTTTCATTGGGTTTCATCTTGCGGCTTTTCTGTGACTTTTTTCGTGGCTTCTGCTGGTTTGTTTTGGGTTAGCTCCCTTTCAGTTTTTAGCATCTCTCTTTCTGCTTTGATTGCTTGCAGGATCTCTTCATTCTTCTTTGTCGTCTCCGCCATGTGCTCCATCTCTTGTTTGATATTTTGCTGAATCTCCTTTAATTCAGCACGTAGTGTTTCATTGTCTCTGGTCGGTGCTGGTGTTTCAAGCAGATTTATTTGCTTTTTTAGCTCATTTATCTGATCTTGAAGTTGAGCTTTTTCCGCTTGTGAGATGCACGTGGCTGTCTCGCATCTCCGCATTGTCCGCATGGAGTCTTTATGGTGATGGCGAAATTTAAGACGTCTCTGTGTCTTTGAAGGTACGGACAGCCCAAGTATCTTGCTCCATGCTTCCCCAGGCAGTCGGCGCACTTTCTTTTGTTGTTGGGTGCTCGGAAGTCTGTGTCCAGCTTCACCAGCGGACACTCCTTGAAGGCGTGGTGATCGGCGCAGTGATGGCAGATTTCCGTCTTACTGCGACATGCTGCTCTGCTATGGCCGGCCCTCTGGCATCTTGAACATTGATTGACTCTTGGGATGAATCTCTCTGGCTGCTGCATTCTCTTGTTGATTGATACTGTGGTCGGCATCTCGCTGCCCTCTGACGTCACTACTACCAAGGTTGTAGGAATCTTGGAGTAGGTGAGGAGCTACTCCGCCTTCAAGAATCGGATGTGGAGATTCTCTTCTCGTAGCTGCTTCAGGATTTCTTCGTCTGATAGCTCCACTTGGATACGCTTGACAACCCACTTGCTTGTCGGTGAGTCGGTGTTTCCGACGCATATACGTGTTTCGTACCTTATAATTTGAAAGAAAGACGAATACATGTGCTTCCTAACTCATAGCTTGAAATACGAATACATGTGCTTCTTAACTTATAACTTGAAAGACGAATACATGTGCTTCTTAACTTATAACTTGAAAGATGAATACATGTGCTTCTTAACTTATAACTTGAAAGATGAATACGTGTGCTTCTTAACTTATAACTTGAAAGATGAATACATGTGTTTCTTAACTTATAACTTGAAAGATGAATACATGTGCTTCTTAACTTATAGCTTGAAAGATGAATACATTTGCTTCTTAACTTATAACTTGAAAGATGAATACATGTGCTTCTTAACTTATAACTTGAAAGATGAATACATGTATTTCTTAACTTATAACTTGAAAGATGAATACATGTGTTTCTGATATTATAACTTGAAAGATGAATACATGTGTTTCTTAACTTATAACTTGAAAGATGAATACATGTGTTTCTTAACTTATAATTTGAAAGATGAATACATGTGCTTCTTAACTTATATCTTGAAAGATGAATACATGTGTTTCTTAACTTATAGCTTGAAAGATGAATACATGTGCTTCTTAACTCGATCTCTTCTAATCTATAGTGTCATTAACCCTGTAGAAAACAATTATAACTTTAACTGTATCCCACGCTGTTGTTATTTTCAGTTCCAAATCTTTAAACACATGATACATCAATTAAAACCGCTCCACTCTCAAGGAGTTAAAGCAACAACTGCCAAGGATATAAAGTGCTACACTAAGTAAAGGGCTACTTTCCCCGCAAGGAGGCTGGATTGGTATATGGTGCTAGACGCATATTTCTATAGAACAATCGGCATTCAACGGCCGATGTGACCAACATTACGCCGTGCGTCTTTACTTCCGATAGCATTTCCTGGTATCCGGTTTAATGCTGCGTCGGTCTTAGATCAATCAATCAGGTGCCGTCTCCACAATGAAGCCTTTATTGTACATTATGGCAGACTGCTGTTTGTTTATCTCATGATGATGTTAGCTTGCCAGCTGTATCGTTGTCTATCTCTTGCTCGCTTGTCTTCAGCCTGACCCTCCAGTATGGTTTTTGTAAGATACAAGAACACTTAAAGAAACAATAATCCCCGCCCTGGCCGTCAGGTAATTATGCTAGTCACAGGACGATCACGACTCCCGAGAAAGAGTTTAGTTGCATGTCCTTTATAGGACGTTGCATTCAGCCCTAGCATTGTTTTCTATGTGTGATTTGTTAGGCAAGTGTTATGCTCAGTTATACTTTCTGAACGACCAGCGCTCATACCATTGTTAAAAATCAGCACTCGGTGGTTAGCTTCGAAATCCCCTGCAGCTGATTTAGAACGCAGTTGCGGGAATACGAATTGTGTTCGCTACCCCTCTGCAACAGACGCCAGAGAAAACGTTAATAGCGAAAACCTCGGAAAATGTTTACATGTAAGGTAGACAAATGTCATAATCTCAATAAGTACATTTCCAGTTATAAAGTTATAAATTAGTCATTAGTCATTCGTCGAGGTTCGAACTTCAAGGCACTGGGTCGTCCTAACTATGCTCCGTTGCTGTGCTAGTGAATATCACACGAAATGCTCCTCGCTGCCCCATGTGAAAATTGGGAGAGAAGAAAAAAGACAGGAGTCTTGACAAGCCAACAGCCCGTACAGGTACACTGTGCTTAATGCTGTCAACAGAATGCCAACACAAAAGTCATCCACGAAAAATACAGTTCATCGTCGATGGAAGCGGCAGTCACTAGAAAACCAGCAGCCACACATTACTGCATAAAGAAAACTCTTAAATGTCGACATATTCGACCTCACTGTCCGGGTTTTTATCCCATATGGTTCGGGCTCTTTCCGCAGGATGGCTCGCTGAAACCCCGTAGCTCCAGCGACGACCCCTAGGAGTCTCCGAGAAAATGCACCCGTGAACCGAAAAGGCAATCCAGTTAATTCAGCGTCAGGCCGGCCGCAATCATTCCGAAAATGCAGTTTACGCTACAAAAAACTGCGGACAGATGTAAAACCATTTCACACGAAATTCACAGCTCACCGTGTCGTGCCACGCATTCAGCTCAGTAGCAGGGCGACGTAACCATGTACTACCAGTCCAACATAAGGAAAATGCGAATGCAGACCGTAGCCACAAGTATAACCACGTCAGATGCCTTAACCGTTCAAATGCCTATCCGCCATGTTGAGGGCGGAAAAACAATGAAGACACAAACAATAAATTGCTCGATATATTGTCTGACATATTTTGCTGCGTATCGCCAGATATATACTGCAGATTTCACACAACGTTAACTAAAGAGATAAGACACATCCTTCAGACTGAAATATACGACCCACATATTCACCAAGAAATTTGAATTGTCTCCCACGGTAATTTTAAACTAAATAAAATGTCTTTTTTGTTTGCACGTAGATGGCTTTTGTATTATGAATAGCAAAGGCTTCTGTCACCATTAAAATTCGTCATGTTTCTAAAATATAGCGGCCTATTAATGGCGTTGGTGATTTCCGGTATGTAAGCATCACCAGGTTAACAGTCTTTGTTTATTATTCTGTCGACCTAATTTGGTATATTTTCTACATCCCGTAATCTCCTGTTTGTGTCTCCATTGTTCATATGCACCACGGGAAAATGTTGGTTTGAATAAATATATTTAATTTCTTTAAATGTTGAATATTTACTACCGTTGCGTGAAAAGCCATGTACATCGTGATGGTCCATATCTAGGAACTGGTATGAATTTTGGACTGGATATACTCTGATTCATCCCGGTTGGCAAGTAGCACACTTGTTCCGAGCAAAGAGGGGATCTCGTCTCTTGGGTTTCGAACGATATTGTTTCTTGTCGCCTGCGACGTTCATAATAATTTACTGTGACTCTCTTGCAATCTCACAGCCTGAAAATAGTGTGGTCTACAGCACGCTTAACCAAAGAGGTAATTATGGTTGATACTACTTTCAAAGGCCAGAACAATTGTCCAAGATTACTTATATCCATTCTACCTTTTCTGCAGATGTATCATAGATCTGACTCCAGCTTATTATTATAGAGAATGAGCTAATATAGCAGGGCTTAATACACGCCATAAAGCACGGGCATAATAAACCGTCATAAGACATAGGCCTAACACGTGCATAAAACAAAGGCATATTACACATTTATAAGACATGTTCACACAACACGTGCATACAACACAGGCATGATAATTGGAAATAGAAGTGAACATTCTTAATCAAGTGGATAATTATAAATGCCTAGAGGCAATTATAACATAGATTGAAGATGCAAGACGGAGATTAAGGATAGACTATGGCAAGAATAAGCCGAATTATTTTTAAAAAAAAAGTATCTTATGCTTTACGTCTCTATCATTGAATGTAAGAAAGAGAATGCTGAAATACTATATAGAACCTGTTTTGCTGAATGGCAGTGAATCTTGGAATGCAAATGAATAAATTAAGAAGAACCTACAAGCACCATAGATGTGGTTCCTGAGACGAATACTGCAAATTCTTGTACTGCCATAATAACTAACAACGATTGCCTGAAAGAAGCCAATGGAACTAGAATATTACATACACAATAAGGAAAAGACAAACGGCTTTCTTTGGTCATGTGATGAGAAGAAAGGCATTAGAGAACATCGTGACAATTTAAAAGAATATGGGGAAAAGAGGCAGACAGACCAAGAGAAATGATAGTGAATGAACTGCGACGATGGCATGGCGGAATAACATCACCAGAACACAAAAGAACGAGATCTGTTGAGATACATGAACGCCTACGCCAGCTGGCAGGACACCTGATGATGATGACAATAATTAAGCATACATCACGGGTACAGTACAACGGTATAATGAAGAGGCATAAGACACAGACATAAAACACGCACATGCATAACCAGGCCAACACAACATGTGTTATGGAAGTGCAGATAGTTCAAAATGCACACATTATGTTAGCACACTAACAGATTGTCGGGCAACAGTTAACATTTATTCACCATAAACTGTATGGGAATGTCATGATCCTGAATCTATCTAATGTATTATTCAGTACATTAAAGTGTATTTCTGATAACCAACGAAGAGTAATGAGACGAACAATATTTTCTTTTTTGAATATTGGCATGTTTGCATACATATTATAACTGGCCAATTAAAAGCCAGTGAAAGTCATCACGGAGGAGTCAGATATAGATCTCCATGTGAGTAGGTGGGTTTGCAGCCGTTATGTCAATGAGAGGAGACCAGCTTGGCTTAATGAATAAGAGCACTCGTTCTTAAACATCCGGTATGCTGAGGCATGGAGTTCAACCCCTACACCAGTCAGTTGGATTAAAATGTTGACTTCTCGTCCTTGACTTGGGGACGTTGATTAAAGGTACCTATACTGTCGGATTAGGCTCACCTAATGGGGAGGGACATTGGTAATAGTAACAAAAAATCCACATGCAAAATTCAGTCCTGTGCTACTTGACGTAGTGTGCATGGACTACGATTGAGTTCAAAGTGAGCGAGTGCTGCACCCGAAGAAAAAAACAACAATGTTAATGAGACATCACTATATAAACAAGCGTATTCCATTTTTTTAAATTATTCAGGCCACTTCCATCTTGTTTTCTACGACATGTCCATTATCTTGAAAAAATGTTTAAGTAAAATCTGCCAACATGTGTTTTATATATATATATATATATATATATATATATATATATATATATATATATATATATATATATATATATATATATATATATATATATATATATATATTTATATATAAAGTGGCATGACTCTGGGAATTTGTCTGGAGGCTGTTGACAATGAAATACCTAAAACAAAGACGATATATTACCAACTTAATGCTAATTCCAGCGAGTAGATGTATATTA
The DNA here is from genome assembly GCA_014155875.1 of Cepaea nemoralis. Classification (NCBI taxonomy): domain Eukaryota; kingdom Metazoa; phylum Mollusca; class Gastropoda; order Stylommatophora; family Helicidae; genus Cepaea; species Cepaea nemoralis. Next base: position 453,827 of record JACEFZ010016181.1, on the reverse strand, counting down.
CTTTGTGAAACAGTTGAAACGGCCTCGTGCTGGTCATGGAACTAACAATCGTGACCTTGATCTCAGCTAAGATGTAAACTTTGCACTGTCACGTGCCATCCCTGCAAACGAGGGTAGTGCATTTGAGACTGGGACTCTGCAGTTTGCTCAAACAACGCTTATACAGCACTAGCCGGATTCAATTAAATGTCGGCTAACGTCCAACCTCCAGCCAGTGGCTAAGTTAGTCGTCTTGCAAGATCCGCACTCCGTAGTGTTGACTGGGTTACTATCCAGAGGCTCAGCCCACAACCAAGTAGCCCAGAGGAAGAGCCGGCTTCCTGGAGCTGAGCTGCATCATGGAGTGTGTCTCCATGAGCAATGAACGGGATACGAAGAAGGCAACATGAGACGTATAGCGTACTTAGCGGACCGCCGGCGTGGAGGTGACGACAGAGTCGAACGGCAATGAAAGAAGCTGGCTTCCCACACACAAAAGTGTTAGGATATGTGTGAAGGTAAGAAGCACTGGGTGCACGCTGTTCTCCTCCCCAAGAGAGAAGTGGCTCAGGAGCAGCCACAGATTGTAGATATGGGACAATCACGAAGATAACACAATGCCTCGAAGCACCGTTCGAATGTGCAGCAGGAGAAAGATATCCGGAGTCATTCCCCGGGTGAGCCAGCCTCCAGAATGTCAGGAAGATAAAGGGACGAACCATTCCTGGAAGGGAACTATATCTGACGATTAGAAGCCTCCTGTCGTACTGGCTCCGGGGCGGATATTTTATCACTGAGCTGGATTCAAATTAATGTCCCTCTCCAGAGATGTAAGTTTCAGTTATAAACTTGCACAGTCCGCTGGTTTGCACTAAGAAAGGCGAAGGAGTAGAGTTCCAAACAGTCTAAATAAGGTGGTGCTTCTGTAAGATGTAGACACGTCGCACCATCAACCTCACTCCGATAGATGCACGCCCTGTTCATGGATAACAGGACCTGAACAACAACGCATCCGTATTAAAAGTGAAAACACAACGTTCTAAAGGATTGACCAAACAGCCAAACAGTCAGCAAAATAGATTCTGGCAGGCACAGATACAGAGCTTCATCGATGCAACACCATCCTTGCAATAATATAACCCTATCCTTTTTTCAACTTTTTATCCGACAGGGGCGCATTGGCCCTGAAGAAAGTCACGCTAAACCCTCCTACATTGTGCAATCTCATACAGTTCCACTCATGTTCTTCTCCGTGTCCCCATGTCCGTCTCCATGTTTTTAAAGTCCGCCTCTAATTCTCTTCTTCTTGTGTATCTATGTCTCCTTGTATATTTGTTTCTCTCGGTTCCAGCTACATGTATTTCCAGTTATAATATTAGCAGGTTCTCTCAACGTGTGTTCTATCCAGCGCCAGCGTCATTTCCTCACCGTTTTAATTCGCTAGATTCTGTCTAGTTATTTCCCTAAGATGTGTCTTAATAATTCATTCCTACCTCGTCATGTCTTTCCTGCACAGGCACCAGTTAATTAATATTTGTAGTCCAGTAGTAATGGTGTTGACCCTTCTTTATGTTTCTGCTCTCTGCCTCTTGCACGTTTTGTCTGAGGAGGTCATGAAGATGCTGGGATGGTAGTCTTCACCAGTCCCCCAATCCACCTCTGTGTACTTGATCTCTAATTCCTCTGACAAACATTCACAGCAACAATATCAAACACGAACTGCGGACCAGTTTGATTCCAAGGGAGTGTAGCAGTTAGCAGGAGGTCATGGCTGCAAATATTCATCTACATATCGTTATCATCATCTTCTTCCTTCGCATCATCATCTTTAAGTACCGTAAACAGAGGTGTGGGTAATCATCTGGTTATCTGGTTCACTAAAAGAATGTATCAATCCATCAGTTTATACAAATGCATTGACCCAGCGGTGGCGCAGTAGACAGCACGCTACGCTGTCGACGCTGTTTTCATTTGTGCGAACATTTTCTCATCGGCCCGGATTGTGATTTTTAAATGATCTAGGTCCCAGTTAGACCCAGCCTAACGTGTAAATGTCCTGGGAACTATGGCGGCCAGGGTGATATAACAACATGGTACTAGCACCATATACCAAACATACCTCAAGGTGTGTAAAAGATTATTTGCTGTGTGTTTTTGAAACTCACGTTATGATAAAAGGTTTTGAAAACTGATTTCTTAATATCTTCATCTTTCTATTTTTACAGTTTTTCCATGTTGCAGATTTGGTCTTATCACAATGTCGATTAATAAACAAACGATGAAGGCCATTTATCTATGTTTGTAATTTAGAATGTTCATTCTGACTGAACAATGCATTTTTAACATTGTTCTAAAGAAACCACATTTACGAGTCTTCCAGAAATATGCTAAAGACACTCGTTACATTTCTTTTGTCTAGAGCCACATGCTTGTAAAATGTTAGCTATTATTACAAAACTCAGTTCGCGAAAGTTCTAACCACGGTGCAGTAATTTTAAGTATAATAAGTGAATCACGGAAAAAAAGATCTTGCGGCATTATAGATCAAACATTACCGTGTATATTTCTTTCAGTCAATATACATTATGAACTAAATGCCTTTGAAGTCACACCAGAACACCCCATAAAATACACTAAAATTCAACAACTGAAGCTTCTAAGTGGAGTTATTTCTTTGACCCTTTGCAGTTACCATAATTTTCCGTGACCATCTTTTAATCATTACTGTTTTACACTACGATTCACTGTCTAATGTACGTAAAACTTCCAAACCAAGGTTTGAGTGAACTCTTTGGGCGCCAAGACAATGGTCTGGTTTCAATCCATAGAAGAGGAAAGTTAATTGGTTCGACCATTACGGTTCTGGAGTCGACCAAACCTAATAAAAAAAAGTACCTGGCAAATTTTCAGAATGATCTGGAGATAGTCTGGGAGGGAAACGTGACGAGGAAGGGAGCTGCCCACTTTATCTCAAATAGAACATCCTAGAATATGTGAATACCTAACAGTTCACACCTCCGCGACATTGTCTGCTACATGATGATGATACCTGTAATAACGTTGTTAGTGCATTGATTTAATAACCTAGAGACAGAAAAATCATCGTAATCAGTGGCAAGGCAGGAATGTATTTTGTTTCCCATTAGTATGTCTGTGGGTTTCATTTAACTGAGTAGACGTAAAGTGAGTGCAGTAAAGGACCACTTTACACTTCATGAGGGAAACTGGGTAATTCGTGCTAGTCCACATATTTTAGACAAGGAGTGGGGAACCTTTTTTTCTGCCAAGAACCACTTTAATATTAATAACACCATTCGGGGACAAATCATTCCATTGGAACCTTGCCGTCTTGACAGACGATTGTTTGTGCTTTAAAAAGGCATAATAACTTTTATGGGGAAATCATAATTATCAACTTAAAAGTTAGCCTGCTACAATTGGCCAAAATTTAATGAACTAACCCCTAATGTGATGACTGGAACTGCTCCTCTTTGATGAGACATGTGATATTATCTGGTATTGATGATGTTGCTACTAACGTTATTGGTGATTATTTGTAACGCTCTTGAATTTATTGAATATCTAGCCGAGACTGCGATTAAAAATATATGGGAAGAGTATTTTAAAGCGCTTCTAAACACACCTAACATTGGTAAGACATTACCTTTCACACTGAGATTTGCAAACGAAGATGAGCCAGAAATTATTGAGCAGGAGATCAGATGGGTCATAAAGAACATTCCGAAGAATAAAGTAGCAGGAATCGATAGAATAACAACCGAAGCAATAATTTCATGTGGAGAAATAGGAGAAACATGGTTACTCCATATATTTACAAAGGCATGAGAAGAAACAACTGTCCATGTCGACCCGCAGAAAGCCATTATTGTACCAATATGTAAGAAATAGGAAAATAAACAAGACTGTGGCACCTACAAAAGCATTTCCCACCTCAGTCATCTGAGTAAAATTTTTTCACAGATTCGTGAACAACGAATAAGACCTATCGTGGAACCGCTACTCAGTCCAGAACAGCTTGGGTTCAGTAATGCAATATTTGCTTTGCGAGAAATTAGTGGGGAAAAAACAGAACTTAAACAGCAAATCAATATCGACTTTATAGACCAAGAGAAAGCTTTACACAGTGTAAGCATATATATATATATATATATATATATATATATATATATATATATATATATATACTCAGGGGGAACACTCTAAAACTACGGAACGAAATGCCAACTAATAGACAGTATAAGAGACATCTACAGAGAGAGAGAGAGAGCAAGTTAGAACAAGAGCTAGACTCACAAAATGGTTCCCAATAAAAACTGGAGTTAGACAAGGATGCGTTCTATCACCACTTATTTTTATTAATGTATGGATTTTAAAAAAGGTAGTTTCATATCCTTTACAGGACGCGGCAGTCAACACAGGCATGTTTGCTCTTGTGATCTCTTGGCAATTTACGTTCAGTAGTTTACCATTGCTTTCTGAACTAGCGGCACCATACTATTTCGTAAAAAAACCAACACAAGGCGGTTTGCTGCCAAATTGCCGGCAGCTGTGTTAGGAACGCGCGTATGCGAGATTACGAACTGCGTCCGTAACACGTTCGCCACGGACTCGGTACAACCAAAATGGTCAAATATCAGATGACGAGCAAGTATCTATAGTGGATGAACTGCACTTCACCGATGATCAATGTCTACTGCATAGCAGTAGTGAAAAACTGCAGAAACACATAAATTTACGCCATACTTGTTGCACAAAACATAAAATGAAGATCAACATGAAAAAAGGAAGTTTTGAATATAAGTATAGACAATTATGAAATTATTATACAGATAAACAACAAAAGGCTAAAACAAGTACACAAATTCAAGTATCTATTAAGTATCTTTACATCAGATGGCAAATTATATACAGAGAATGAGACAACTAACAAGCCAATAATGTTACATATCAAATTACACCCACTTTGAAACATCCAGCTGTCCCCATGTAAATTAAGAAGAACATTACAAATGCAATTGTTATACCAACGTTGTACTATCAGTGCCAAACATGGACACTATTTAAAGAACAAGAAATAAAACTCACTACTTGTGACATGAGATGCACGAGAAAGGCAGCGAACAAATCAAGAAAGGACAGAATTAGAAACGAGGGGATCTATAAAACATTTGGAGCAACACCAGTCGTTAAATTCATTGATAAACAAAGACTTAGCTGGGTTTGCCGCCTAGTGAGAATCCACCCGATGTCTCAAGAGTATCATCATCATCATCATCATCATCTTCCACTTCTGCCGTCAAGCGTCGTGGGGAGGAATAATTTGCGTTCCAGCGACCAGGTGGGCGGCACTGGATAGTGTCATTCCGTGTGGTTGTACAATGTCTCTGATGTCGTCAATCCATTTTCTTCTTGGACGTCCTCGTGGTCTCGTCGCAGATGATCTTTGATGTAAGGCCAGTGATGGTAGTTGCTGATGTTGCATTCTAACGACATGGCCAAACCACTTGATCTTCTGTCTTTCAATAAATGTGGCACAAGGTGTTGATCCCACAGTCTGTCTGATAGTAGCATTTCTTACTCGGTCTCGGATTGTTAAGTTGGCAGCTCTCCTCAGGCATCTCATTTCGCAGGTGTTGATTTTGCGAAGGTGTAATTTGGATAAAGTCCAGGTTTGAGATTGGTAGCATAGGGTTGGTGTGAATATGTTGTTTATTATCTGTCGTTTTGCGGACATGGGTATGTTTGGATGTTTCAGTAAGGGTGATAGTTGATATGTAAGTGCACTAGCTTTTTGACATCTGATTTCAATTTCTCTGTCCAATCTGCCATCTTCTGTGATCATACTTCCAAGGTATTTGAATTCTTTAACTTGTTTCAGAGTTGTGTTATTTATCTGTATACTTAGTGGGCCTGGCGAGCTGCTAACTTGCATTACTTCGGTTTTGGCTGTGTTTATACTCATATTGTATCTGCTGCAGGTTGAACTCAGATTAGTAATATGATTTTGTAGTCTGCCCTCATCGCTGTAAAACAGGCACTGATCGTCTGCAAATAGAAGTTCATTTATTCCCTGTGGGTCAGTTGTTTCATCTGGAGTAAAGAGTTCTAAATTTTCTGAATCTGTTCTGTCGAGACTTGCTTCTTTGGAAATTCTGTCCATGTAGATATTGAATAGCAGGGGAGAGAGCACACATCACTGCCTCACTCCTGTATTGACTGTGAACATATATGATATACCTTCTTGTGTTCTTACTGCACTTTGGCTTGAGTGGTACATGGCTATGATGTTTTCTAGCAGTTGCCCTTGTATCCCATAGTCTACAAGGATGGTCCATAATTTGTATCTGTCTACTCTATCGAAAGCCTTTTCCTGATCTACAAACACAATATTCTGCTGGTCACTATATTCGATAGTTTTTTCACAAATTTGTCTAAGTGTAAATAATGCATCAGTGCAACTTTTACCTTTCCGAAAACCGAATTGTGCTTTGCTTAACTGTTGTTCAACTATTGGTCTAGCTCTTTGTTCCAATAGTTTTGCATACATTTTCCCTATATGGCTCAGGAGTGATATACCTCTGTATGTTTCACACTCTCTCATATTGCCTTTCTTTTTCCATATTGGTACTATTATTGCCTGTTGCCAATCATCTGGCACTTTTCTTTCTTCCCATGCTATATTAAAAAGTCTTGTTAGCCATTTAACTCCTGTTTCCCCACAGGCCTGAATAGCTTCTGTGGTTATTCCATCTGGACATTGGTGATTTGTGTTTAGGACTTTTCTGTATAACTGCTTTGATTCTGCAGGTATGAAATTTGGTTCTTGCTGTCCCTGGCATTTAGGCACAAAGGTGAGGTTTTCTATGTTATGTGTGAGGTTAAATAGTTCTTGAAAGTATTCTGCCCACCTTGCTAGTCTTTGTTGTGGATTAAATATCGGTATACCTCTTTTGCTGTTTATGATGGTGGTTGCATCTCCGTTTCTCATTGTGGTGACACGTTTATAAAATTCTCTTGGGCAGTCTTTGCTAAGGGTCGCCATTTGTTCACCGTATATTCTCCAGGATTCATCTTTAGATGCTCCAATTGTTCGTTTGGCATTACGTCGTGCTATTCTATAAGTAGTCCTGTTCAGATTTAGTTGTGATCCACTTTATGAATGCTGCCTTCTATTTTGAATATGCTATCTTTAACTTCGTTGTTCCATCAAGCTGTTCTTAATCTTTAGTTTTGCCCTACTTTCTTTGTGCCACATTTATTTTCCAGTATGTCGAGCATGGCAGCCTTGAAACATGTCCTTTCCTTATCTACGCTTGAGTGGTCATCAGGGATATTCTTATGTAGGTTTTGGATTTCTTGATTGAATTCGTCTTTAACCGTATTTTCCTGCAGCCTCCTGTAGTTTATGACATGTGTTGTTACCGTTTTGTTTCTTATTTTCCTGTGTGGCGAAATCTTTTTTATTATGACTGGTTTGTGATCAGTATCAACATCTGTATTTGGGAGTGCTCTTGAATCTAATAGTAGCCTTCGGTCTGATTTCCTAATTAGAATAAAGTCAATTTGAGATGCTTGGTCTATGTCATTCCATTTATACCAGGTTTTGGTATGGCTACGACGTTGAAAAAAACTATTTGCTACTATTAGTCCATGTTCCGAGCATATGTTGAGTAGATGTTGACCATTGCTGTTACAATCAGTCTCTATGTCGCTGAATGGCCCCATGCAATCCTCCCACAGTGTTCTTCATGTGCCTATTCGTCCGTTAAAATCACCCATCACAACTAGTTCATCTGTCTCCTTGACATTATTTAACGTGTCTGCAAGTTTATCAAAATATTCGTCTTTGTCTTGGTCTCTGTAAGTGTCATTACATGGGGCGTATGTTTGTATAAAAGTTTTAGTTCTATTTCCTTCTTTGGTCTGTACTAGTATTATCCTTTCCGATATAAATTTAGTGTTGATAATAGCTTTCGCTTTGTCTGGATGAAACAAAAAACCCACTCCATGTTTAGCTGTAGCTCGCTGGTCGACGTCACTCCATATAAGAACGTAACCTTCATGTGTTCTTTACGTGTTCTGCCCCTTTTTCCTAGTGTCTGCGCGTGCTAATAATTGAATATTTGATATTTTCATAAACTCTACGAGAGTTGGTTCCTCAAAATGGAAACATCAAGAGGCAGAGGAATACCACGAAAAAGATGGATGGACGGAGTCATCAACACCTAAAAAACACATAACATCTCAACATTCCAATCGACCGAGCGAGCCCTAGTTCATAAATCAATAAATTATGCCGTCGACGCCTAATGGCATAGAGCAGTGAGGGACAAAGGATATTGAAGGAAGACTGTGGTTGCCCTGGCAGTGCCTGACCACATGATTTTTTGGGCCTCATAGGGACCACGGGCCTTGTGCCCCAATTTTAGACCAACCGATGCTAGATGGGTGGAGCGGTCATGAAAAATGGAACTTTTACATTCTAGCTTTCAACCAGATAGTGCTATATTAATGATGTAGCTTAAGTCTGATATTTTCCACGACCAAACGTTACTGAACACTGTTTAAAATAAAAATGTAACAGTTAATCGTGTTTTGGTATAAGTATTTACATAAATCTTTTAAATTAAAATATTTGACTTATATGCACAGAAGAGTGAGCAGGTAAAAGACAAATAATTTAATATAAGAGAAAATAACACATTTGAGGCATTGTCTGATCTTGAAAGTATATCTCAAGATACCAATGGCCAATGGGAAATAATAAAGAACTCAGACAGGCTGCAGAAACTATCACAGAAATGAAGATCATTGGATGTAAGAAATCGGTGACGGAAGACATCTTAAAAACAATGGAAATAATAAAATTTAATAACAATACCAATGAAACATATAAGATTTATTTATTTGGTTGTTTCGGAATTTGAGGTTTGAAGATTGACCACAACCCATTACTGGCAACGCTGATAGTATTCGGGTACGAACCTTGGGCCTTGACCACGTCAGATTGGAAACACTAGACACGAGTTTCGGTCTCGTTTGAGCTAGTCAGTAGTGCATATCACTGACTGGATCCGGTATCGAACACCGGATCACAGGTGTGTGAGGTGGGTGTGTAACCACTTGACCACGCGGCTCACGCTTAACGTGGCCAAATTTTCATACAAGAATATCACAACGTCACCTACTGTAGGCTTTAGCTCAAAATTTTACCCGATCGCCTCAACTGACATCCGCCAATCGATGTGGCCCCGAATGATCAGCTCTTCTTGATCTGGCAAGGCACACCACGCGCCTAAAGTCCAGCGAGAAATTATAAGATTCGAAAATTGTGAAATTGTGCAAAGAGACAAAAGAAGCGTGGATTGAGGGCAATTTCAGGAAATCGAACACGCACAGAAATGGGCTGCCTAAAACTAAAGATAACACAAGTATAATAGGAAAAGATAAGATTTTAAATACATGGTCAGATTGTGTGAAAGACCTTTATAACCATACAAGAAAGAAACAGTGTGCTGATCCATATAATAATGAAGCAACACCAATCTTGAAGATGGAAGTTCAGAATGCTTTTAACCATATAAAAACAGGCAAGACCCTAGCTCTAGTCAACATCACGACATAAATTATCAATCCCATAGAAGAATATGGAATAGACCAGGGTACCAAACATTGTATGATACTGGAGATATACCTCGTGAATAATTTAAATCTATATTTATTGCAATCCGGAAGAAATTAGGAACCTTGGAATGTGATCAACATCGGACTATTAGTATAATGAGCCACATCACGAAGATTTTGCTTAAAATCATCACGCAAAGAGGTGATGAAGAAAATACAATCCGAAACAGGGCAGGACCAATGTTGGCTTGTAGAAGGTAAATGTATAGTAAATCTAGTGTATATGTTGAGAATATTTATGAGGCGTTCGAGAGAAGTTAACAAAGGAATACATTATTGCTTCATTAACTACACAAAAGCTTTTAATAAAGTAAGACATGTCAACATGATAAAGATGCTTGCAGATCTCAAATTCAAACAAGCCTACACTGGAAGCAACAAGCTGTAATAAAGATTGATAATGAAGTATGTTAATATCAGCCTATTCAGAGAAGTGTGCAACAGAGATGTGAAATGTATCTAGATCTTCTTTTCAGTATACAGTGATAATATTATTAGAAATGTAGTCACTATGAGCGTAATCGTCATTAGGGGATGTAACATCAATAATGTTGGATATTCAGATGGTACAGTATTGACTGCGGACAGCGAACAGGATCTGCAACATTTAGTAGATGCGTGTATTGTACACAACGAACAAGTGGGGTTAGAACTAAGTTGACCGAACACAGAGATTATGAGCGTCACTAAGAAGAAATAAATACTACAATGTAATATACGTTTTCGTTGAAATACTCTTAAATAATTGAGTCGGTACAACTATCTCTGAACAGTCATACCATCTGATGGTTGCGGCCTTGAAGAGATTAGAAAAAGAATCGTTATGTTGTCAGGATCTTATATTCGGCTCGTTGGCTAACACATGTGAGACAGTACAGTATAACGTGATTCGACGTAAGACACAGCAACACAAGTTCTATGGATTTATTGCCACATTAAATACATAACGATAATTACAGCCTATGTACAACATATAACTCACAACCACAATACAGCTCATAGGTCTGACGCTCACGATATCAGTCGTTCAGCTCACAACCACGGAGATTCACACAAACGCCTTGCTCTCGACACACACGTCCGTTCAGATGTCCAGTCCCAGCTTGGTCTGAGATTAACACACACACTGCCCCCTGTCTCTGGTGGGGTCACGTGGCTTTGCGTGCGTCTGTCGTCAGCGCTGGTCGCGTGTCAGGTAAGAATCTCGCCAGCCGACAACTCTTGTCCGCCGGGTGCCGTAACGATGTCGCTGCATAGCTAGGCTCTGACATTCTCCCCGGGTACCTCAATGAAAGATGCCCTCTTTCATTCATGATGTATGTATATACTGGGGTAGTGTTAATTTCATGTCAGAGACTACTTTTTCCCAGTGTTATGCATGAAAATACATATAAGGCATGGGAATATATACACAACATGTAAGTTGCATTGAAATGACAAATGAAGTACAACTTTTAACACAATTCAGGTTTCATCCCCCTGATGCCTGGTTACCTCCATCGCAATAATACCCAGTCAGATCAGTAGCACCAGCTTCACGTATCTACCTCGCAGCTATTTTGAAAAAAAAAGTAATAATATGATTGTTTTGCAACAACCATCTAGCCAGACTGAAATACGGCTTTGTATTAGTCGTATTAAACACTTAAACTCTGCCCTCATTTGGTCAGGAGCTCTTATGTTGGTTTGCAATGTTGGCAGCTCTATGACATGCTTGGAGGACGCCTACCTGCTGTGTTAACCATTTGAGCAACAAAATGTCTATCTATACAATACACATTAATGAATATGTTTCAAATTATGGCCCTTGATGTAATTCACAAATGCAAGGGAAGTAATTTTGACAATAAAGAAATTCTATAAAAATATACTCAAGTGCCCTTGGATATGGTGACGAATGGTTGGGCAATCGGGCTAGAAAACTGTAGGGTCGTACTTCGGAACCACTAATGACCTCTACGGCAGGGTTATGGATGGTACGCAAAAACCTGCTTTGTTTTTGGAGAGAAATAAGTTAGCGTGTGTTTGTTGGTGTGTGCCTGCAAGTCACTAAGTGTTGATTAGGTTTGGATGGCGTTGAGTATAATTGTATGTCGTAAATTTGTCGTCAACAGTGTTTCTTTCAACAGAAGTTACACTCTTTCCAAAACTCTTTGCGTTCCACAAACTCAATACACAAAAACAATCTATCTGTATTTGAACACTCAATAACATTGATGACACATCACTTACATCAAGATGACATTCAGTAAGGACAAAGACATCAAGTTTACAAGATGGCGACAAGGTCAAAATGGCGGCAAAATCACAATGTTGACAAGGTCAAACGGTGACAATTTTCACAAATCACAAATGTTTAACACGTTTACAGGATCAAACAATATGTACTGTACATTTACTAATGATCTTAAACATATTTAGACAATGTAGTAATGGATCACACTGAGACTTTTCCGATCACATGTACATCACTATAACCTTGACAAATTTTACAAGTAGAAGAATTATAGTTTTAAATAACAAAGACGAACAACACACGTCTAAATATATTAGGTTCTTAAATAAAGACGAGCAACCCACGTCCACACATGTCAGGATCTTATATTCGGCTCGTTGGCTAACACATGTGAGACAGTACAGTATAACGTGATTCGACGTAAGACACAGCAACACAAGTTCTATGGATTTATTGCCACATTAAATACATAACGATAATTACAGCCTATGTACAACATATAACTCACAACCACAATACAGCTCATAGGTCTGACGCTCACGATATCAGTCGTTCAGCTCACAACCACGGAGATTCACACAAACGCCTTGCTCTCGACACACACGTCCGTTCAGATGTCCAGTCCCAGCTTGGTCTGAGATTAACACCACACTGCCCCCTGTCCTCTGGTGGGGTCACGTGGCTTTGCGTGCGTCTGTCGTCAGCGCTGGTCGCGTGTCAGGTAAGAATCTCGCCAGCCGACAACTCTTGTCCGCCGGGTGCCGTAACGATGTCGCTGCATAGCTAGGCTCTGACAATGTCAAATTGTTTTGCAAGATTGGAAACATACTGACAAATAAATATATGTTCATTGCAACAAGAAACATATTGTTGAAGTGCCACATAAAACCTGCAGTTTGTATGGATGTGAAACGTGGACAATGTGAAGACAAGCTGAAAAACAATGGCCGTCGAAATGAGGTATCTCATGAAAATGTAAAGGATGCCATGAGCAGCAGAAAAACTAATTTACACATCCTACAAGAAACAATTCAAAACCGTAAACTGGTTAGAGAAATTAGACGTAGACAGTCATGTTATTTCCGGCATGTTATGAGAAGAAATAAACTGGAGAACTTGATGACAGCTGGCACGATTGAGGGGAAAAGACCAAGGGGAAGGTAGAGAGGTAAATATTTAGATGGTTTGGCCACGTGGCATGGTCGAGACAAGCATCAGATCTGATCCTCCTGGTGATCGTGTGAGATAGCGAAACATGACCGCCCACGCTAAAGGGCATGGAACATGGTGACGAATGTAAAGGATTTAGCAATTCTTCTGCTTTTTGTGGATTTATTTACGTGTATTTATATGTTGTGGTATATGTTACAGTTACATAGAATGAGTTGGTGTTTGCCCATCAGCAAAGATTAATCTGTCAAACGTGATTTGCATATATACATGCATAGCAAATAGGCAGTCAATAGACAAGCAGAACATCATGTCAACAATATCAACGGATGATCATCTTTCCAAATCTGTCGACCTCAACATAGAAATCACCACGACAATTGTTACAGTCAACATTGTTTGTTTTATTGGAACCATATCTATATTCGGTATAGCATCTAACGTAATAACTATATTAGTCTTCTGCAAGCAAGGATTCTCCGAGACTACAAACATTAGCTATACAACACTCCCTCTTTCCGATATGCTCTCCCTGGTGGCTTCGTTGTGTTTGAGTATCCTCTGGAATCCGTTGTTCCTGAACTCCGGACTACCGATTGTGTTTGTTGATATTCAGACAGTGTTCGCAGCTTTACCTTTTGGCTGTTTCAGCAGGATTACAGGATGTCTGACTGCCGTCATCACCATTGAGCGATGTCTATGTGTGGTCTGGCCATTGCAGGTTAAAATGATTATATCGTCGACCGTGGTCATTGCCTTAAATGTTTCTATGTATCTGATAATATTTCTAACTATGGTGCCCTACTACTGGACATTAATACTTGGCTGGTTATCTGACCCTGGGACTAACAGGACTATACTCGGAGCAATTGCTGTTACAAATGCTGACTTAACAGCAAACATTTCCTACAGCCTTCATTCTACCATTCAGGTATTGAATTTCGTGGCCGTTATTGTTTGCACTGTGGGTCTTATGATTGGTCTGAGACGAAACAACAATTGGAGAACGCAGCTGACTAAAGAGCAGAAAATAACAAAGAATGTGACTAAACGACAAGACAAAGCCTTAAAAATGGTACTACTCATAGCGATAATTTACTTTGCTTGCCATTTACCAACAATCATTTGTCTTGTAGTTCCAGTTCTATATTCTACTTTCAGTCCCAAAGGAAGCTATAAGAACGTCTACTTTGCTATCTGGTCTTTTGTTATACTATGCGGCGTTTCAAACTCGTCAATGAACCTATTTGTGTACTACCATATGAGTTCAAAGTTCAGACAAAAATATTATCAAATACTTAAAATGTTTCTTGCATGTGTGAAAATGAAAGCAAACAATATTACAGAGGAGATTAACGTAAGGGAACTATAACTACGTTTAAGCAAGACATTATGTCGTAATGGCATGAGGCGTGATCAAATGAAACTCCTATTAATGACTTCATCACAAACGATTAAAAGGCATATAAACAGGTATATTAACATATATATATTAACAAGTATAGGAACATTAAACAAAGCGACATTTAAGAAGCAAGTATTCATCTGTGAAGAAGTCATGGCAAGCATTCAGACAAGCATCCCACTGCTTACGGCGACGGCGGATACTGTCCGATAAAAGGGCATGTTTTTGCTCAATGAACCATTTGGGCACCGCTGTTATGACGTCTTTAATTGTGTTATAAGTGTGTGACAATATTAGACGCTAAGTCAGCCTTTGTAACAGCAATTGCTCCGAGTATAGTACTGTTAGTCCCAGGGTCAGATATCCAGCCAATATGGAAAGTAGTTGAATCTCAGAAGGCTGAAAGAGTCTCTGTGGCGAAGTGGTCAAGCCGTTTGACTCGTGCTCAGAAGGTTGTGGGTTCGATTCCGGGCCGCGTCCTTCGGTTTACGAGTTAAATGTTTCGGAGACTCCTGTGGGTCGTCGCTAAAAGCTACGGAGTTCGTGCTTTCTGCGACGCTTTCCGTGCTGCGGAAAGAGACCGAGCCATATGGGATAAAACCCGGTGCAATGAAGTCGACCCTGTCGACTTTTAAACGACTTTTTAAGAAGGCTGAAAGCCAAAACTACAACTAACAGCGACACCGTCAGAGAGCTCCTGTTTGCTGATGATTGCGCTCTATATGCCGACTCAGAAGCACACATGTGATACATTGTTCCAGCTTTCTCACATGCCTGTGCCAACTTTGGGCTCATTATCAACTTGACTGTAGTTATGTAATAGCAAGCTCTAGGGATTACTCACACCGTGCCGAACATCAAAGTGAATGGTCATACATTCAAAACAATGTTTTCCCGTGATGAATTTGAATAACGAAGACACAAACAATAGATTGCACGATTTATTGCCTGGCATATTTCGCTGCATCTCGTCAGGTACATACTGCAGAAATCACACAACTTATGTGAATTAATTAGATAAATCCTTCAAACTGAAATATACACATGTTCGCACAGTAATGTCGATAGTCTACCACGGTAATTTTAAACTGACTAACATGTCCTTCTGCTTGCACAAGGACGGCTTACGAAGGTTGATTAGTATAGCTTCAGCAAACTTTAACAATCTACTACTATGTGTGTTGAACAACACACGAAAGGCACTGTCTCTTTCAACCACATGACCACTTTCGAACACATGTCTCATGACCGATGAAGCCGGACTATTCCGGTGTGTCGGCCTGCCTAGGCTACCACATTCTGTGTGTAGTATCTTTTCCAACCAATTCGGAATATGTTCCGAAACCCTGCAATGTAACTGTCGCTCAGATCTGCCTATGTAGATGGCCTCGCATCTGCATGTAAATTGGTAAATACAATTTGATTTGGCGTACAAAGCTACAGGTTCTTTTACTGCTGAAACTGGGATCGGTGTGTTTCTGTACCTGATGACTAGAGCTGCGGCACAGAAAGTTCGCTCGACTGCTGTGGTGAGCCGGTTCCACAGACGTTGCATTACGTCATCTCCTCGGAAGGTTAGCTGGATGAATATTTTAGGGACTGTAGTTACTTCTGATTTCGGTTTTGGGCTGTGGGCAGTGGCGCTTTATAAATCCTGTGGAGTACCCATTCAGGTTTAAGGCATTCTTCAGAGTTTTAAATTCCTCTGTCAGTGTGTCCTGGGTGCATATCTTCCTAGCACGGTCAAACAGGGTCCGTACTAAGCCCCGTTTGTACTGGACAGGTGCGAAGCTCTGAAAATTTAAGTATTGGCCAGTCCATATTTCTTTGCGGTACACCGGTCTTTGAATTGTGCCGTCTGCTCTACGTCTTATTAGGATATTTAGAAACGGCAACGCTTCGTTGTGTTCGTGTTCCATAGATAAAGAGATGTTTATATATGTCTCATTCATTGTGGCCTGGAACGACGTTGCTTGTAGCTCGTCTGTGGTGATAATTAGTATATCGTCCACGTAACGACGGTAAAAGGCCAAGTTATTGATTTCCGAGGATCTCTTTTCTTCTAAGTGTGCCATGAAGATGTCCGCTAGAATAGGTCCAAGTGGGCTCCCCATGGCCACTCCGTCAATTTGGCGATATGACTTGTTTAGAAAGTTGAATTGTATCTTGGCAGTACATAATTTTAATAGCCTCTCTACAATAGCTGATGGTATGCCTAGTTTTAGTTGTTTGTCTCTAAAGCGTTCGCTTTTTATATTCACGATCTCATCTAATGGAACGTTGGTGAATAAAGAGGCAATATCCATGCATGTCATGTGTTTTTTGCTTATGTCCATAGTATCCAATAATTCCACCAGTTCGAATGTATCCCTGAGTGTTCTTGGATCGAAGGACTGTCGTACTGGCTTTAAAATTTCAGCTAGCCATCTCGCCATTCGGTGTTGTGCCGAATTTACCATGGAAAGGATCGGTCTTAGTGGGATGCCGGGCTTGTGAAGCTTGGGTAGACCGTACATCTGAGAAGTTTGGGAGCCACGCGGTGTGAGCGTTTTTGCAGTGGCCTCACTGATGAGTCCTGCATTCACAAGTGACTGGATTTCTTTCCTCATTTTTGCATCCAGGTCCTCCGACTTGTTGACTGTTTGCTCTACTCTGAATTTAGATGCATCTGATAATATATCATCCATTTTTCTCTGGTAGTCTGATATGTCCATCAGTACTGCACCACTCAGTCTGTCAGGTTTCAATATTACAAGGGTTTTGTTGGCCTCTAACGCTTTTAAGGCAGTAAGGTGTTCGTTGGTCAGCGGACATGTCTGTTTAGAGGGGGTTGTGCGATACTGGTGTTCTAAATCTACCAGTTTGACCTTCAGCCACCCGACTGACTCAGCAGAAATAGGTGATAACTTGGAGACTTGATCAAACAACATTTCAAATTGTGCTTGCGACTCAACACGGTTAATGTGTTTGGGCTTTATGCAGAATTTTAATCTGTATGCAAGGGCCCCCGTTTCAATGTTGTTGAGTACGTACGACGATAAGTTCCTCACATATTTCTCTGGGTTGTCTAGTACTGACGTAGTTATCTTTTCAGTGCTCAGTGATTTGTTGAGGCGAGCATTCTCTGCGATTTTCACCTTGTACACTGTTTCTGTACAGAATTTGGTGAACTTCAAGTAGCCATACAAGCTCAATTCTTTGGTGACGTAGTAGGCAGAACTGTGTGTGTACTTGAGGTTGGCCAGTTTAGACTGGGTTTCTTCTGTCTGGTTTTTTGTCAGTCGTCTCAGGTTTTTTCTTGTTGGACATATTCTGTCCGCTCTGAGAGATCTGAAATACCGGTGAGGGAATATTCCCGTCTTTAGGCATTCCTCGAGAAATCTCAATCGACACTCCTGTACCGATATTTTACACTTCAGCTTGAGTAATCCATCCAATCGCTTCATAGTTGGCAATGGAAGCCGACGTTTCAGAAACAATGTTTTCCCGTGATGAATTTGAATAACGAAGACACAAACAATAGATTGCACGATTTATTGCCTGGCATATTTCGCTGCATCTCGTCAGGTACATACTGCAGAAATCACACAACTTATGTGAATTAATTAGATAAATCCTTCAAACTGAAATATACACATGTTCGCACAGTAATGTCGATAGTCTACCACGGTAATTTTAAACTGACTAACATGTCTTTCTGCTTGCACAATGACGGCTTACGAAGGTTGATTAGTATAGCTTCAGCAAACTTTAACAATCGACTACTTTGTGTGTTGAACAACACACGGAAGGCAATGTCTCTTTCAACCACGTGACCACTCTCGAACATATGTCTCCCGACCGATGAAGCCGGACTGTTCCGGTGTGTCGGCCTGCCTAGGCTACCATCTTCTGTGTGTAGTATCTTGTCCAACCAATTCGGAATATGTTCCGAAACCCTTCAATGTAACTGTCGCTCAGTTCTGCCTATGTAGATGGCCTCGCATCTGCATGTAAATTGGTAAATACAATTTGATTTGGCGTACAAAGCTACAGGTTCTTTTACTGCTGGGACTGGGATCGGTGTGTTTCTGTACCTGATGACTAGAGCTGCAGCACAGAATGTTCACTCGACTGCTGTGGTGAGCCGGTCCCGCAGACGTTGCATTATGTCATCTCCTCGGAAGGTTAGCTGGATGAATACTTTGAGTTTAGGGACTGTAGTTACTTCTGATTTCGGTTTGGGCTGTTGGCAGTGGCGCTTTATAAATCCTGTGGAGTACCCATTCAGGTTTAAGGCATTCTTCAGAGCTTTAAATTCCTCTGTCAGTGTGTCCTGGGTGCATATCTTCCTAGCACGGTCAAACAGGGTCCGTACTAAGCCCCGTTTGTACTGGACAGGTGCGAAGCTCTGAAAATTTAAGTATTGGCCAGTCCATGTTTCTTTGCGGTACACCGATCTTTGAATTGTGCCGTCTGCTCTACGTCTTATTAGGATATCTAGAAACGGCAACGCTTCGTTGTGTTCGTGTTCCATAGATAAAGAGATGTTTATAAATGTCTCGTTCATTGTGGCCTGGAACGACGTTGCTTGTAGCTCGTCTGTGGTGATAATTAGTATATCGTCCACGTAACGACGGTAAAAGGCCAAGTTATTGATTTCTGAGGATCTCTTTTCTTCTAAGTGTGCCATGAAGATGTCCGCTAGAATAGGTCCAAGTGGGCTCCCCATGGCCACTCCGTCAATTTGGCGATATGACTTGTTTAGAAAGTTGAATTGTATCTTGACAGTACATAATTATAATAGCCTCTCTAGAATAGTCATAGAGTGGTCATAGACTAGGTGTCGTGGACAAATTCACCTATCTTGGCAGCATTGTGTTCCAAGCTGCCACAGTTGATGACGACGTAAATGCAAGAATCTCCAAGGCCAGCATGGCCTTTTGCAGACTGTACCAGAATGTGGGAGACAGAAAAGGAATAATCCTGCAAACAAAGCTGAAAGTTTACAAAGCAGTCGCAATTTCTACACTGCTATATGCTCGTGAAACATGGACTGTTTACCAGCGAACGCTAGGAAATTAAACCACTTCCACACTGTCTGCCTTAGGAAACTACTGAAGATTAAATGGCAAGACAAGATCCCAGTTACTGAAGTCCTAGAAAGAGCGTCCATCCCCAGTATCCACACACTACTAATGAAGAATTAGATTCGCTGGGCTGGTCACTTGACTCGCATGCCAGATCACAGGCTCCATAAGCGAATCTTTCACGGCGAGCTGTGTTTTGGTAAACGCTCCTAAGGCGGCCAGAGGAAACGCTTTAAAGACATTCAGAAGATCTCATTAAAAGGTGTTGGGATTCATCATGACACTTGGGATACTGCTGCCAAAGACCGAAATTTGGTGGCATTCATCATTACACAAGGGTGCAGTCACTTGTGAAGCAAATAGCACTGCAAGAGCTGTGAAGAAAAGGCAGGACAAACAAATCACTGCAGGAGATCCTACTCCTGGAACGGCAAGCATTCTTTGCCCACATTGTCAGAGAACATGTCATGCCAAAATAGGCCGTATCAGCCATCTTAGAGCTCACAGCCTCATACGTTCAACCCCACGGGATGAAATGAATGGTAATTATCATTCTTGATTGGCAAACAAAAATTGTGTGACGCAGCACGGGCGAGTGTCAGTTGATCATCCCTGCTAGATATTGAGTCAATGCTTTACCTAAAACGTCTTCATTGTTGTAACATCCTATATTTGTCCAACCAGAAACATACTGAAAAAGCAAGAAATACAGGGACAAGGGCTGCCTCTGTGTTAGGGGGCGATTGAAGTGAACGGGCCTATCATTCCCAACACTAACAATTCTCCTTGTGAAAAATTGTCAACGACTGGAGTTGTAAACAACTATGATTAGAATTAGCTTAAAAGGTCCCAAGGTTAGAGGCGAACCACTCCTGTTTTTCTAACTACAACATAAGTGCCGCTACGACGTTTGAAGTTTGCCAGCGGTTGAAAATACACTTCCCTGCACTGATGGAAATAACATTAGGTGGTGACCACCTGCTGTTTTGATCAATGGGGAGATTGAAGCTGGTTTGAAGGATACACCCCCCCCCCCCCCACACCCTCCGTCAACGACTTAGTTTAGCTCGTTTTGAGCCGTTGGAAGGATTCGTAACGAACACAAGAGAATGAGTGGTCAACACTGGCGTCCTAAGTTTCACATAATTTATTATGAATACTGTTAAACAACAAATGCTACTTTACCACAAAATTCATAGCAATCTCAGTCGCTGGATTGCACGAATATTGTCATCGCGTACATGCAGAGAGCAATTTGCAGACAAATTAAAATTTATATTGTGAATTCCTTATCTTCCAGAGTGCCACCAGGCTACTCTGTCTGTCATTACACACTGTCGCTAAGTGAAAAGTCAACTAATTACAAATGGCGTAACACGCCGAACTCCTGACCTATTCTTCGTCGTGCTGCTGGGTCTGGGTGGATGAATGATCTTAGGTTGTGAATGTTAGCGAGTGCTGGACACTTTCCGACGCTGTTGTTAAACACCTGGCTTGATCGTCTCTTCCACATCGTAGATTATTACTCGTTATATGATGGTCATTTCTTTACATCAATTAACTATTCTGGATACGATGACCTCTCTAGTGAACTTCCCGGCCGACTAAATTTCCTAGCCTCTCTTGGCTCAAATTTAGCTTTGTCACGTGGTCATCTTCAACCCGTGGCTTGATTAATATTCATGCTATTTCGTTCTGAGGTCGTTACTACGCTGTCTTTTCAGTTAATACTGTTCATTGTCTTCTCTTTAACTATGTGTGGTCTTGTCAATCTATCTTTCCGCCGTCAGTCATTATCCGTTAACCCTTTTCAGAGCTTTTCGGAACATGGTTCCCCCCCTCCCCTGTGAACATCTGTGGAGTTGATATAGGCGGGCTGGGGAGAGGTCGGTTGGCATATTGTCTAAATCAATGTCACGGAGAATTACCGCTTGGTGCGACAACCGGGAAAATTATTCACCTTTGTTTCAGATTATCCCTCTTTGTTTCTACAAGACATGAACCGTCAACATTGTCTCGGGAAATTTAACGCCTACATCAAGGATGGGACGGGCGGACAACATTGCACTCTGTTTAATTTCCAGAACATCAAACCCTCTACCTTTTATCAGAGTGACGTCATGATCACGGAGAAATCTAGCTTTACTGTTGGAAGCGGCATAGATACTTCCTATCTATATCTATAAAACAGAGTGTATGTTTGTTTGTTTGTGGGTATTGGATGCGTTCGATAACGGTACATCCGATTGAGATGAAATTTTCTACACGTCTTCCTTTCATTCATTTGCAACCGACTATAATAATTTCTTAATGTAAAATCTTCGACTTATTTAATAACATTTACTTTTCCATTTTCATTATATAATGTCTACATAGCAGGGGCACTTCACTCTAGAAAAGTTATTTCAAGGGGCATAACTTTTAATAACATTTCTATATACTTTATAGTCATATTGTTGGACTTACTTGCACTATTGTTAAACTTTTTGTCTATAGTTATTTTCAGGCATATGAGTTATAATAAATAATGATATAATCTTTAAGGCATTTTCAAAGTTTTCATAAAAATAATGCATAATGCATAACATTGTAACCCATCTTTTTCTACAGTTTTCATTGAATGGTGTGTGGAAGGACATTCTTTTAAGTTACTGTGCGCCAAGAGCTGGGCGAAACCACGCCGGTCAGACAGATAGACAGACAGACAGTCGGGAACGGGAGAGCTTATATGACTACTTATATGAATTAAATTAGATGCTCCCCACCAGGGACTGGGTGAAGCCGGGCCGGGACAGACAGACAGACAGACAGACAGACAGACAGACAAACAGATAGTCGGGAACGGGAGAGCTTATATGACTACTTATATGAATTAAATGAGATGCTCCCCACCAGGGACTGGGTGAAGCCGGGCCCGGTCAGACAGACAGATAGACAGACAGACAGACAGTCGGGAACGGGAGATCTTATATGACTACGTATATGAATTAAATTAGATGCTCCCAACCAGGGACAGGGTGAAGCCGGGACGGGACAGACAGACAAACAGATAGTCGGGAACGGGAGAGCTTATATGACTACGTATATGAATTAAATTAGATGCTCCCCACCAGGGACTGGGTGAAGCCGGGCCCGGTCAGGTAGACAGACAGACAGATAGTCGGGAACGGGAGAGCTTATATGACTACTTATATGAATTAAATGAGATGCTCCCCACCAAGGACTGGGTGAAGCCGGGCCGGGTCAGCCAGCCAGACAGACAAACAAGCAGACAGACAGACTGATAGATAGATAGATCCCCTCCAGGGCCTGGGCGAAGCCGGGCCGGGTCAGCTAGTTTACATAATATATGTTAATAGGTGAGCTAAACAATTGCCGGCAGAAGTGGTGGGTCGAGGCGTAGTCACCAGAGATAAACTGACGGAACATTACGTGTTGGCCAGTCGGCTGCTGTTGTTGTGGTGTTGTGTTTTTGTTTAAATTCGTAATGGCTTTTGATAAATTGAAACTCATGTAAATATGCTTAGAACTCGTACATCTGAATAGATAGTAGAGTTCTTTATGAAGTTGTAGAGTAGTCCTGGGAGATAATAGATGATTATTTCTTCGACATAGGGAGGTAGTGACAGAACTTTATTCCTGTTCTGTTCATACATGTATGAGTGATGAGCTTCACTTTCTCTACTGATTTAGAGTTTCAATGTGTGGTTATGGTTCCACAAGAACTATCATGAGGCGGTTATATAATATCTCCTGTAGTTTTTATAGATTTCCTGGGAAATCTCTTATAATTTCTTTGTCTCTATATTCAGAGGAGACCATATTTCTGTATATGTATATTCATGTATGAAATATTAATAATGAATCTATTTATAAATGTATACATGGATATGAGGTTAGTATACATTTATACGGGAAAGATTAGCCCTGCCATGACGGAGGAATGGCATCACTCTTGCTGATGTCCACCAAATATTCTCGGAGCTGGAGCCTTGAAAGAACGAGAATGAGTAAATTCCTTAAGTCAACATAAAGGAGAAAGGACTGCATCAGAATTTGGAGAGAAGAAGCTAACAGGGCGAGGTAGGACTAACCTGCCCTTGTGTAATCATCCCGTCACCTTCCATCTCTCTCTCTCTCTCTCTCTCTCTCTCTCTCTTTTTTTTTTGTAGGTGTTGTTGGTGTTTGGTGATTGTTTTCTTTCCCCCACTGGTTCTATGGGTATGACATATAGTGTTTGGCACATATATTTTAGAGGGAACTGTTTTTTCTTCATTGGGCTGAAAAGGTAGTTATTTGACTGAAAATGAAGTTTCATTCCAGAAGAGCATTCAGAGGAGCATTCCAGAATGCTGTATATTATCTACAAGAGAGGCAGAGTCATTTATGAGAGATGACTGGGATTCGTCTTGTCATTGCGTAAGAATTGAAATCCCATAAAGCCTCATTGACTTCTGAATTTATTTTCACAACATCCTCTGCATATGATAACTAGCTAACCACCATGTTGGTATCCTTTTTTATTGATTTCCGTGCCAATCAAAGAAATACTTATTACATCAGAGTGGACATTTTTAGGGTCCAGACCCAATGGACTTTCAACATTAATCGTTCATGTGTGGTGATGGACTTTATAACGGTAATAACCCGAGTGATTAAAGAATTGTTTATCTTTAGTGGTCCGTGTGCTGTAAGGGACTTTTTGTAATTAAGCTGTGGTGTTCATATAAGAGTAATTTTTAAAGATGTGGTTTCAGCGGACTGATAATTAGAAATCATTTATGAGCTTACAATGTTTTTCTTGTGTGTAATATTTTTAGTTTGTGTATTGCCATATTTCACTCGAGATTACACACAGAAACCCTCCCCCATTTGTTATCCCAATAGGCTGTTATAATTTATAATCAAGAGTTGTTTCTTTTATTGTTATTGGGTATGTTACATTCATATATGTGTTTTAACTTATAATAAGTTCAAATTGACATCATCAGTATGGAGCTATTTGTGGCAAGACAATCACCAGAACTTTCAGCCTGCCGAGTGTGAGTGTCCTCTCTGAAGTTCGGTAACTTTCTTGTGCTCCACTGGCCTTCTGTGACAACACCTAACTATCTAACCTGTCTCCACCCCTAAGGAGTCTTATTTAGCCGTTTCGGGTTTTCTTATATCGGGAGGTCTTTTAGAATTGGGAAATCCCACTCTAATTTCTGTTCTATACACCACAATTGTGGAATTGTAGATAGTGCTCAAAAGGTTGTGAAATACAAGATGAAGGTACTTTTTGTTGAGAACAAGCAGGATTGATACTAGGAAGTGACGAAACAGCTCTTGGAGTATGCGACTTTGCATGAGAGTTCCCTCAAAAGTTCTTCCTACTGCTAAAACTGATAACTGTTATACTGTCACATAATTTAGACCGAGCTTGTAGAAGTAATTACTTCTTTCGCCGTGTCCAAAAAATGGCGCTTAATTCGATGATTCTCTACCATTAAAGTGTCGCTGCTGTTGCCGTAAGTTTACAGAGAAAAATCACAGCTTGTTGACATTCCACTACTGCCTTACAGGGACATCGACGATGTCCTTCGTGGAAAAGGGTAAGCTGTCCACAACAGATGCTGGCTGAAGTCGGTTGCCCGGATCATCAGGTGGATAACACACGGGTATAAAATAAGATTATAAACCACAGGCATATAACACGGACATAACACATCAACATAAACCATAGATATATAGCATGGGCATAAAACATCAACATAAACCACGGGCATATAGCAAGGGCATAAAACACCAACATAAACCACGGGAATAAAAACTCCGGACTACCGATTGTATTTGTTGATATTCAGGCGATATTCGCATCTTTACCTTATGGCTGTTTCAGCAGGATTTCAGGATGCTTGATTGCCTTCATCACCTTTGAGCGATGTCTGTGTGTGGTCTGGCCATTGAAGATTAAAAGAATCATATCAAAGACAGTCATTATCGGTCTAGCCATCCAGTTCTTTGCCTTTTCGCCGTTCTAATTTGCACTACGGTTCTTACAGTCCGACTAAGGCAAAAGGCCCGTTGGAGAATCAACCTGACAGCAGCACCAAACGGAACAAAGAATACCACAAGACGAGAAGACAAAGCCATCAAAATGACAACCCTCATAGCAACAATTTACGTGGTTTGCTATTTACCAACAATAATGTTTCTTGCTCTACCAGTTCTGCAACCAGGTTTTAATCCCAGTGGTAACTATAGGAACGTCTACTTCACTTTCTCGTCTTTCGTCACACTCTGTAGCGTCCTCAACTTGCCTGTGAACCTATTCGTGTATCATTGTCACAAAATGCGCCTGGAGAATTGCGATCAGGAGATGGGGACTGACCAGACACACGATTTCTCTCGGCCTGCCATACAGTTCACGATTATACACCCACCCAGTAGTCTAAGGGAGATAATCCAAGTAATTTTACCCCTGACTGAGGAGAGGAATACGGCCCATGGATTCTCGAAAGTTCTGATGGTGATGTCACCGGAAGTAGTTTATTAACTGGGCAATCGCAGCAAGCTAGCGGGGAGAACTGATGGTTGTCTGGCCGGCTGGTGAACTTCAGCGTGGCTGCAGTTTGTCAGAAGGAAGAAATGGTTCCCAATGTCAACATAGTTTGAAGACTGTAGACATAATGTTCCCAAAGTGGACTGAGATTCCATGCTTCTAACTGCATGCCAAACGAAAAGGTAAGAATTCTACAATTCTTGAATCCAAATACCCGATGTGCAGATTGCATGCCACGACTGTTGCCGTAGGTCAAGGGCGAGCATGTAAATCGCTGCAGCAACTGGGCCTGGTAATCTGACCCCATTCTCATTGCGCCTGTTTACATGACTAAAATTTGTGGCATGTTGCCAACAGTGCATTGCCGAGACAGGCCCATGATGCACGACTTGTCTTGCCTGCCAGAAGTTGTTTGAGGAGAAAATAGGCGCTGCTTGTTGGTGATTTGATGGCACTATTCGGCCGCCTTGGAAATCAGACGTAGTCGACAAAACAGGAAGTCGGTGACGGCGTAACTAAAACTCTATCGTGTAATATATCCTCCGACTCGGCCGGTCAGGACGAAACTCATGGGAATGTCCGCTGTCGGATTGACGATCATTTGAGCGATTCAGCGCGTGTCGAAGTTCGCGTCTTTTGGCAGGGCAACTACTGGTTTCTTTTATTTTTGCCTTCCTCTTACACCTTGTGTTCATGGTCTCCTTAAGGGAATACTGTTCTAATCTATAGTGGGTTCCTGTGGGGAGAACAACGGGGAGGGGAAAGAAGGACAAGAGATGCTACAGACATATATGATAGTTGCAGGGGGGATGAACTGGAGGAAAGCATGACCACCTGGGAATGGATGGAAGGGGGTTTTGCCAACGGCCCTCCTTCAGGGCCTTCTTGCCTATGGGTACTGTATACCTTCTAACCCTGTATGTCATTAGAAGACTTCCTATGGGGAACTGGGGCACAGACACTCATGACCAATTACCGTGGGTTCACTCTATCCCCATTCCAGGGAAACAGATGTTCTATTCAGCTGCTTTTCAGACCCCAGACCTTATTCTTTCTCTGACCCTGAGGCATGGCCTGTAATTGAACCACCGCCCATCTTGGAGAGGTGATTCACTCTCTGAGTACAAAGATGCTGTCTATCCTCATATGATGAGTGGGGGTCACGTGATTCTCACCGAGGGTTGCATGTGTCATTTTGTTCCAGATTCTACCTTCTGGAGAGGAATGATGGATAATCAGTAAAACTGCAGCATCATCAGTCTGGACAAACCAGTCAATGTGAGGTGATCATACTGCCGACTAACCAGTCAGTCGTCTATACCCTCAGAGTAGGTCCAAGATGACTAAACAAACAGTTTAAGATAGAAACAACATCTGGGCAAGTATACTGTTCGTGTGATTGTCCGGATGTGCCACTCATTACCTATTCGACAACCACTCAACTATCGATGATATCATTCCACACTTAGTTCACATGGATTATGCTCCTGATCATGAATATAGCCACAGACTTTAGACAATTGTGACTCTGGCAATGAACAATGTTCAATATATAAATTAAACACTGGACAGTGTGCTTCGATGCACTTTAATTCAGGAACTGTGTTTCTATCAATATATTGTTGAGTTGGTGCCACTGTTGGTAAAACAACGAACTTTCAGATTAAGTTAAACCTTTTATAGAGGCATCTGCATGATCGGATGAGGATGAAAATTCATGGTACTATTTGGACATATGCTCTGTGTTCCACGGCCATTAGCCTGATCTGATGTCAACTCGGAGGAGGTGTTATCTGGTCGAAGACAGAGGACCTGCTGCGAGAGACACTAGCTAAGTACCATTCATGTGTGGTGTGAAGCGTTGGCATTGTACTATGAAGACATCTTTATCTGGCTGCCTCAGCTAACTATCTAGTAGCAACTAGCACACCAGACAGATCTGCACTACATCCACATTATCTTCACTTTCCTTTGTACAATACACTTTTGTTATTGAGTTTGTAGATACCGGAGTTGCATCATTTATTCAGGACGTGGTTTGAAAGGGTAACCTCCCTTGGTTGGTTGTGAGAGAGATAGGTATCCGAGGACTGGCGGGGCCGCAGACTGAAAGTGTCCCAGTCCCAGATCTGAAGTTATCCCGAGATTTATACATATATAAATAAATATAGAGATATATGTGTGAATGGATCTTAATAAATAAATGCAATAGCCTGTTCCCTTCACCCCAGGGAAGCTATATGACAATCATCACATGAGTTCAAAGTTCAAACATACATGTGACGAGATGTTTAACAGATTACTCACATGTCCGAGCTGTACAGAGAAAAAAACTGCTGCAGCGACCACTTAAGAGAAGTATAGCTACCTGAGTATAAGCTATATCGCAGTATATTTTATAGATTTCATTACTGCTGTTCTTAGATTTCTATACACACGTACGTTATAAACAAACAGAAGATATTCTTTACAGTTTTCGTGCAGCTATTTTAAATTGTTTTCGGTTGTTTTTTCTTAAATGTTTTCTATTCATGTTATTTACTCTACACGTTTCCCCCATTTGTATCCCACAGAAGGACTTGAGTTTAACTGAGTCAAGACCCGACGTCCCAACTCTCGGGGCATTTCCATATTTGCTCCCTCCGCATCTACAACAACCAGTGATAGTCCCAATACTAATAATGCCAATAGCTGTCTGAAGATATGTCCGTCTGGCCATTCCTCAGAGTTAAAAGTGTTGGTCAGATACTCTGGTCGCTCCGTGATGATCTATCCGTTTTTTTATTGCACTATACACACTGATACAAAGAGTCTCATTCTCATCTGCCTTATCATGCACCAATACCTCACCAATGGGTGCAAATCCAGCCAATCTGTCCTCTTGCTCGTTTCCCATCACACCAGCATGTTCAGGGGGGGGGGGGCGGGAGAGTTATACTGATGCTCAGTATTTCTGATTGTTGTATAGGAGAATGCCATTCTGCCCGAAGTATGTCTGTCTTCACCTTTCTCATCATACTGCTTAAGTCCGTTACAATTATGTTGTTTGTCTTCCAGCTAGCAGAACGCTCCCATTCTCCACCACCTCCATTTTTAGACTAAACGTTGTCGTATTATATGTCAGGCTATCCCGCAACAGTCACCGTTAACCAACCTTTGCACGAACCCCTAGGTACTTCTTTAACTTCTTAGCACAGGGCCATCGGTGTAGATGATTATATCGCCTGGTCGCGAATTGTTGTGGATCTATTGTTGAATCTCCCATTCAGTGCAGCCCGCTGGTCAATCACTGCATTCCCTCCTTTGCCTGAGCCAATTATTATTTTCCTCTGATCAGCCTAAGGCCCTTAACTGTGTCCAGGGGTTCATGTAGGGGGTGTTTCGTGTCTGCAGACATTCGGAGATATGATGTATCCCGCATCACGTTGAGCATGTCTCTAATCGTGAGTAAGACTAGGATGTATCTCATTTAGACTACCGGCTTGTCCCTTGTGTATCCCAGTATCACCCGCATATATTCGTTCTGTATGCGCTCTAATTTCACCAGCTGGCTCATTTTCACTGTGAGCAGACCCAATCAGTTACTGAGAGAATTAGGTGCTGATAGAGTATGAAGAACATTCTTTGCTCGATGTCCATTGCTACCATGATCATCGCACCGAGTCCTTTCTTAGATCTCATAATAGCTGCTTTCGCATGATTCCTGAATGAAAGGCTTTTGTAGAAGTTGATTCCCAGGTACCTCGGGTTACTCTCTCTCTATTAACATGTCGGCCATGTATCGTAAGACAACAATGCTGTGCTTCAATGCAGCGCCCTGTAAATGACATTGATATAGCTAAAATATTTAATATTAATTAATAACATTCCTACTGGGAAAATAGGTCTTAAGTGTACTGTATTCGAACGTGGTCTACCTGGGTATGTGTGATTCTCGTCAATCACTGGTTAAATGTACATTAGCATTCGGCATTTGTGGCCTGGGGTTAATTAACGCAGTTTCACAACCCGACCTGCCGGATTCCATGTCAGCGCACAGGCGTTTTGGGAACATATAGTTTTGCGTTGATTTTCACAATGGTGTGAGCTTCGGCCGTTCAGAAAGCAATGACAAGCTACTGGAAGTAAAACTGCTTAGAATATCATAAACAGTCAGTAAATTCTGGCGTTGATTGCGACGTTCTGTAAGGGACATGTAACTAGCTTCAACAAATGAGTGGTAACTCATAACTTGAAAGACGAATGCTTGTGCTTCTTAACTTATAACATGAAAGACAAATACATGTGCTTCTTAACTTAAAACTTGAAAGACGAATATATGTGTTTCTTAACTTATAACTTGAAAGAAAGACGAATACATATGTTTCTTAACTTATAACTTGAAAGACGAATATTCCAATTCCAATTTTTCAAAAGAAACAAAAAACAAAAAACAAAAACCAAACAAAAAAGCAAACAAAAATGCCAACCTCGTCTAACCTGCCTCCTCAGCTTTGGTTTTTGTTGAGATCCATGGTTTATGTGGGTATTTTTACCCAGTTTCTTGTCTTGTTCGCTCTTACGAGTAAGCCCAATCTCGGACTGGTTATGTAAGCGTTTGTGTCTGTGACGTCAGCTGGGGGATTGGTCGGCGGCTGTCCTTTGTTTCCGTCTCCTCTGGTGGTTTCTTTTGTTAGTGAAGGCTCCTGACTCGTCTGGCTTGAGTGGTTGCAGTCCTTATAAGGACTTTTTATTTGGTCTTCTCGCTTCCTTTTTTGTGTATTGTCTGTAGAAGCTTTTCGATGTTTTCATTTTCCTCTTTGCGCCTTTTTTCACTTTCGATTTTGAGTTTCTGTTGCCTTTCGATTTCTTCGTCTGTGGTCAGCCATGGTGTCAAAGACTTGAACACATCCCCTCAGCCAGGAAGAGCAGGTAATCTTAAAGAGGCCATGAGGGGATACTGTGCCCGAGGCAAGGGCAGGGGAGATGAGGGAATAGGGTCAGGTTAACCATTCCCTCATGAGACACGCAGGCGTGGTTCAGAGAGTTAGCACTCTAACCACGATAAGCATCACGCCTCGTGGTAGCGGGAGAAGTTGAGTAGACACTCAACATGACACGTTTGCCATCAAGCGTGCCAGGTGAGGCAACACGCGTCGAGGTGAAGGGGACTCCGCGTGGTGTGTACCGGCTGGGGAATAGATTGGCAGACGGGAGACAGGACGTGTCGAGTACACCTCGTTTAGAATAGAGCTAGGGTTTTGTTGTAACTACATAGATAGAAAGTAGCATAGTGGTTAGCTATTTGTGATAGAGAATTCTGTGGTAGAGTGTTATGTGTTTCATTAGCGACTGTTCACTGCTGTAGCGAGCCAATGGCAATAAACTGCACTATGTATTTTGCCTCCCACACGACTTGCAAGTATTCTTGTATTGGTGTGAGAGAAGTACCCGATGAGGCCTGTCAGTGAGTTGTTGACAGGCCAGGGTAATTGTGGTTGTCAGAAGTGAAGCTTGGACGCAAAGTTCAAGCTAATCCACTCATCCACGAGCTCCAGACTAGGGATTAATTTGTGTAGTGACAATAATTCACGCAAGCTAGAGCAACCTCGCAAGCTAGAAGTATGCCTGTCGTGGCGAAATAAATGGTTTCATTATGTTTAATTGTGTTTATGAAATAGTTATTTAGTCAAAGTATGTATTCATCAAAGCTGTAAGTATTAATATTCTTGGTTTCTCGTATTTATTTAGATATTTACCTTTTTGTTGAGAAATGAGTACCAAAAATGATTCACGGCGGAGCGATACAAAACCAAGCAAAGTTGAATTAGGCCTAAAAGAAATTGAGTTTTTGGGTCATGTCATCTCTCAAGGTCAACTGAAGACCGACAATAGGATTATTACAAAAATTATGAATCTGACCATGCCTACCAGTAAAAAGCAGGTTAGGAGTCTTTTGGGATTAGTTAACTACTATAGTAAATTTATTCCAAATTTAGCAAACATTACAAGTGTATTTTCTAATCTTTTAAAAGCATCGGTGAAATTAGATGTGAAAGATGCATTATTAATTTCTGCATTGTCAAAATTGAAAATGCTTTTTAGTAATGTTCCCATCCTCCGCTTGCCTAATCCTGGGCTCGTTTATTATCTTAGGACAGATGCCAGCAGGATCTCCATCGCTGCAGTCCTAGGCCAATTTTATGAGGGCATCTTCCACCCGATTTGTTACGTGAGCCGTAAGATCACACCTGCCGAGTCCAGATATTCAATATCAGAACTAGAAGCCCTAAGCGTCATCTATGCGGTGAGAAAGCTCCATCGATTTCTGGCAGGTGTACACTTCATTGTCCAGACAGATAATTCTCCCATTACAGTCATCCAGTCCGGGGTGCACCGAAACGACCGGATATACAGGTGGTCTCTTATTTTGCAGAACTATACGTTTAGTATAGAACACATCAAGGGTAAAGACAACATTTTAGCTGATACCCTTAGTAGACCATCAGGGGTAGAAATACCCGAAAGTCCGCATATAGATAGAGAGTGATAGTCAGTACATAAATAGATTACAATAATGTATATAAAATGTGTTACATATACATCTACTTTATGTGCTAAATACTGAACCAAGTACAATGAACTATCAGGTGTCCGCAGACATGAACTAAAGAACTGTGCTGCAGAACGTAGATACTACCGTGTGTAATAGGACAGCTCATTTTCAACTAAGCTCCATTCCGGTGTATCATGTATGTGAAATACAGAGAACAGTGTCAGAACAGTGCTTAATTATAGACACGAAAAAGACTGAGCTACGACACCAGCGAATCTCTACACGGGCACTACCGAGAAAACTCTAGTATGACTGTATAATGTATTTCAGATACCCAGGCAAATTGTGTAGATTTATTATGCCTATACAACCAATGTGCAAACATGAAGGCAACTACTATCCTGAAGGAACTGAATACAGTGTATATAAACTTAATGTGATATGTAATTAAATATTTTAAAATAATGATAAATTAGAGATAGAATTAGGTAATATAATAATTCTCATTTAGTTAAATAGTTTAGGTAGTACGGTAATTAACCCGGTTACTTAACTTAAATTTAAATTATAATATTATATTAAACATAAATATAGTTAATTACATCATAATAAATTAAATTAAAATAGTGATAGACATAGCACCATTTAGATGGTGATATTTCATTTAACTGCAATATAGTTTAGCTTATTCCATCTTAGTGAAATCATACCATCGATCAAACATTACCATTTATTAGTATTATCATTTTACATTACATAAGTGAACATACATCATTTACACCATTTAGAGTAAGAACATCAATCATATAATTTCTTGTCAATTTAAAAAATTAGGTAATATAGTGGTAGAAAAGTATATAATTTCTGTTCACATCATCCATTTAATTAAGGTACATAACTCACATCACATCAAGTACAGTGAAATAGTTAGATTACATCCCTTAGATTAGATAAACATATCAGATAATTAGCATGACAAAAGTTACATAACACATCAAATACTGAGGTATAGAAATAGGATTACTATGTTATAGTGTAGAGTCTTAGATTAATGTAATATACTGTACGATGAGATCAAGGGTACAAATTATCAACACGGTCTCATCCATGTAAATATAGTGTAAAGAGATGACTCGTGCAGCGACTTACGCACAGTCATTGGGCTCGACAGTCTCAAACTGCGCCGAATCTGTACAGTGTTACTCAAAGGTTTTTAAATAATCAGAAGAATGGGTATATAAGGATAAAAGATGTATGA
Source organism: Cepaea nemoralis (assembly GCA_014155875.1). Lineage (NCBI taxonomy): Eukaryota > Metazoa > Mollusca > Gastropoda > Stylommatophora > Helicidae > Cepaea > Cepaea nemoralis. The sequence continues at coordinate 419,926 of JACEFZ010016181.1, read as the reverse complement.
TAGAATTAGGAGTGAAAGGAGTATAACAGCAGTGTGAATGTGAAAACGAATGGAAGAGAGACAGGAGAGAGGGAGGTTAGTCAGCAAATTCTTCTGCTGCCTCGCTTAACTTTTAATATTTGTTTGTGTGATTGTTGGTTTTCGTTAGTGAACATGTGCTAATGTGAATGTGATTGTCTGTAATATAGGTTAGAACTTACATTACAGTATTTTTTGTTTCATAACCAGGGAATGTAGTCACGAATTAGTGTTATGCACCTGTTTGTGGCCACATTGAACCAAATTATGACACTCAAAAAAACTAACATACATACACATACAAGTTATAAATATAGAGTAGGAATTAGATTAGTAGATTAATTACATACAAACACGCAAACAACCAGAAAAACAAACATATAAATGACATACACTATTTGTAAATCAAAGGCACATAACTGCAAGTCAGGGGACATAATAGACAACGAAAAACTAATTTAACAGTGAAATAAAAACTTCACGCGCGGAAGCGAAGTAGGTAAAGCCTGTCGCACACACTCTTGTATAATGGTTGTTAAATATTATATGGGGGACATGAAGCAATTCATGTGTTGACCCTAAGAAAGTCAACTTTGTATGGGTAGTAAGTTAATTTACTATGTGAGGGCAGGTCTTATAAGACAACGGTCCGGTTCAGACATACCTCTAATAAATATAATATGGCATGTGAGAAGAGGGCTCACGCCAACCAGTCAAGTTTGTGGCGATTGCCAGTAGCCAAGTGGAGTTTTTGCTACATTGTGATAATAGCCAGTAGAAGTCTATTGGAATGCCCAGATCCAAGTTATCTAGTCTTTGACAAAAATTAGAGACACTAATTTTTTAGAAACCTCTTGCGTCACAACCAATGAGTGAAAGTTGGTGACGCAACACAGGAGGGGCGGGTGTGTGTCAAAGACTTGAACACATCCCCTCAGCCAGGAAGAGCAGGTAATCCTTAAAGAGGCCATGAGGGGATACTGTGCCCGAGGCAAGGGCAGGGGAGATGAGGGAATAGGGTTAGGTTAACCATTCCCTCATGAGACACGCAGGCGTGGTTCAGAGAGTTAGCACTCTAACCACGATAAGCATCACGCCTCGTGGTAGCGGGAGAAGTTGAGTAGACACTCAACATGACACGTTTGCCATCAAGCGTGCCAGGTGAGGCAACACGCGTCAAGGTGAAGGTGACTCCGCGTGGTGTGTACCGGCTGGGGAAAAGATTGGCAGACGGGAGACAGGACGTGTCGAGTACACCTCGTTTAGAATAGAGCTAGGGTTTTGTTGTAACTACATAGATAGAAAGTAGCATAGTGGTTAGCTATTTGTGATAGAGAATTCTGTGGTAGAGTGTTATGTGTTTCATTAGCGACTGTTCACTGCTGTAGCGAGCCAATGGCAATAAACTGCACTATGTATTTTGCCTCCCACACGACTTGCAAGTATTCTTGTATTGGTGTGAGAGAAGTACCCGATGAGGCCTGTCAGTGAGTTGTTGACACATGGGATCATCTCTCCGTCTTCTGTATAGTACGTGTAGCCGGGTCCGTCTTCATCGTCATAGTGTCTATTTGGGTATTCTACCGGTCTCCTGAGTGTCTTGGGCTTCTTCTTTTCTTTCTCTTCACAGCGCCTTTTGAATTCCTGGTGCCTGATTTCCTCCAAACATTATCGATTCTAGGCACTCCTCCAGTGTAGGTGGAAATTGGTATTCTGTGCCGCTTTCAGAGATCCGGCGGGATAATGGTTCCCTCTTGGGCGTCGTGGTTGGACTGCTGGCCTTAGCTTGCGGTTCCGGCTCGGTCTTTTATTGGGTTTCATCTAGCGGCTTCTCTGTGATCTTTTCCGTGGTTTCTGCTGGTTTGTTTTGGGTTAGCTCCCTTTCAGTTCTTAACATCTCTCTTTCTGCTTTGATTGCTTGCAGGATCTCTTCATTATTCTTTGTCGTCTCCGCCATGTGCCCCACTTATTGATTGATATTTTGCTGGATCTCCTTTAATTCAGCAAGTAGTGTTTCATTGTCTCTGGTCGGTGCCGGTGTTTCAAGCAGCTTTATTTGCTTTTTAGCTCATTTATCTGGTCTTGCAGTTGAGCTTTTACCGCTTGTGAGATGCACGTGGCTGCCTCGCACCTCCGCATTGCGTCCTTATATGGAGTCTTTGTGGTGATGGCGAACTTTAAGACGTCCTGTGTCTTTGAAGGTACGGACAGCCCAAGTATCTTGCTCCATGCTTCTCCAGGCAGCTGGCGCACTTTCGTTTGTTGTTGGGTGCTCGGAAGTCTGTGTCCAGCTTGACCAGCGTTCACTCCTTGAAGGCGTGGTGATCGGCGCAGTACCGACAGATTTCCGTCGTACTGCGACATGCTGCTCTGCTGTGGCCGGTCTTCTGGCATCTTGAACATTGATTGACTCTTGGGATGAATCTCTCTGGTTGTTGCATTTTCTTGTTGATTGATACTGTGGTCGGCATCTCGCTGCCCTCTGACGTCAATACCGCCAAGGTTGTAGGAATCTTGGAGTAGGTGAGGAGCCGCTCCTTCTTCAAGAATCAGATGTGGAGATTCTCTTCTCGTAGCGCTTCAGGATTTATTCGTCTGATAGCTCCACTTGGATATGCTCGATAACCCACTTGATTGTCCGACGCATATACGTGTTTCTTAATTTACAATGTGAAAGAAAGACGAATACATGTGCTTCTTAACTTATAGCTTGAAATACGAATACATGTGCTTCTTAACTTATAGCTTGAAAGACGAATATATGTGTTTCTTAACTTATAATTTGAAAGACGAATACATGTGTTTCTTAACTTATAACTTGAAAGATGAATACATGTGCTTCTTAACTCGATCTCTTTTAATCTATAGTGTCATTAACCCTGTAGAACACAATTATAACTTTAACTGTATCCCACGGTGTTGTTATTTTCAGTTCCCAATCTTTAAACACGTGTTACATTCAATTAAAACCGCTCCACTCTCAAAGAGTTAAAGCAACAACTGCCAAGGATATAAAGTGCTACACTAAGTAAAGGACTACTTTCCCCTCAATGTGGCTGGATTGGTATATGGTGCTAGCCTCATATTTCTATAGAACAATCGGCATTCAACGGCCAATGTGACCAACATTACGCCGTGCGTCTTTACTTCCGATATCATTTCCTAGTATCCGATTTGATGCTGCGTCGGTCTTAGATCAATCAATCAGGTGCCGTCTCCACAATGAAGTTGGCTGCAATGGATCTCCAAAACTATCTGTTTCTCGACTTTATTGTACATTATGGCAGACTGCTGTTTGTTTATCGCATGATGATGTTAGCTTACCAGCTGTATCGTTGTCTATCTCTTGCTCACTTGCTTTCAGCCTGACCCTCCAGTATGGTTTTTGTAAGATACAAGAACACTTTAAAGAAAGATAAATCCCCACCCAGGCCGTCAGGTAATTATGCTAGTCACAGGTCGACCACGACTCCCTGAGAAACAGTTTAGTTGCATGTCCTTTACAGGACGTTGCATTCAGCCCTAGCATTGTTCTCTATGTGTGATTTGTTAGGCAAGTGTTATGCTCAGTTATACTTTCTGGACGACCAGCGCTCATACCATTGTTAAAAATCAGCACTCGGCGGTTAGCTTCGAAATTCCTGCAGCTGATTTAGAACGTAGTAGCGGGACTACGAATTGTGTTCACTACCCCTCTGCCACAGAAGCCAGAGAAAACGTTATTAGCGAAAACCTCGGACAATGTTTAAATATAAGGTAGACAACTGTCATAATCTCAAATAATTACATTTCCAGTTATACAGTTATAAATTAGTCATTAGTCGTTAGTCGAGGTTCGAACTTCAAGGCACAGGATCGTCTTAACTATGCTCCGTTGCTGTACTAGTGAATATCACACGAAATGCTCCTCGCTGCCGCTAAGTGAAAAGTGGAACAGGAGTCTTGACAAACCAACAGCCCGCACAAGGTACAGCGGTGTATAATGCTGTCACCAGAATGCCAACACAAAGGTTCTCCACGAAACATACAGTTCATCGTCGATGGAAGCGGCAGTCACTAGAAAACCAGCAGCCACACATTACTGTATAAAGAAAAGTCTTAAATATCGATAGGATCGACCTCACTGCCCGAGTTTTGTATTCCTATATGGCTCGGGCTCTTTCCGCAGGGTGGCCCGCTGAAAGCCTGTAGCTTCCAGCGACGACCCCTAGGAAGTCTCCGAGAAAATGCACTCGTGAACCGAAAAGGCAATCCAGTTAATTCAGCGACAGGCCAGCCAGCAATCATTCCGAAAATGCAGTTTACGCTACAAACAACCGCGGGACAGATGTCAAAGCATTTCACACGAAATTCACAGCTCACTGTGTCGTACTTACGTAATCAGCTCAGTAGCAGTGTGACGGAACCATGTACTACCAGTCCAACATAAGGAAAATGCGAATGCAGACAGTAGTCCACAAGCATAACCACTTCAGATGCCTTAACCGTTCAAATGCCTATCCACCATGTTGAGGACTGGAAGAACAATGAAGACACAAACTAATAAATTGCTCGATATAATGTCTGACATATTTTGCTGCGTATCACCATATACATACTGCAGACTTCACACAACGTTAACTAAAGAAATAAGATACATCCTCCAGACTGAAATATACGACCCACATATTCACCAAGAAATTTCAATTGTCTGCCACGGTAATTTTAAACTAAATAAAATGTCTTTTTTGTTTGCACATAGATGGCTTTTATATTATGAATAGCAACGGCTGCTGTCACCATTAACATTCGCCTTGTTTACAAAATATAGCAGCATATTAATGACGTTGGTGATTTCCGGTATGTAGGCATCACCAGGCTAACAGTGTTTGCTTATTATTCTGTCGACCTAATTTGGTATAATTTCTACATCCCGTAATCTCCTGTTTGTGTCTCCATTGTTCATATGCACCACGGGAAAACATTGTTTTGAATAAATATATTTAATTTCTTTAAATGTTGAATATTTGCTACTGTTGCGTGAACAGCCACGAATGTCGTGGTGGTCCATATCTAGGAACTGTTATGCTTGCTTGTGTTCGTTGGCTTGAGCTCCAACGCGAAGTCCTGTATGTCGGATGAAGGCATCCTGTTGCCCAACATCTGTGTGATGTCATACAGGACCTGAGGTTTGCGTGAGTATCCGTTGTCCCATGTCTAGCTTATTGGTGTGTCCTCGCCGTACAGGCAGACACTCTCCGATTTCGGAGGAATCTGCCATCCTACTGACTTTAGCTAGGACCCCGAAGGGACCTGTTGCCCAGGACGCTCGACGAGGACGCGTCAATAGGTCTTGGCCAGTATATAACCCGGCCCTGGTGCCTTGGAAACACCTCTGCGTTCCAGGTACTATTATGAATTTTGGACTGGATATACTCTGATTCATCCCGGTTGGCAAGTAGCACACTTGTTCCGAGCAACGACGGGATCTCGTCTCTTGGAATACGAACGATATTGTTTCTTGTCGTCTGCGACGTTCATAATAATTTACTGTGACTCTCTTGCAGTCTTATGGCCTGAAAATAGTGTGGTCTACAGCACGCTTAACCAAAGAGGTAATTATGGTTGATACTACTTTCAAAGGCCAGAACATTTGTCCAAGATCTCTTAAATCCATTCTGTTTTTTCTGCAGTTGTTTCATAGATCTGACTCCAGCTTATTATTATAGAGAATGAGCTAATATAGCAGGGCTTAACACACTTCATAAAGCACGGGCATAATAAAAAGTCATAAGACATAGGCATAACACACGTGCATAAAACAAGGGCATATTACACGTTTGTAAGACATGGGCACACAACACGTGCATACAACACAAATATATGTTCGCACATCCTTTACATGACATCGCTGTCAACATCAGTATCTTTCAGCTGATTGTTAATTTCTTGGCAAGATTACTCTCAGCAGTTTACCATTGCTTTCTGAGCGGCCGGTTCACATACCCCGTAAGTTACCACGCGATTCGAACCACTGCTGATTCTCACCGTCGTCACGTTACTTACGAGAGTATACGAGATTACGGAGAAAAGTCGCTAACCTCTAGGCCAAGAAGCCGGCGCATACAACACAGGCATGATAATTGGAAATAGAAGGGAACATTCTTAATCAAGTGGATAATTTTAAATGCCTAGAGGCATTTAAAATATAGATTGAAGATGCAAGACGGAGATTAAGAATAGAATATTGCAAGAATAAGCCGAATTATTTTTAAAGAAAAAAGTATCTTATGCATTACGTCTCTATCACTGAATGTAAGAAAGAGAACGCTGAAACACTATGTAGAACCTGTTTTGCTGAATGGCAGTGAATCTTGGAATGCAAGTGAACAAATTAAGAAGTACTTACAAGCACCAGAGATGTGGTTCCTGAGACGAATACTGCAAATTCTTGTACTGCCATAATAACTAACAACGATTGCCTGAAAGAAGCTAATGGAACTAGAATATTATATACAACAATAAGAAAGAGACAAACGGCTTTCTTTGGTCATGTGATAAGAAGAGAGGCATTAGAGAACATCGTGACAACTTAAAAGATTATGGGGAAAAGGGGCAGAGACAGACCAAGAGAAATGATAGTGAATGAACTGAAACGATGGCATGGCGGAATAACATCACCAGAACACAAAAGAACGAGATCTGTCGAGATACATGAACGCCTACGCCAGCTGGCAGGACACCTGATGATGATGACAATAATTAAGCATACATCACGGGTACAGTACAACGGTATAATGAAGAGGCATAAGACACAGACATAAAACACGCACATGCATATCCATCCAACACAACATGTGTTATGGAAGTGCAGATAGTTCAAAATACACACATTATGTTAGCACACTAACAGATTGTCGGGCAACAGTTAACATTTATTCACCATAAACTGTATGTCATGATTCTGAATCTATCTACTGTTTCATTCAGTACATTAAAGTGTATTTCTGATTACCAACGAAGAGTAATGAGACGAACAATATTTTCTTTCTTGAACATTGGCGTGTTTGCAAACATATTATAACTGGCCAATTAAAAGCCAGCGAAAGTCATCACGGAGAAGTCAGATACAGATCTCCAAGTTAGTAGGTGGGTTTGCAGCCGATATGTCAATGAGAGGAGACCAGCATGGACGAATGGATAAGAGCACTCGTTCTTAAACATCCGGTATGCTGAGGCATGGAGTTCAATCCCTATACCAGTCAACTGGATTAAAATGTTGACTTCTCGTCCTTGACTTGGACACGTAAATTAGAGGCACCTATATTGTCGGATTAGGCTCGCCTGATGGCGAGGGACATTGGTAATAGTGACAGATAATTCACATGCAAAATTCAGTCCAGTGCTACTTGACGTAGCGTGCATGGACTACGATTGAGTTCAAAGCGAGCGAATGCTGCACCCGAAAAAAAAACAATAATAATGAGACATCACTATATAAACCAGCGTATTTCATTTTTTTTTAATTCAGGCCTCTTCCATCTTGTTTCCTACGACATGTCCATTATCTTGAAAAAATGTTTAAGTAAAATCTGCCAACATGTGTTATATATATATATATATATATACAGTGACATGTCTCTGGGAATTTGTCTGGAGGCTGTTGACAAGGATATACCTAAAACAAAGACGATATATTACCAACTTAATGCTAATTCCAGCGAGTAGATGTATATTACTTTGCAAAACAGTTGAAACGGCCTCGTGCTGGTCATGGAACTAACAATCGTGACCTTGATCTCAGCTAAGATGTAAACTTTGCACTGTCACGTGCCATCCCTGCAAACGAGGGTAGTGCATTTGAGACTGGGACTCTGCAGTTTGCTCAAACAACGCTTATACAGCACTAGATCAATTAAATGTCGCCTAACGTCCAACCTCCAGCCAGTGGCTAAGTTAGTCGTCTTGCAAGATCCGTACTCCGCAGTGTTGACTGGGTTACTATCCAGAGGCTCAACCCACAACCAAGTAGCCCAGAGGAAGAGCCGGCTTCCTGGAGATGAGCTGCATCATGGAGTGTGTCTCCATGAGCAATGAACGGGATACGAAGAAGGCAACATGGGACGTATAGCGTACTTAGCGGACCGCCAGCGTGGAGGTGACGACAGAGTCGAACGGCAATGAAAGAAGCTGGCTTCCCACAGCCAAAAGTGTTAGGATATGTGTGAAGGTAAGAAGCACTGGGTGCACGCTGCTCTCCTCCCCAAGAGAGAGAGGTGGCTCAGGAGCAGCCACAGATTGTAGATATGGGACAATCACGAAAACAACACAATGTCTCGAAACACTGTTCCAATGCACGGCAGGAGAAAGATATCCGGAGTCGTTCCCCGGGTGGGCCAGCCTCCAGAGTGTCAGGAAGATAAAGGGACGAACCATTCCGGGAAGGGAACTATTTCTGACGATTAGAAGCCTCCTGTCGTACTGGCTCCGGGGCGGATATTTTATCACTGAGCTGGATTCAAATGAATGTCCCTCTCCACAGATGTAAGCTTCAGTTATAAACGTGCACAGTCCGTTGGTTTGCACTAAGAAAGGCGAAGGAGTAGAGTTCCAAACAGTCTAAATAAGGTGGTGCTTCTGTAAGATGTAGACACGTCGCACCATCAACCTCACTCCGATAGATGCACGCCCTGTTCATGGATAACAGGACCTGAACGACAACGCATCCGTATTAAAAGTGAAAACACAACGTTCTAAAGGATTGACCAAACAGCCAAACAGTCAGCAAAATAGATTCTGGCAGGCACAGATACAGAGCTTCATCGATGCAACACCATCCTTGCAATAATATGACCCTATCTTTTTTTTTCAACTTTTTATCCCACAAGGGCGCATTGGCCCCGAACAAAGTCACGCTAAACCCTCCTACATTGTGCAATTTCAAGCAGTGACACCCATGTTCTTCTCCGTCTCCATGTTTTTAAAGCCCGCCTCTAATTCTCTTCTTCTTGTGTATCTATGTCTCCTTGTATTTTTGTTCCTCTCGGTTCCAGCTACATGTCTTTCCAGTTATAATATTAGCAGGTTCTCTCAACGTGTGTTATATCCAGCGCCAGCATCATTTCCTCACCGTTTTAATTCGCTAGAATCTGTCTAGTTATTTCCCCAAGCTGTGTCTTAATAATTCATTCCTACCTCGTCATGTCTTTCCTGCACAGGCACCGGTTAATTAATGTTTGCAGTCCAGTAGTAATGGTGTTGACCCCTGTTCGTGTTTCTGCTCCCTGCCTCTTGCACGTTTTGTCTGAGGAGTTCATGAAGATGCTGGGATTGTAGTCTTCATCAGTCCCCCAATCCACCTCTGTGTACGTGGTCTCGAATTCCTCTGATAAAGATTCACAGCAACAATATCAAACACGACCTGCGGGCCAGTTTGGTTCAAAGGGAGTGTAGCAGTTAGCAGGTGGTCATGGCTGCAAATATTCATCTACATATCGATATCAACATCTTTTTCGCATCGTCATCTTTAAGTACAGTGAACATAGATGGCTAGTCTAGTTATCTGGTTCCCTAACAGAATACATCAATCCATCAGTTTACAAATACATCGACCCAGCGGTGGCGCAGTGGACAGCACGCTATGCTGTCGACGCTGTTTTCATTTGTACGAACATTCTCACATCGACACGGATTGTGATTTTTACATGATCTAGGTCCCAGTTAAACCCAGTCTAACGTGGGAAATGTCCTGGGAAGTAAATACGGCCAGGGTGGTATAACAATATGGGACTAGCACCATATATCCAACATACTTCAAGGTGTGAAAAAGGATTATTTCCTGTTTGTTTTTGAAACCCATGCTAGGATAAAAGGTTGTGAAAACTGATTTCTTAATATCTTCATCTTTCTATTTTCACAGTTTTTACACGTTCCAAATGTGGTCTTATCACAATGTCGACCAATAAACAAACGATGAAGGCCATTTATCTATGTTTGTAATTAGTTGTTTTTTTATCTAGCCTGTTTCAAAACATTTAGAATGTTCATTCTGACTGAACAATGCATTTTTAACATTGTTCTGGAGAAACCACATTTACGAGTCATCCAGAAATATGCTAAAGACACTCGCTACATTTCTTTTGTCTAGAGCCACATGCTTTAAAAAAGTTAGCTATTATTACAAAACTCAGTTCGCGAAAGTTCTAAACACATTGCAGTAATTTTAAGTATCATAAGTGTGTCACGGATAAAAGATCTTGCGGCATTATAGATCAAACATTACCGTGTATATTTCTTTCAGTCAATAAACATTATGAACTAAATGCCTTTGAAGTCACACCAGTACACCCCATAAAATAACTAAAATTCAACAACTCAAGCTTCTAAGTGGGGTTATTTCTTTGGCCCTTTGCAGTTACTATAATTTCCCACGACTATCTTTTAATCATTACTGTTTTAGACTACGATTATCTTTGTCTAAAGTACTGAAAACTTTCAAACCAAGGTTTGAGTGAACTCTTTGGGCGCCAAGACAGTGGTCTGGTTTCAATCCATAGAAGAGGAAAGTTAATTGGTTCCGACCATTACGGTTCTGGAGTCGACCCAACCTAATAAAATAAGTAGCTGGCAAGTTTTCAGAATTATCTGAAGATAGTCTGGGAGGGAAACGTGACACAGAAGGGAGCTGCCAACTTTATCTCAAATAGAACATCCTAGAATATGTGAAGGCCTAACAGTTCACACCTCAGCGACATTGTCTGCCACATGATGATGATAATTGTGATAGCGTAGTTAGTGCATTGATTTACTAACACAGAGACAGAGAAATCATCGTAAGTAGTGGCAGGGTAGGAATGTTTTTACATTAGTATGTCTGTGGGTTTCATTCGACTGAGTAGATGTAAAGTGAGTAAAATAATGTACCACTTTACACTTCATGAGATAAACTGGGTACATCGTGCTAGTCCACATATTTTAGACAAGTAGTGGGGAACCTTTTTTCTGCCAAGCAAGAACCACTTTAATATTAATAACATCATTCGAGTGCAAATCATAATTATAATCTTAAAAGTTAGCTTGCTACATTTGGTCAAACATTTGATTAACTAACTTCTCATGTGATGGCAGGAACTTATTCTCTTTGATGAGACATGTGATTTATCTTGATGATGTTGCTACTAAATTTATTGATGAATATTTGTAAAGCTCTTGAACTTATTGAATTTCTAGGCGTGACTGCGGTTAAAAATAGATGGGAAGAGTATTTTAAAGCTCTTCTAAACACACCAAACATGGATAAGACAGTACCTTTGGCACTGAGATTTGCAAACGAAGATGAGCCAGAAATTATTGAGCAGGAGATCATATGAGTCATAAAGAGCATTCCGATGAATAAAGCAGCAGAAATCGATAGAATAACAACAGAAGCAATACTTGCATGCGGAGAAATAGGAGTAACATGGTCACTCCATGTATGTACAAAGGCATGAGAAGAAAGAACTGTCCCTGTCGACCCACAGAAAGCCATTTGTGTACCAATATGGAAGAAATAAAGGGAATATAAACAAACATCTGGCACCTAAAAAGACATTTCTCACCTCAGTCATGTGAGTAAAATGTTTTCACATATTCTTAGAACAACAAATAAGACCTATCGTGGAACCGCTACTCAGTCCAGAACAGATTGGGTTCAGTAAGGGTAAAGGATACACAGATGCAATATTTGTTTTGCGACAAATTAGTGGGGAATAAAACAGTAGAACTTAAACGGCAAATCAATATTGCCTTTATAGACCAAGAGAAAGCTTTAGACAGTGTAAGAGAGATATACTCTGGGCGAACACTCTAAAACTACGGAATAAAATGCCAACTATTAGATTAGACAGTGTAAGAGACATCTACAGAGAGAGAGAGAGAGAGAGAGGAGAGAGAGAGAGAGAGAGAGAGAGAGAGAGAGAGAGAGAGAGAGGAGAGAGAGAGAGAGAGAGAGAGAGAGAGGAGAGAGAGAGAGAGAGAGCAAAAGCGCAGTTAGAACAAGAGCTATACTCACAAAATGGTTCCAAATAACAACTGGAGTTAGACAATAATGCGTTCTGTCACCACATCTTGTTATTATATATATGGATAAAGAGTTAGTTGCATATCCTTTACAGGATGCCGCAGTCAACACCAGCATGTTTTATTTTTCTGCAGTGATCACTTGGCAAGTTTACGTTCAATAGCTTACCATTGCTTTCTGAACAACCGGCACCCATACTATTTCGTAGAGAACCAACGCAAGGCGGTCTGCTGCCAAATTGCCCGCAACTATGTTAGGAACGAGGGTATGCGAGGTTACGAACTGCGTCCGTAACCCCACCGTCACGGACCCGGTAAATATATGGATTAAAACATGTTTCGGATTTCTTGGCAAGATTACGCTCAGTAGTTTGCCATTGCCTTCTGAGCGGCCGCTCAGTATCCCGCAAGTCACCAGCGCGGGTAGAACCGCTTCCAATTCTCGCGCGCTGCGAGACCCTGCGTGGATAAACGGGATTACAGAGAAAGACGTGTAACCCCTCGGCTAGAGAGACCAAATATATGGATAGCATATCCAAAATAGAGAAAAATCAAACGGATGACGAGCAAGTATCTATAGTGGATGAACTACTCTTCACCAATGATCAATGTCTAATGCATAGCAGTAGTGAACAACTGCAGAAACACATACATTTACTCCAGAATAGTTGCACAAAACATAACATAAAGATCAACATGGACAAATAAGGAAGTTTCGAATATAAGTAAAGACAATTAGGAAATTATTATACAGATAAACGACCAAAGGCCGAAAACAAGTACACAGATTCAAGTATCGTGTGGGCATGTTTACATCACTTGGTAAATTAGGTAGAGAGAATGAGACAAGAACTAAACAAGCCAATAATGTTACATATCCAATTACACCCATTCTGAAACATCCAGCTATCCCCATGAAAATTAAGAATAACATTATAAATGCAATTGTTATACCAACCCTGTACTATCAGTGCCAGACAAGGGACACTAACTAAAGAACAAGAAATACAACTCACTACTTGTGAATAGCGATGCATGAGAAATGCAGCGAACAAATCAACAAAGTATTAGAAACGAGAAGATCTATAAAACATGTGGAGCAATACCAGTGGTTAAATTCATTGATAAACAAAGACTTAGCTTTGTTGGCCTGTCATAATAAGTGTCGTCCCTGGGGTGAGGGGAATCAGCACCCACATTCTTTTAACCCCATATCATTATCTTGAGGATCTTCTGGATTTCTGTCCACAACACCCCGTCAGTCCTTGGATCTCTCTCTCTCTCTCTCTCTCTCTCTCTCTCTCTCTCTCTCTCTCTCTCTCTCTCTCTCTCTCTCTCTCTCTCTCTCTCTCTCTCTCTCTCTCTCTCTCTCTCTCTTACCACTGGACCATGCCCCCTCTCATTCTGTTCCAAAACATACCACACAACTCCAGCTTCTAAAAAAATGACAAATTAATTTAATAAAGAAAAGTGTCAGGTATGTGCAAAGTGTATGTGTAGAATGTCTGTCGTATAATCTAGAGTGTATGCAGAATCAGACCGAACAGCTCAGGAGCAAAGTCTGCTTCATCACAGTACTGGCCACACAACAGCACCATAGATCAAGTACAGAAGACCTCACCAAATGCTGCGTCTCTCCGGCCAAATGTCGACTTCCTCCAATAGCTCTTGGATAGTCCGGATGCCTGGTCACCAATAGTGGATATAGTCCAATACTGACCATGAATCTGACACACACAGTGTAACTAATATGTCACTAAAAGTTCTGGGATCTGATAACACTTGTACAGTAAAATAATGTTTACTGTCACTTTGACACAAAATGTTAGTAGTTAATTTCACACCGGAATTCACCAATTGGGAAAACACAATGTTAATTTTCAATGTATCTGTATAACCACTATTGTTCCTGTTACTGGTGGTATTGTAAGTATCTTCACTATACTATGCTGATAACTACCACTGAGGAATCACTCTTATATGATCATCGGTTCCTGCTCAGCAGAGGCCAGGTTCTTGCAGACCCTCTGGGTTATGGGCCCAGTGCAAAAGCCGCTGAGTAAAAAACCGCCTTCAATGATCGAGCCATACTTTTCTGCTACTTTTTGGAAAACATAGTGGAACCTGTTGAAGAGAGAACACACCTGGTGAGAGCAACCCGATTCCGACCTTTATTAGGTGAGTGTAGGCCGACGGCCGCACTCAGATATATAACAGAGAACTAAACTCTGTCATAAGGCAGAGGAGCTCATCACATCGGTCTGAGTCATGGTAAGACAAGGAAAGACTAAAGGAAAAGTGCAGAAACCCAGTAGATACCCTACTGGAAGATCCTACCATTTGACATTTCCTTTATCCCCCCAACCATCCTCAATCTCCCTAAATATCATCCCACTACATTGTTCTTAACTCACTGAGTTAATTGATATCTCACACTAGCTAGTTTAAGCACCGCGATAGCCTACTGCTGCCGACACTCCTATAATACGTTCTCATCACGCACATTACAACACTCTAGTCTCCTAAGAATAATCTAATTTGGGTCTATTTAATTAAATACCATATATTTATTCCTGTTTGAAATTGAGACTACGAAATCACACACTGGATAAATGTCCGCCGATGTAAATCAACATAAGACACTGTAGTCTCTCCCCAGAATCAAACCAGGAATATCACACATGTCATAATTGCTTCACAACATTTGTCGACTCCTGCCAAAGTTGTTTATCCAGACTGTTTTAATACTGTGTCTGAATGACGTCACAAAGCTGTCTAGACGGTAGGCGTCTAGAAGCTATTTTCCGCTCTCCCTTTTCGACTGGATGGGAACAACCGGCTGGCTGTACCTCTTTCATCTTGGGAATTGTCCCGGTACTTCAAAAAGTCTTGCCGGCTTGTGATCCGCAGACTTGTTTTCCCCACAACAAAAAATCTTGCCGACTTTCACCAGGACAGTCTGTCTCAAACTTCAAAGCATGGCTGCCGCCTGTAGACGAATGGCGCGACAGTCTTTCATCGATCGACAACTCCAAGAATTTCCGTGACATGGCCACCTAGTGAGAATGAACCCGATGTCGCAAGGGCATATATAATGAAAATGGAAACACCAAGAGGCACAAGAAGATCACGATGGATGGACGGAGAAAACCCATAACATCTCAGTATTTTAAGCGACCAAGCGAGCCCTGGTTCGTAAACCAATCATCAATTATGCCAGTGACGCTGCCAACTACACATGGCAGACGCCTAACGGCATAGAGCAGTGAGGGACAAAAGAAATAGACAGAAGACTGCGGTTGCCTTGGTAGGGCCTCACGGGGACTGTGGGCCTTCTGTCCCAATTTTAGACCAACCGATGTTAGATGAAGAGCAAACAGGAATGTGATTATATAGAATATATAATAGCGAGAAGACACGTGAATAGAATAGTAACGAGAGAAAAACGAAAAGACTGGGAAGAGTATGGAGAAAACCTAATACAAACTACAAGGAGGCAAGTAGAAACTTCTACAAAAAGATAAGTGCAATGAGAACCAGATGAGAACCCTTTTACCCAACTGAAATAATTAATCAATAAGTGAAGAAAAACAAATCCTAATAAAATGGAAACAGTACTGCGAACAACCTCTTAACATCCCATCAGATGTTACAGGAATTCAAGAAACCGACACAGATGTTACCAGAGAATTAGTACCAGACATACTGAAAGAAGAAATGATAGAAGTCGTCATATTAGCTCCACTGAACAAATCACCAGGACAAGATGAAATACCAAAATAATTAATTAAAGCAGCCAGAGAACTAGGAACAGCATGGCTACATAGACTATTCAACCATGTTTGGGTAGAACAACAGACACCCCGAGACTGGGGAAACGCCATATTTATCCCAATTTAACAAAAAAAAAAAAACAAAAAAAAAAGGCAATAAAAGAGACTGCACACAATACATAGGCATTTCCCTTTTGAATCATACTAGACAATATTTTGCAAACTTTCTGAGAAAAGGTTACGAACTACTGTAGAATACCAGCCAAGCGAAACACAACTTGGGTATAGGAAAAATAAAGGATGCACAAATGCTATTTTTGCTCGTAGACAACTTATACAAAAATCAATCGAATTCAATGAAACACACTGCTTAGCCTTTGTCGACCAAGAAAAGGTATCTGAAAGAGTAGATAGAAACAGGCTGTGGGAATCCTTAAACAATGTGGAGTGAGTACACATCTAATAGATCAAGTAGAAGCTTATACAACAACAGTGAATGCATAGTGGGAACAACTGGAGGACACTCAGAACCCTTCACCATAAGATCCCGAGTACGACACGGTTGTGTCATGTCCCCTCTCTTGTTCATAACGTATATAGACAACATATGTAAAGAAACCAGCCAAATAGAGACCACAAGAACACCCTCATGACAAGAACATAGAAGAAGAACCATCTGCAAATTGCACCATTAGAGAACCCCTGTTTGCGGAGGACAAAGCACTAATAGCAAAATCAGAAGCTGAATTACAAGACCATATGAATAGTCTAAACGAAATGTGTAGGGAACATAACATGAAAATTAGCACAAGTAAAACAGATGTAATGACTATAACTAAAATGAAGAAACAACAACAGTTCACCTAAATGAACATCCCTTGAAACAAGAAAAGAGTGTCAAGTACCTAGGAAATATAATATCATCAAATGGCAAATTAGAAGACGAGATCGAAAATAGATGCAATAAGGCAAACCAACACACTGGACAAATGACACCAATACTAAAGAACAAACATGTATCCATAACTACTAAGAAAGCACTTTACAACACAATCTCCCTACCAACTCTGTGTTACCAGTGCCAAACCTGGACAATGACAAAAACGAGGAAAGAAAAATCACAACATAAAGGTGATTCCTGAGAAGAATGCTTAATGTATCAAGAAGATATAAGATCAGAAATGAAGAAATCAGGACTACAGTGGGGGTTATAGTTGTGCTATATTTAATTGGAAGGCAGCAAGTCAAATGGTTTGGCCATGCAAGTAGGTTACCAACAAACAGTATACCACAACAAGCAATGATGTACAGACTAGATGGAAGCAGAGGAGGAGTCCGACCACGTAAAAGATGGACGCAGGGAATAACAGAGTCCATGGGAATATTCATACATGAAGCCAATAAGCGGGCACTCTACCGATGTCTATACTTCACCTCACCACCACGAGGTACAAGAGTAACATGATGAGATAAGATGAAATGAGATACTAGACTACTATTTACTAATCTTTACTAATCTTTCTACTCTTTACTGGTCTGTACATCATTGCTTGGTGTGGTCATGAACAATGGAACTTTTACATTCTATTTATTTTTCAACCAGATTGTGCTATATTGATGATGTAGTTTAAGTCTGCCGGCTTCCTGGCTTAGAGGTTAGCGACTTTTCTCCGTAATCTCGTATACTCTCGTAAGTAACGTGACGACGGTGAGAATCAGCAGTGGTTCGAATCGGGTCGGTAACTTACGGGGTATGTGAGCCGGCCGCTCAGAAAGAAATGGCAAACTACTGAGCGTAATCTTGCCAAGAAATCAACATACAGATGAAAGATGTTGATGTTGACAGCGATGTCATGTAAACGATATGCAAATCAAACAAAAAAATGTTTAAGTTTGATATTTTATGTGGCCAGACGTTGCGGAACATTTCTTTTATGAAAATGTAACAGTCAATTGTGTTTTTGGGATAAGTATATTAAATAAATCTTTAAATTAAAATATTTGATTATGTGCAACGAAGAGTAAGGAGGTAAACGAAAAATTCAATGTAAGAGTAAATAAGATATTTGAGGCATTGTCTGACCTGGCCAATGGGAAATAGTAAAGAACTCAGCTAGACAGGCTCTAGAAACAACTATCACAAAAATGAAAATCATGGGATGTAAGAAATCGGTGACGGAAGACATTTTAACAATAATGAAAATAATACAATGTAATAACAATAACAATGAAAAATATAAGATGTATTTATTTAATTGTTTCGGGAATTAAGGTTTGAAGATTGAGCACAACACACTACTGGCAACGCTGATGGTATTCCGGTAAGAACCATGGACCTTGTCCACGTCAGACTGGAACTCTATACACGTGTTTCGTTCTCGTTTGAGCTAGTCAATAGCGCATATTTCTGACTGGACCCGGGATCGAACACTGGATCACTGGCTTGTGAGGCAGGTGTATAACCACTTGACCATGCGGCTCACGCTAAACGCGACCAAATTATCATACTATACTGAAAAAAGAAATAAAACGCAAAATTATTGCAGTTTCAATTGCAAACTAGTTCCAACATTTTGTTGACGTTGCTGATTGGCCAACGGAAGTCAGTTCTGGTGATGCCGGTCCGTAAGAACAGGATCTCTGTAGAGTCTTTTAGCCCAAAGATCAGGGCCGTGCAGCCTGTTCCTGACAGTTTCCTGAAAGTCTCACATCCATACAAAAGAACAGGCTCTATGTAGCACCTCAACACTCTTTGTCTCGTTTCAGTTTACATCTTTTTATTGGTCAGTATGTTTTTCATCTTGCTAAAGGCCACTTTCGCCATGGCGATTCTTGTTCTAATCTCTTCAAGGCACCTCCCATCAGATGTTATGACTGTTCCGAGATAATTGCACTGATTCACTTGTTGAAGAGTATCCCAATTTACTTGTATGTTACATTGCGGTACTTCGTTCTTCCTAGTGACGACCATAATCTGTGTCTTTTTACAGATTACTTTTAATTCTAACCCCAGGTGTTCACTGTGTGCAACAACCGCATCTACTAATTGTTGCAGATCCTGCTCATTAACTGCAATCAAAACTGTATGATCTACATATCTAATTTTATTGATGTTTCGTCCTCCAATGCTGATTCCATTTATATCTTCTACATTTCTGAAAATATGTTCACTGTACAAGGAAAAAAAAAGATCTGGAGGCATTACACATCCCTGCCTAACAACTCTCTTAATAGGCTTATATTGTCCCACTTCATTATCAATCCTTATGGCAGTTTGTTGTTCCAATATATGTTTTTTATAAGTCTAATGTCTTTCCCATAAAATTGTAGATCTGCAAGCATTTCTACCATGTTGACATGTCTTACTCTATCGAATGCCTTTGTGTAGTCAATAAACAATGATGTAAATCTTTATTTACTTCTATAGATCGTTCAATAACTGATCGCATCATATACACAGCATTTACTGTACTCTTTCCTTCTACAAACCCACATTGCTCTTTCCCCTATTTCAGGTTGCATTTTCTTCCTCACTCTTTGCATGATACTTCGTAGCAAAATCTTCGTGATGTTAGTTAGTTAGTTAGTCGACAGATCATCCTCATTGCACATCGAACCATTCAGTCCATAAGTGCTCGGATCCCCTCCTCAGCAAATCCCGCAGCGTGTAGCGGCTAACGACACCAGTTCTGTGTTGGTTTATCAATCTTCTTTGGCTTCCTGCGTAGTGTTCTTGTTTGGCCACCCCTCTTTTAATTTGCTGTTCTCGCAGTCTGGCCATTGTTGTAGATTCACAGTCATCACTTGGTTCTCGCAAAAGTCTTACTTCTCGTAGAGCATTCAGAATGTCAGCCTGGTCCATGGCGCGTCCGCCCTCCACAGTAGTCTCACCTGCGAGCTTGTCAGCCCGCTCATTTCCGTGTACTCCCGCATGTCCTGACACGAAGTTGAAACTAATCTTTGCCAGCCGAGACCGCTCCAGAGGACAGCAACCACTCTCTTCGGATCCATCCCATCTCTATTCTCTTGATCATGTTCATTGAGTCGCTAAGGAAGCATACCCTGTCTCGAGCCATGTTTACTTACTGCCATGACTTCCATAGTCAGGCTACTTGTGAAAATAGTGAAGTGAAGTAGTCAGTGAAAGCACCAGAGTCCTACTTCACAATTCTCCTTCCGGCCCGAGGCGTAAAGGCCCATGAGCTTCTCACATGTCGGACGACCGACCCATCTGTGTAGATTACAGCATCACCGTCTAGCGAATTCTCGAAAATCAATGCTTGTACTTCAGCCTCCACAGCAGCCGGATTTTCTTCTCTGCATTTTCTATCTAGTTGGATGCAAACTGAAAAGGATGTACAGAAATCTGTTGGCACTTGTGCCCACTCCTCACCAGGTTCTAATTCCTCAAGTGAACACACCTCTTGAAGAATGTCTTCGGCATGACCCATCCACGACTCTCCTCTTTTTAACCTGCTGTCCTTCACCTTCCTAATTTCACTATGCAGTGGATGATGTGTGTTTGCGTTAACTCTGACGTAGGCGCGTGCTCTGCAAACTTGTATTCTGTATTCAATGGTTGGAAAATCAAGAAGGTAGCGCATCGCCTGCATGCTGTATCTCTTATACATCCAAGAATAATGTGCATAGCTTCATTCTGTATACTTTCCATCCTTTCTATCTGCTTACGGCTGAGAGTCAGGATTGCCATTGCATACTCAAAAACAGACTTGACCAGCCCCTCGTACAGAAGACACAGATGGCGCTGCTCACAGTTTGCTGCCGCCATCACCCGCATCGCAGCCAAACCCCGCTTGGCCTTTGTTATCACCTGGTCTATGTGCTCATTATAAGCAAGGCTTTGATCAAACCGTATCCCCAGGTAATTCATTGCCTGCGTGCTTTCCACCGTCTCTGAACACAGCTTTACAGTTGGTGTTGGAGTGTTGACAATATGATTATATAACGAGAACCAAGTCACTGTTGCCTTTGTTAGTTGACCATTGCCCCTAGCTTCAAGACACCAAGTACTTATGCGATTGAGTTCGGTTTGTAGTTCCACGGCAACCTGATCTCTATCTTTACCCTGACGATACACTAAAACATCATCGGCGTATGACAATGTCCTACCAGGTCCAGTGATCTGCTCACTGGTGATTCTCACTGTGTGGGCGTTGAACAGTACCGGAGATAATGTTGATCCTTGTGGTAGGCCAGGATATATTGTTGTTGGTTCCGAAGTCCAACTGCCACATCTAAAAACTACTTTCGGTGTGAAGAGGGCTTCAGCGATCCAACTAATGAGGAATGGACTTATTTTGAGTTCAAGAAGTTGAAGCATTAAAAGATCCAATGGTACTCTATTGTACGCGTCTTCAAGATCAAGCGCTGCAGCAAAGGTTTCAATGCCTGAATGGAAACTTCATAGTCATCATGGGCAAAAACTGCTGCATTGGTCCAGGTTTCTCTTTTTGGACGGTACCCACCCAGGGTAGGTGGGAAAACACCTTGCCTCTCTAGCTGGCTTGATATTTTCCTGGCAATTACCTTCTCCAGCAGCTTGCCTATTGTATTCTGCATGGTTATAATTCGATATCCCTGAATTTTTGTGTGGTCTTTGCCAGGCTTCGGCAAGGGAATCAGATAGCCGTGTAACCACTCCTCCTTGATGCTAGCACTCCCTATACTGTTGTTGTAGTTTCTCTAGCTCGTTGTCGGTACACTTATTGATGTCGTTGTATCTTATGCCATCAGGCCCTGGAACGCTGTTTTTTGGTCGTTGAGCCTTGATTTCTTTCACTGTCACTGTGTCTTCATCCGAAGTGTTCTGGGCCTTGCACCTGTCTGAGGTGACCTCCTTGACAAGATTTCGGCCTACCATGTTTGGTTGCTCTGCTCTAGATAGCGTTCAAAGAGGGCTTTGCCCGTGTCCTCGTCAGTCCTCTGCCAGATGAGGTCAACACCATGGAAGTCAGAATGCTCTTATTCTTGATTACCCCACTCATGCTTTTATGTAGTCGCTAGAACAATTTCAGTGACTTGTCTGTGCTTACTCTTTGACACACCTCTGCCCATTTGTCACTTTTAACCACCTTGACAAGTTTTTTGAAATAGCTTACTTTTGTGTGCATCTCTCTTTCTAAGTGCATGCAGGGACTAGGATGGCCAGCTCTTTCTTCTTGGCATTTTGCCATCTACGCTTATCCACTCAAGCCCTCCACCTCGAAATTCCACCAAGGTGGCTGCTCCCAGCTTTTTGTCCTGCCCTGACGCTTTCTGCGCGTGTCACGTCTTATTTTACTCACCACATCTTGCCCTGTACTGTCATAATGGAAAGTCTTGACCGTTAGCTTGTGCTGCCTGGTTCTGCTTTTCTCCACCAATATGCTGCAATGGTGGTGGTCGCTGCCGTGGTGTCATAGGACACCCCATCTACATACTGTAGTTAGTGAAGGAGAAACCAGCGCTAGATCAATAGCACTGTCCTCAACGCCTGGACGGCTTTCTGTCCTGGTGACACATCCAAGGTTGATACAAACCAGGTCAATGGTTTCAAGTGCAGTCTCGAGCTCCTCCCCCCTTCGTGATGTGACTCATTATATTAATTGTTCTATGTTGATCACATTCCAAGGCTTCTGATTTTTTTGGGTTTGCAATGAACATAGAATTACATAATTCAGAAGGTATTTCTCCGGTATCATACAATGTGTTAAGCAGTCTGGTGACTTGATCTATTCCATATTCTTCTTAAGCTTTAAACATTTCTGTTGTGATGTTATCTGAACCGCGGACCTTGCCAGCTTTCATATGTTTAAGAACGTTCGAACCTCCATCTTCAAAATAGGCTGTCCTTCATTATTAAATCTAATATCATACGGTTCATGTCTGTTATCATCATAAAGGTTTTTCACATACTCTGATCACCTATGTAGAATCTGATCTTTTTCTATTATGATTTTGCCATCTTAAGTTTTTAGACAGCCTGCTGATGTATTTATTCTTTCATTAGTAATTTCCTGAATTCTTTTGTGCACTAATTTGGTGTTTTGACTGTTGTGTTGCTTTTCAATTTATAAGCAACTTTTCTCAAGCCACGCTTCTTTTGCCTCCTTACATAATATTCTGACTTGTCTGTGAATTTCTTCATATTTGGCAGGGTTAGTTTTGTTGTGTCTTCTTGTTTCCTTTAGTTGTAAAATTTCTTCAGTCATCCATTTCTTACGACCCACCTTCTTTAATTTTGTAATAGTTGTTTCTGTAGCCAAACTGATTGAATTCTTCAACATTTCCCATTGATCATCCACATCCTGGAATAGGATCTCTAGATCAGACAATATGTCAAATCTGTTCTGTACTTCTATGTTGAATTTGTTTTGTATTTCATTGTCATTACTCAATGTACTCAAATCATATTTAGTGTTTCCTGTTATATACTTTACTTTCTTTACCTTTACCCTCAATGTTAATTAATTAATTAATTAATTCATTCATTCATTCATTCAGTAGCATGCCCTTTGCAGAACCTCGCTCCCATAACAACTTTCCGGAAAACCTCTCGATCATAAGCAAGATGTCCAGCGTCCGATACACCCATCTGGATCTTCCGCCACATTCTGCACCCATCTTCTCTTTGGCCTTCCTCTTCCTCTCTTCCCTGTCATATACCCCCCCCCCCCCCTCCCCATTATTGTTCTTGTTCTCTCCAAACTTTTATGACGTTTCAAGTGACCAAAATATTTCAAATTTCTTTGTTTTATCGTCTTTAATAGCCAACCTTCTTCAATATTCAGCTCTTCAAGTATGGATGCATTTGTTCTTTTTTTCTTTACCCAAGATATTCTTAGAACTCGTCGATAACATTTATATTCAAAGGCATTTATGCGCTGTTCAGCTTGTTTAGTAAGTGCCCAGGTCTCACATGCGTATGTTGCAATAGGAAAGATGCATTCTCTTAAAAATCTAATTGTTGTAGTTCTGTCTGTCCCATTCCATAATTTATTAAGTTGTTTTAGTCTCTGAAGAGCAATAGATAGTCGTCGTTTAATTTCTATCATTGTGTCACCGTTGTTAGTAATCAATGACCCAAGATATTCAAAACTTTCCACCACCTCAAATTTTTCCCCATTAACATATATTTCTTTCTCCGTAGTGGTTTTATCTGTATGCATTATCTTTGTTTTTGGTATGTTAAGATATAAGTTGTGATTTTCACCATTCAATTGGGTTGAGGCTGTTAGGTTTTCTATAACAGCCTGTGTTGTGGATAGAAATACTGTATCATCAGCATACCGAATTTCTGGTATGTCATGACCACCTATATTTAGGGCATCATATAACTCCCTGTTTATATTATCTCTTACTCTCAATGTACCTGTAAGTAATCTGTGGTCACTATAACAATCAGCACTGGGAACTGGTTTTGCTATTGTTAACGCATTTATAAATCTTCTGCTGATCAGAATGTAATGAATCTGATTTCTAATCCTGCTAGGACTCCTCCATGTCCTCTAGGGTATTGTTTAAACCATGTGTTTCCGACTATCATTTCCTGCTCTTTTGCCCACTCTGCAAAGCTGTATCCTCTTTCATTTCTCTCTCCTAAACCATAGTTTCCTACTGTGTATCTATCACTTTGATTTCCTTCTTTTGCGTTGAAGTCTCCTATTAGGAAGTTTATTTCTGAAATTTTATATTTCTTTAAAGCAGACTCTATGTCATTATAAAATTCCTCTACACTATCTTCACTGGATTCCCCTGTTGGGGCATATACTTGAATACCGTTTATGCTAAAAGGTCTGCCTCTTAATTTAACAAGTAGAACTCTGTCTGACCCGGCCCAGTATCCTTGAACAGATTTTGATGTTTGCCCGTCCAAGATAATTGCTACCCCTCTTTGTCGAACTTCTCCTCCAGAATAAATAATCCTAAAATCTTCATCTATCTTAATGTCTGCTCCTGTCCATCTCGTTTCGCACATCCCTAAAATATTAATTGTCTCTCTTTCCATTTATTGTTTGATGTTATCTACTTTTTCGTCGTCGTTTAACGTCCTAACGTTCCATGTTGCTAATTTTAATGTATCTGTCCTTGTTTTGCGATGATCGATTATTAGGCGAATCATAATGAACTAGCCACTTTTAATCATCTTTTATAGGCATTCAATAATATGGTCAGAGATTTTTATGTTCGGTAAGTTTCACTGGATTATCATGAACCTGTCACGAGTTATTGTCAAAAATGTTACTTTGACCTTGACCTCTTTCATGACCTCATGAATCAAGAGATGAATACAATTCACGTAACCACCAGAAGTTAATGAAGAGATGGGCACAGTCAATAGGTTGACTGACGTCCAATCAGCAGCGAATATCTTTTATAAAAGAACACCAACAATTTTCCGTTTCTTTATATTTTTTATTTTATAAGATTCGAAGAAAAATTTTGAAATTGTGCAAAGAGACAAAAGAAGCGTGGATTGAGGAACACACACATCAATGAGATACCTAAAAACAAAGATAACACAAATATAATCGGAAAAAGATCTGATTTTAAATGCATGGACAGATTATGTGAAAGACCTGTATAACGACACAAGAAAGTATGCTATTTGTCAGCAACTCAGCTTTGACAGGCGTACATGGATTCCTCTTTTGTACCACACGAAATAACAACACGTACGTCGTACAAAAGGACACAAATATGATACAACTTTATTCGGAGCTATTTCTACATTAGCTCTGCGAGCGGATAACCACATAGGTAATAAATATCATGGTATATCATGATGATGTTACGTGAAGAATGATATCGATGGTAATATCTACAGAAGCTAGTCTAAGTCATAACTATTGCTACTGTCCTTTGTAAGCAACAAAGTATTCACACGAATACATCAGTCCGTCTTCTACGCTGTCGGGTCCCGGTCTGACGATCTTCGTGGCGTGTCCAGCCACGAGCAGTAAATCCTTCGTGCGTCAGCGGGTTTGCGTGCTCGGAGTTCCAGCACGCAGTTAGTGACTGGTCACCCGGTTAGAGTTACCAGTGTTTGAATGGACACTTCTCGTGATGCGGATTCCCCCACTCTAGTCTGGGTAACCCCAGCTCACGTCTTACGGTGTCCCCTTTTAGGACACGAGTGTGATCAGTTGGAGAACTATTCATAGTTCTCACTTGTGCTTCTGTCTCTTCTGTCCCTATTTCCTAGATAGCTATGTTCTCTCTATCTTGTCTAGGTCTCTTTCCATAGTTCTACTTCTATCTTATCTGTTAGCTTACTTGCAGCTCTTTGACACTATTTCATATAATAATGAGGCAACATCAGATTGCAGATGGAAGTTCAGAATGCTCTTAACCATATAAAAACTGTCAAGACCCTGGCTCCAGTCAACATCACGACAGAAGTGATCAATTCCTTAGAAGAACATGGAATAGACAAGGGTACCAGCCATTACATTATACTGGACATATACCTCGTAAATAATTTCAGTCTGTATTTATTGCAATCCCGAAGAAATTAGGAGCCTTGCAATGTGATCAGCATCGAAAATGAGCACAATGATCTACATCATGGAGATTTTGCATAAACTCATCACGCAAAGAGTTAAAGAGGACAATACTCGTACAATCCGAAATAGGGCAGGACCAATGTCGGCTTGTAGAAGGCAAAATGTGGTGTATATGCTCAGAACATTAATGGGGCGTTCGAGAGAAGTTATTAAAGACCTAAATTACTACTTCATTGACTACACAAAGGATTTCGATAAAGTAAGACAAGAAAAATTAGACGTAGACAGTCATGATATTTTCGGCACGTTATGAGAAGAAATAAACTGGAGAACTTGGTGACAGCTGGCACAATTGATGAGAAAAGACCAAGGGGAAGGCAGAGAGGTAAATATTTAGATGGTTTGGCCACGTGGCATGGTCGAGACAAACATACAGAGCTGATCCACGACCCATGTGATCGTATGAGATGGCAAAAACATGACCGCCCACGCTTAAAGCCTTGGAACATGGTGATGACTGCAAACGATTTTGGCAATTCTTCTGCTTTTTGTGGATTTATTTACGTATATTTACATATTGTGGTATATTTTACAGTTACATAGAATAAGATGTTGTTTGTCCATCAGCAAAGATAATACACAGCAAAATTAATCTGTCAAACGTGATTTGCATATATACATACATAGCAAATAGACAGGCAATAGACAAGCTGAACATCATGTCAACAACGTCAACGGATGATCATCTTTCCAAATCTGCCGACCTCAACATAGAAACCACCACGATAATTGTTACAGTTAACATTGTTAGTTTCA
The DNA here is from genome assembly GCA_014155875.1 of Cepaea nemoralis. Taxonomy (NCBI): domain Eukaryota; kingdom Metazoa; phylum Mollusca; class Gastropoda; order Stylommatophora; family Helicidae; genus Cepaea; species Cepaea nemoralis. Next base: position 392,778 of record JACEFZ010016181.1, on the reverse strand, counting down.
TTGGAACCATATCTATATTCGGTATAGCATTTAATGTAATAACTATATTAGTGTTCTGCAAGCAAGGATTCTCCGAGACTACAAACATTAGCTATACCGCACTTACTCTTTCTGATATGCTATCCCTAATGGCTTCCTTGTGTTTGAGTATCTTCTTGACTCCGTTGTTCCTGAACTCTGGGCTACCGATTGTGTTTGTTGATATTCAGGCAGTGTTCGCAGCTTTACCTTTTGGCTGTTTCAGCAGGATTACAGGATGTTTGACTGCCTTCATCACCATTGAGCGATGCCTATGTGTGGTCTGGCCATTGCAGATTAAAAGGATTATATCGTCGACTGTGGTCATTGCCTTAAATGTTTCTATTTATCTGATGATATTTCTAACTATGGTGCCCAGCTACTGGACATTAATACTTGGCTGGTTATCTGACCCTGGGACTAACAGGACTATACTCGGAGCAATTGCTGTTACAAATGCTGACTCAACGTCTAATATTTCCTACAGCCTTCATTCTACCATTCAAGTATTTAATTTCGTGGCCGTTATTGTTTGCACTGTGGTTCTTATTATTGGTCTGAGACGAAACAACAATTGGAGAACGCATCTGACTAAAGAGCAGAACGTAACAAAGAATGTGACTAAACGACAAGACAAAACCATAAAAATGGTAATACTCATAGCGATAATTTACGTTGCTTGCCATTTACCAACAACCATTTGTCTTGTCGTTCCAGTTCTATATTCTAGTTTCAGTCCCAAAGGAATCTATAAGAACGTCTACTGTGTTATCTGGTCTTTTGTTATAATATGCGGCGTTTCAAACTCGTCTATGACCCTATTTGTGTACTACCATATGAGTTCAAAGTTCAGACAAAAATATGATCAAATACTTACAATGTTTCTTGCAAGTGTGAAAATGAAAGCAAAAAATATGACAGCGGAGATTAACGTAAGGGAACTGTAGCTACGTTTAAGCAATGCATGATGTAGTAATGGCACGAGGCGTGATCAAATGAAACTCCTATTAATGGCTTCATAACAAACCATTGAAAGGTGAAAACAGGTATGGAACATTAAACAAATCGAAAGTTAAGACGCAAGTATTCACCTATGAAGAAGTCACGGCAAGCATTCAGACAAGCATCCTACTGTTTACGGACGACGGAGGATACTTTCCGATAAAAGGGAATATTTTTGATCAATGAACCATTTGGGCATAGATGTTATGACGTCTGTAATCTATATATATAAAAGAGACTGTCTGTATATATGTATGTCCTTTATGCGTTCGCGAACGGTAAATCCGAATGAGATGAAATTTTCTACACGTCTTCCTCTCATTCCCGTGCTGCCAACTGTCATAGTTTGTTAGTGTAAAAACGGTTATTTACTTAATATTATTTAATATTTCAATTTACATTATAATGTATATATAGCGAGGGGACATAACTTCTAATAGCATTGCTATATATGTAAAATTGTGGCATATTTCTCAAATAGGTGAACCCTTTCGCTGCAGTTATCTACAGGCATATGCGTTATAATCCTCCTCCGCCTCCTCCTCCTCTTCCGTCATCCTCCTCCTCCTACACTCCTCCTCCCCCTCTTCCTCCTCCTCCTCCCCCATCCTCCTCCCTCTTCCTCCTTCTCCTCCCTCCTCCTCCCTCCTCCTCCTCCCTCCTCCTCCCACCTCCTCCCTCTTCCTCCCTCCTCCTACCTCTTCCCCCTCCTCGCTCTCCTCCACCTCTTCCTCCTCCCTCCTCCTCCTCCAAATCCCTCCTCCTTCGCCTGCTCCACCTCTCTCCTCCTCCTCCCCCTCCTCCTCCCCTCCTCCTTCTCCCTCCTCCTCCCTTCTCCCCCTCCTCCAACCTTTCCTCCTTCTCCTCCCTCCTCCTCTCTTCTCCTCCTCCCTCCTCCTCCTCTCTCCTCCTCCTCCCTCCTCCCTCCTCCTTCTCCTTCTACCTCCTCCCTTCTCCCTCCTCCTTCTCTTCCCTCCTCCTCCTCTCTCCTCCCTCTCCCTCCTCCCCCTCCTCATCCTCCCCCTCCTCCTCCTTCTCCCTCCTACTTCTCCCTCTTCCCCCTCCCTCCTTCTCCCTCCGCCTCATCCTTCCTCCTCCTTCTCTTCCCTCCTCCTCCTTCCTCCTCCTCCCTCCCCCTCCTCCCCCTCCTCCTCCCTCCTCCTCATCCTCCTCCTCCTCCCTCCTCCTCCCTCCTTCTCCCTCCTCCTCCCTCCTTCTCCATCCTCCTCCCTCTTCCTCCTCCTCCTTATCCCTCCTTCTCCCTCTTCCTCCTCCATCCTCTTCCCTCCTCCTCCCCTCCCCCTCCTCCTCCCTTCTCCTACCTGCTCCCTCCTCCTCGCTCTTCCTCCTCCTCCCCCTCCTCCTCCTTCCTCCTTCTCCCTCCTCCTCCCTCCTCCTTCTCTCTCCTCCTCCTCCCTCCTCCTCCTCCTCCTCCTCCTCCCTCTTCCCTCCTCCTCCCTCTTCCTACTTCCTCCTCCTTCTTCCTCCCTTCTCCTCCTTCCTCTCCATCCTCCCTCCTCCTCCTAATCCCTCCTCCTCTCTCCTACTCCTCCCTCCTCCTGTCTCCTCCTGCTCCCTCCTGCTCCCTCCGCCGAATATGAATTAAATGATATGCTCCCCACCAGGGACTGGGCGAAGCCGGGCTGGGTCAGACAGACAGACAGACAGACAGACCGACCGACCGACCGACCGACCGACCGACCGGCCGACCGACCGACCGACCGACCGACCGACCGACCGACAGACAGACATACAGACAGACAGACAGACAGACAGATAGTCGGGAACGGGAATTTATATGACTACTTATATGAATTAAATGAGATGCTCCCCAGCAGGGTCTGGGGGAAGCCGGGCCGGGTCAGACAGACACACATACAGATAGACAGACAGACAGATAGATAGTCGGGAACCGGAACGGGAGCTTATATGACTACTTATATGAATTAAATGAGATGCTCCCCACCAGGGTCTGTGCGAAGCCGGGCCGGGTCAGCTAGTTGTGTTATAAGTGTGTGATGATATTAGACGCTAAGTCAGCATTTTGCTCCGTGTATAGTCCTGTTAGTCCCGTGGTAAGATATTCAGCCAATATGGAAAGTTGTTCAATCTCAGAAGGCTGAAAGCTAAAACCAAAACTAACAGCGACACCGTCAGAGAGCTCCTGTTTGCTGACGATTGCGCTCTATATGCCGACTCAGAAGCACACATGCAATACAGTGTTTCAGTTTTCACATACGCCTGTGCCAACTTTGGGTTCAATATCAACTTGGAGAAGACTGTAGTTATGTACCAGCCAGCTCCAGGGAATAATCACACCGTGCCGAATATCAAGGTGATCGGTCATAGACTAAATTTTTTTTTCTTTTTTCATATCCTTTTACAGTACATTGCTGTCAACACCAGCATCTTTTAGCTATATGTTGATTTCTTGGCAAGATTACGCTCAGTAGTTTGCCATTGCTTTCTGAGCGGCCGGCACACATACCCCGTAAGTTACCGATGCGATTCGAACCACCGCTGATTCTTACCGTCATCACGTTAACCCACGAGAGTATACGAGATTACGGAGAAAAGTCATAACCTCTAAGCCACGAAGCCGGCCTTAGACTAAGTGGTGTGGACAAATTCACGTCTCTTGGCAGCATTTTGTTCCAAGCTGACACACTTCATGACGAAGTAAATGCAAGAATCGCCAAGGCCAGCGCGGCTTTTGGCAGTCTGTACAATAATGTGTGGGACAGAAATGGAACAAGCCTGCAAACAAAGCTGAAAGTCTAAAAAGCAGTCGCATTTTCCACACTGCTACATGCTTGTGAAACCTGGACTGTTTACCAGTGACACGCTAGGAAATTAAACTATTTCCCCACAGTCTGCCTTAGGAAGCTATTGATGATTAAATGGCAAGACAAGATCCCAGATACTGAAGTCCTAGAAATAGAGTCCATACCCAGTATCCACACTCTACTAATGAAGAATTAGATTCGATGGGCTGGTCACTTCACCAGTATGCCAGATTACAGGCTCCCTAAACGAATTTTTCACAACGAGCATCGTTTTGGTAAATGCTCACAATGCGGCCAGAGGAAACGCTTTAAAGACATTCAGAAGATCTCATTAAAAGCTTTTGGAATTCATAATGACACCTGAGAGACTGCTGTCAAAGGCAGAAATTCATGGCTTACATCATTACACAAGGGTGCTGTCACTTGTGAAGTAAACAGGACTGCAAGAGCTGTGAAGAAAAGGCAGAACAGAAAAATCACTGCAGGAGATCCTCCTCCTGGAAAGTCAAGCATTATTTGCCCACATTGTCAAAGAATATTTCATGCCAAAATAGGCCTTATCAGCCATCTTAGAACTCATGGCCCTATACTTTCAACCCCACTGGATGATTTGAATGGTCATTATCATTCTTGATGGACAATCAAAAATTGTGTGACGCAGCACGGGCGAGAGTCAGTTGATCACCCCTGGTAGATATTGAGTCAATGCTTTACCTAAAACGTCTTCATTGTTGTAACATAATATATTTGTCCAGCCAGAAACATACTGAAAAACCAAGAAATACAGGAACAAGGGCTGTCCCTACGTTAGGGGGCGATTGAAGTGAACGCGCCTATCTTTTCCAAAACGAACAATTCTCCTTGTGAAAAATTGTCAACGACTGGAGTTGTAAACATCTATGATTAGAATGAGCTTAAAAGGTCACTAGGTTAGAGGCGAACCACGCCTGATTTTCTAACTATAAGTGCCGCCGAGACCTTTGAAGTTTGCCATCGATTGAAAATACACTTCGCCTGCATTGCTGAGAATATCATCATGTGGTGACCACCTGCTGGTTTGATCAATGGGGAGATTGAAGGCGGTTTGAAGGAGACCCCCCCATCCCCGCCAATGACTTAGTTTAGCTCGTTTTGAGTCTTTGGAAGGATTCGTAACGAACACAAGAGAATGGCTGGTCAACACTGGCGTCCTAAATTTCACATAATTTATTATGAATGCTGTTAAACAACAAATGCTGTTTCACAACCAAATTCATACAAATCTCAGTCGCTGAATGGCACGAATATTGTCATCGCGTACATGCAGAACAATTTGTAGACAAATTCAAATGTTTATCGTGAATTCCTTATCGTCCAGAGTGCCACCAGTTCATTACACACTGTCGCTAAATGAAAAGTCAATTACTTACAAATGGCGTAACACGGCGAACTCCTGACCTATTTTTCGTCGTTCTGTTGCGTCTGGGTGGTTGAATGACCTCAGGTTGTGAATGTTAGCTAGTACTGGACACTTTCCGACTCTATTGTTAAGCACCTAGCTTGATCGTCTCTTCCACCATCCATCCATATGTGCCATGCCGGTAAGCGTGGACGGTCATGTTCTGCCATCTCACTCGATCACCAGAGTCGTGTATCAGCTCCGTGTTTCTGTCTCGACCATGCCATGTGGTCAAGCCATCCAGGTATTTAATTCTTGGTCTTCCCCTTGGTCAGTTCCCTTCGATCTTGCCAGTTGTCACCAAGTTCTCCAATTCATTTCTTCTCATAACATACTCCCAAAAAAGTGACTATCTACGTCTAATGTCTCTAATCAGTTCACGATCTTCCTTTATTTTTGAAGGACTTGTTTATTAGGTTTTCTATCTGTCCATGGTATTCTTTACATTTTCCTCAGAAACCACATTTCCACAGCCATCAGATGTTTTTGCAGCTTGTCTGCTCATTGTCCTCGCCTCACATCCATACAAAAGTACAGGTTCCATGTAGCACTTCAACACTCTTTTTCTCGTTTAAATTGATATCTTTTTTATTGGTCAGTATGTTTTTCATCTTGTAAAAGGCTACCTTTGCCATGGCAATTCTTGTTTTAAACTCTTCAAGGCATCTCCCATCAGATGTTATGACTGTACCGATATAGTTGTACCGATTCACTTGTTTAAGAGTATGCCCATTTACTTGTATATTACATTGTGGTATTTCTTCCTTCCTAGTGACGACCATATTCTGTGTCTTCTTACAACTCAATTTAACCCTAGTTATTCACTGTCTCTTCCATATCGTAGATTATTACTCGGTATATGATGTTCAGTTCTTTACATCAATTTACCATTCTGGAGACGATGTTCTCTCTAGCGAACTTGTCGGCCGACTAAACTTTCTGGCCTCTCTTGGCTCAAAGTCGGCTTTGTTACGTGGTCATCTTCAACCCGTGACTTGATTAATATTCATGCTATTTCGTTCTGAGGTCGCTACTACGCTGTCTTTTCAGTAATACTGTTCATTGTCTTCTCGTTAACTCTGTGTAGTCTTGTCAATCTATCTTTCCACCGTCAGTAATTTTCCGTTAACTATTTTCAGAGCTTTTCGAAACATGGTACCACCCCCCCCCCCCCTCCCCCGTGAACATCTACGTAGTTGATACAGGCGGGCTGAGGAGAGGTCGGTTGGAGACCATTCCAGAAGATTTTTGTCTAAATCAGTGTCACGGAGAATTACCGCTTGGCAAGGACAGGGGCGACAACCGGAAAATTATTCTCCTTCCTTTCAGATTTTCCCTTTGTTTCTACAATACCTGAACCATCAACATTGTCACGGGAAACTTAACGCCTACATCAAGGATGAGACGGGCGGACAGCATTACACTCTCTACCTTCAATTTCCATAACATCAAAGCCTCTATCCCCTATCAGAGTGACGTCATGGTCGCGGAGAAATCGAGCATTATTATTGGAAGCGGTATAGGCATTTCCTATTTGCATAATATATGTTAATAGGTGAGCTCAATAATTGCCGGCAAAAGTGGTGGGTCAAGGCGTAGTCACCAGAGATGAACTGTCGGAACAAGACGCGTTGACCAGTCGGATGCTGTTGTTGTGGTGTTGTGTTTTTGTTTAAATTCATAAAGGCTTTTGATAAGTTGTAACTCATATAAATAAGCTTTGAACTAATACATCTGAATAGATAGTAGAGTTTCCTTATGAAGATGTAGAGTAGTCCTGGAAGAGAATAGGTGATTTATTACTTCGACTCAGGGAGATAGTGATCGAACTTTATTCTTGTTCTGTTCATACGATATATGAGTGATGAGTTTCACTTTCTCTAGTGATTTAGAGTTTCCATGTGTGTTTATGTTTCCACAAGAACTATCCTATACTTTTTCCTATAGTTTTTATTGATAATACTTTCCTGGAAAATCTATTATAATTTCTTTGTCTTTATATTAAGAGAAGACTATGGTTCTTTATATGTGTATTCATGTATTGTGACTTAACAGTGGATTTATTTATGAACGTATACATGAATATGAGGTTACATAAACATTTAATGGGAAAGATTAGCCCTGCCAAGACGGAGGAATGGCATCACTCTTGCTGATGTCAAACAAATAATATCGGCGCTGGAGCCTTGAAAGAACGAGAATGATTTACCTTCATAAGGCAGGAGTGAGAGAGACATATTATGTCAAAATAAAGGAGGAAGGACTGCATCAGATGTCGGAGAGAAAAGCTAGCAAGGCAAGGTCGGACTGACCTACTCTTGTGCAATCGTCCCGTCACCTTCCATTTCTCTCTCTCTCTCTCTCTCTCTCTCTCTCTCTCTCTCTCTCTCTCTCTCTCTCTCTCTCTCTCTCTCTCTCTCTTTTATTGCTATTGTTGGCGTTTGGTGATTGTTTTCTTCCCCCCCCCCCCCCCCCCACTGGTTCTATGGGAATGACTATAGTGTTTAGCACATATTTTCTACAGGGAACGGTGGTGTGTGATTTTCATCAATCACTGGTTAAATGTACATTAGCATTCGGCATTTGTTGCTCGGGTTTAGTGAACGCAGTTTCACAACCCGACCTATCGGGTTCCATGTCAGCGCGAAGGCGTTTTGGGAACAGCTAGATTTGCGTCGATTTTCACAATGGTGTGAGCGTCGGCCGTTGTGAAAGCAATGGCAAGCTACTGGATGTAAAACTGCTTAGAAAATCTAAACAGCCAGTAAATTCTGGCGTTGATTGCGACGTTCTGTAAAGGAGATGTAACTAACTTCAAAAGAGTGTTAACTCATAACTTGAAAGATGAATACTTATGCTTCTTAACTGATTCATTGCCAAAGAATAATATATCGCCAAATGTGACCTTCTATGTGGACAGAAGGACGATATATCGCATACAAGAGTCATCATGTTATTTCTTTTGTTTCTTCCTATCTTCCGCAATTTTAATGCTCAGTGAATGGAAATTTACTTCATAATACCTGTTCATTTGGTTGTGTACCATATTTGGTCCAAACCTACTTTATGTTTGGCACTGAATTAGTTAACTTATAACTTGAAAGAAAGACGAATATACGTGTTTCGTAACTTATAATTTGAAAGACGAATATACGTGTTTCTTAACTTATAATTTGAAAGACGAATATACGTGTTTCGTAACTTATAACTTGAAAGACGAATATACGTGTTTCTTAACTTATAACTTGAAAGACGAATATACGTGTTTCTTAACTTATAACTTGAAAGAAAGACGAATATACGTGTTTCTTAACTTATAACTTGAAAGAAAGACGAATATACGTGTTTCGTAACTTATAATTTGAAAGACGAATATACGTGTTTCTTAACTTATAATTTGAAAGACGAATATACGTGTTTCGTAACTTATAACTTGAAAGACGAATATACGTGTTTCTTAACTTATAACTTGAAAGACGAATATACGTGTTTCTTAACTTATAACTTGAAAGACGAATATACGTGTTTCTTAACTTATAACTTGAAAGACGAATATACGTGTTTCTTAATTTATAACTTGAAAGAAAGACGAATATACGTGTTTCGTAACTTATAACTTGAAAGACGAATATACGTGTTTCTTAACTTATAACTTGAAAGACGAATATACGTGTTTCTTAACTTATAACTTGAAAGACGAATATACGTGTTTCTTAACTTATAACTTGAAAGACGAATATATGTGTTTCTTAACTTATAACTTGAAAGAAAGACGAATATCCATCCATCCATCATGTGCCATGCCGGTAAGCGTGGGCGGTCATGTTCTGCCATCTCACTTGATCAACAGAGTCGTGGATCAATTCCGTGTTTCTGTCTCGACCATGCCACAAGGCCAAGCCATCCAGATACTTGTTTCTAGGTCTTCCCCTTGGTCTGTTCCCCTCGATCTTACCAGTTGTCACCAAGTTCTCCAAATCATTTCTTCTCATAACATGCCCAAAAAATTGTGACTGTCTACGTACTAATGTCTCTGATCAGTTTACGATCTTCATTTGTTTCTTGAAGGACTTCTTCATTGGTCTTTCTGGCTGTCCATGGTATTCTTTGCATTTTCCTCAGAAACCACATTTCTACAGCCATCAGATGTTTTTCAGCCTGGCTGCTCATTGTCCAAGCTTCACATCCATATAAAAGTACAGGTTCTATGTAGCATCTCAACACTCTTTTTCTCGTTTGCAATTGACATCTTTTTATTGGTCAGTATGTTTTTCATCTTGCTAAAGGCTACTTTTGCCATGGCGATTCTTGTTCTAATCTCTTCAAGGCATCTCCCATCAGATGTTATTACTGTTCCGAGATAATTGTACCTATTCACTTGTTGAAGAATATTCCCATTTACTTGTATATTACACTGTGGTATTTCGTTCTTCCTAGTGACGACCATAATCTGTGTCTTTTTACAATTTAATTCTAACCCTTGTTGTTCACTGTGTGTAACAACCGCATCTACTAAATTTTGCAGGTCCTGTTCATTGTCTGCAATCAAGACTGTATCATCTGCATATCTAATGTTATTGATGCATCGTCCCCCAATGTTGATTCCTTCCATATTTTCAATATTTCTGAAAATATTTTCACTGTACAGTGAAAACAGATCTGGAGACATTACACATCCCTGTCTCACACCTCTCTTAATAGGCTGATATTGGCTTACTTCATTATCAACTCTTATGGCAGCTTGTTGTTTCCAATATATGTTTTTTTTACAAGTCTAAGGTCTTTCCCATCAATTTGTAGATCTTCAAGCATCCTTATCATGTTGACATGTCTCACTTTATCAAAAGCCTTTGTGTAGTCAATAAAGCAAAGGTGTAGATCTTTGTTTACTTCTATAGAACGTTCGATTACGGTTCTCAGTATATACACAGCATTTACTGTACCTTTGCCTACTACAAACCCACATTGTTCTTCTCCTATTTCAGGTTGTATTTTCCTCCTAACTCTTTGCATGATAATTCTTAGCGAAATCTTCGTGATGTGACTCATTATACTAATTGTTCGATGTTGATCACATTCCAAGGCTCCTGATTTCTTTGGGATTGCAATAAATACAGAATTACATAACTCATGAGGTATATTTCCAGTATCATATATTGTATTAAGCAGATTGGTAACTTTATCTATTCCATATTCTTCTAAAGCATTAATCATTTCTGTTGTGACGCTGTCTGGACCGGGGGTTTTGCCAGATTTCATATGATTAAGAGCATTCTGAACCTCCATCTTCAAAATTGCTGGCCCTTCATTGTTATTTTGAACAATATATTGTTCGTCTCTGTTATAGTCATAAAGGTTTTTCACGTAATCTGACCATACATGTAAAATCTGATCTTTTTCTATTATGACTCTTCCATCTTTTGTCTTTAGGCAGCCTGCTGATATACGTGTTATACGAATGGGTATACGAATATACGTGTTTCTTAACTTATAACTTGAAAGAATGACGAATACACATGCTTCTTAACTAGCTGTCTTCTAAGCTGTAGTGTCATTAACTCTGTAGAACACAATTATAACTTTAACTGTATCCCACAGTGTTGTTATTTTCAGTTCCCGATCTTTTAACACGTGTTACATTCAATTAAAACCGCTCCACTCTCAAAGAGTTAAAGCAACAACTGCCCAGGAAATAAAGTGCTACACTAAGTAAAGGACTACTTTCCCCGCAATGAGGCTGGATTGGTATATGGTGCTAGATGCATATTTCTATAGAACAATCGGCATTCAACGGCCGACGTGACCAACATTATGCCGTGCGTCTTTACTTCCGACAGCATTTCCTGGTATCCGATTTGATGCTGCGTCGGTCTTAGATCAATCAATCAGGTGCCGTCTACACAATGAAGTTGGCTGCAGTGGATCTGCAACACTATCTGTTTCTCGCCTTTATTGTACATTATGGCAGATTGCTGTTTGTTTATCTCATGATGATGTTTTCTTGCCAGCTGTATCGTTGTCTCTCAGCCGGACTCTCCAGTATGGTTTTTGTTAGATACAAGAACACTTTAAACAAACATAAATCCACGCCCAGGCCGTCAGGTAATTATGCTAGTCAATGGACGACCACGACTCCCGAGAAAGAGTTTAGTTGCATGTCCTTTACAGGACGTTGCAATCAGCCCTAGCATTGTTTTCAATGTGTGATTTGTTAGGCAAGTGTTATGCTCAGTTATAATTTCGGAACGACCAGCGCTCATACCATTGTTAAACATCAGCACTCGGCGGTAAGCTTCGACATCCCCTGCAGCTGACTTAGAGCACAGTAGCGGGACTACGAATTGTATTCGCTATCCCTCTGCCACAAACACCAGAGAAAACGTTAATAGTGAAAACCTCGGAAAATGTTTACATGCAAGGTAGACAACTGTCATAATCTCAATAAGTACATTTCCAGTTATAAAGTTATAAATTATTCATTAGTCATTAGTCGAGGTTCGAACTTCAAGGCACTGGGTCGTCCTAACTATGCTCCGTTGCTGTGCTAGTGAATATCACACGAAATGCTCCTCGCAGCCCCATGTGAAAATTGGAACAAGCCAACAGCCCGCGCAGGTACACACACGGTGCATAATTCTGTCACCAGAATGCCAACATAAAAGTTATGCACGAAAAATACAGTTCATCGTTGTCACATAGCTATTTCAGAAACACATGTTGCAGAGAGAGGATAAAAGGAAAATTCCTAAGTATACAGCAAAGTGGATAGTGCACCAAAAAACTAAGAGATACGAGATACGTCACACGACAACCAAAGCATACGCTGGGGAGCCATCTTAGTGAGCGGTTGTGTATTTCGATTGTGGAACCAAATTGGTGTGGCAATTGGATATTTGGATGTAATTGGACAGTGGACTTCAAGTGGATAACAAGAGGAAGCATTCGTTGAGAAGACGCCATGGATCTTAAGAACAGTGGACCGAAAACTAGACGAATCTTGGATGAACATAACGGCAAGGATCTGAAAGAACATCGGAATAGAAATAGGCTGAACGTCAAGGTGAATGATGCAGATATAGATATTATTTGTGGATGTTTTAAGTAGATGTTGTCCCGGTCTAAACGGGTGCGCTACGAGGCCACTAGAATTATATGATATGATTCTGTAACACCGAATTAAAACAGGTGTTGAACTTTTGCCGGAGCTACGTTCGTTATTTCACATTCTCAAGTTCATTAGGTGAGACTATTATTATTGTTCCAGTTAACGAGTTAATGCGTTTTGTAGATTCTGAATACGTTATCATGGCACAGAAGACGCAGATCTACAACGTAGCAATCGTCGATGGAAGCGGCATTCACTAGAAAACCTGCAGCCACACATTACTGCATAAAGAAAAGTCTTAAATGTCGATAGGATCGACCTCACTGCCCGTGTTTTTATCCCATATGGCTTGGGCTCTTTCCGCGAGGTGGCCCGCTCGTAGCTCCAGCGACGACCCCTAGGAGTATCCGAGAAAATGCACTCGTGAACCGAAAAGGCAATCAGGTCAATTCAGCGACAGGCCGGTCGCAATCATTCCGAAAATGCAGTTTACGCTACAAACAACCGTGGACAGATGTAAAAGCATTCCACACGAAATTCACAGCTCACTGTGTCGTGCCACGCATTCAGCTCAGTAGCAGGGCGACGGAACCAGTCCAACATGAGTAAAATACGAATGCAGACCGTAGCCACAAGCAAAACCACTTCAGATGCCTTAACCGTTCATATGCCTATTCGCCATGTTGAGGACCGGAAGAACAATGAAGACACAAACAATAAATTGCTCGATATATTACCTGACACCCATTTAGACCCCAGATCATGGTTACGTGAAGCCTTGGGTGCAGGTGGTGGATGAATTTGAAGAGCAGCCAACAGATAGTTGTAGGTTATGGTCTCCAGCTTCACGATGGTAGGCAGAGGATCTCTTTTTTGGGGAGAATGGCTACGGTCATCGACCATTATGGTCACTGCTAGTAAGGAAAGCAATGGTAAACTACCTTCTTTACAGATGCCAAGAATATCATGTACTGCAGTCTTATCGATAATCAGAGAAACGGCGTAAATGGGTGCCCCATAGGAGCAGCCTCGCCCAGTAGGGGTAGTAATGTGCTCCAGGTGACTCCAGACCGCCATCAGGCGATTGAGTGCAAAAGAGTATCAACATTGAAAGTAGGAATCTGGAAAGTAAGAACTATGAGTGGGGATGGAACTTTTGATAACATTAGGAATGAAATGAGAGGATAAAATATTAACCTGTTATGTATATGTGAGACCAGATGGACAGGAATGGGCATTATAACATCTGAGGAATATAGATTCTGGTGGAGAGTAACAACAGCGAGGAGTAGCAATTATAATGGATAAAGAGAGAGCAAAATAGAGCAAAGGATATTGAACTGTATCAGACAGAGTGTTATTGGTGAAGTTGAGTGGAAGACTTTTGATGTCAACGTCATACAAGTTTATGCACCACCAGCAGACAGTAGTGATGACAGCATTGATGAATTTTATAAAGATTTAGAGAAAGCCGTCAAGAAATACAAGAATGTTGAAGTAAATATCATAATGGGTGATTTGAATGCCAAAGTTTGAAATCAACAGGACGGATGCATAGTCGAGGAATATGGTTATTCAAAGAGAACCATGTCACTGCTGCCTTTATTGGGTTGACCATTCCACCAGCCTCACTACATCACATGCTTGTGCTTGTTCTTTTTGTAGTTCCCACTGCAACTTGATCTCTATCCTTACTCTGACGATACACTAGCACATCGTCGACCTTAGTGGAAACCTTCATACACATCATAGGCAAAAATTGCTGCATTGGTCTAGGTATCTCTGTTTGGGCTGTACCCTCCAATGGTAGGAAATAAAATACATTGCCTCTCTAGCTGGCTTGATATTTTTCTGGCAATTATCTTCTCCAGCAGCTTGCCTTTTGTATTTTACATGGTTATTACCCGATATCCCTGAATTTTGTGTGTGGTCTTTGCCATGTATTAATTTAATGACAACGAGTCTGATAAAAAACATGACAGACAGCACCATATACCCAATATGAATTAGTGTGTGAAAAAGAGTTATTTGCTTTTTTATTGTAAACCCATCCTATGATTAAATGATGTGAAAACTGATTTGTTAATGTCTTCATCTTTCTACGTTTACAGTTGTTATATATTCACATGTTTGTCTCATCACAATGTTGACGGCAAAACGTTGACGGCCATTTGTTGAAGTTTGTAATGAGCTGTTTATGTGTCTATCCTGATTCAAAACATTTAGAATGCTCATTCTGAATATCCAATCATTTTTGACATTGTTCTGGAAAAAACACATTTATGTGACTTCAAGAAATATGCAAAAGACATTCGATAAATTTCTTTTGTCTAGAACCTCACCCCATTATCCATTTAGCTATTATTACATTGCTCTGTTCGAGAAAGTTATAACCACATAACCATGATTTTGAATATAATCAGTCTATCATGTAAAAAGGATCTTGCCGCAACATAGATTAAACAGTGCTGTGTAGATTCCTTTCAGCCAGTGCACATTATAAACTAAACGTTTTTGATGTTCCACAAGTTCACTATTCATAATACACTAAAGTGAAGCTAATAACGCTTCTAAAAGGAATTATTTCTTTGGCTCTAAGCAATTACGATAGTTCCTATGGCCATCTTGTAATCAGTAAAGCTTTGCATTACTATTCTATATGTGTTTCTAATATACGTTACACTTTCATACCGTCAGCGAGTGAAATTACTTGTCAAAAGAATTGAGTATTTTGTGCTAAGAAAGCTGGGAAGGCTAATTTAGAAGGTATTATTGGTAAGGAGCTTCGGTGGCTGAGTTGTGAGTGTCTTTGGCCGCCAAGACAGTGGTCGTGGTTCAATTGCTTGCAGAAGGTGGGCTATTTTTTCTGACCGTTACGACTCTTGAGTCGACCCGAACTCATAAAATATATACCTGGCATATTTTCAGAATTTTCTGGGTATTGTCTGAAGGAAAAACATAACGAGGGAAAAGAACTGCCCATCTCACCTCTCATAGCACGGCCTAGAATATGTGAAGGTCTAACACATCACAGTCAGACGACATTATCTGCTACATGATGATGCTACCTGTGATACCGTAGTTAGTTCACTGGTTTCCTAACACGGAGACAAGAAAATCATCGTAAGTAGAAAAATTCTCCTTGGCGAAGTGGTCGGCCGCAAGCCTCCCGCTCCGAAAGTTCGATTTCCACCTAAGTCGTTCGGTTTACGAGTGCAATTATCTCAAAGATTCCTTTGAGACGTCGCTGGATGTACGGCGTTTGTGCTTTGTGCTACTCTTTCGGCAGGCTGCCCCGCGGAAAGAGACCCCGCCATATGGGATAAAACCCGGTGCAAGGAATCAACCCTCTTGTAATTTAAACCCCATTTTCTTAATAATTGTCAGTAGTGGCATGATGCCGGCTTCGTATCTTAGAGGTTAAGCGACTTTTCTCCGTAATCTCGTATACTCTTGTGGGTAACGTGATGACGGTGAGAATCAGCAGTGGTTCGAATCACATCGGTAACTTACGGGGTATGTGAGCCGACCGCCCAGAAAGCAATGGCAAACCACTGAGCGTAATCTTGCCAAGAAATCAACATACAGTTGAAAGATGCGGGTGTTGACAGCGATGTCCTGTAAAGAATATGCAAAAAAAAAAAAAAAAAAAAGTGGCATGATGGGAATGTTTTCTCACTAGCATATATGGGTTTAATCCAACTGAGTAGTGTAAAGTAGTGTAAAGTACCATTTTATACTTAATTAGGAACATTGCATATAACCTGTTACCCCTACATTTTAGACCAGGGGTGGGGAACCCTTTTTCTGCTATGGGCTAATCGGATATTTATAGCATCCTTCGAGGGCCAACCAATATTATCAGCTTTAAAATTAGCCTCCGCCATTTAGTCAAACATTTAATTAACTCACTCCTAATGTGGTGGCGGGAACAGCGTATCTTTTGTGGGACGTATAATGTCAGCTGGCATTGATGATGTTGCTATTAGATTTATTTAAGATTGTTCAAAAAAGTTCTTAAATGTATCAGATTACGAGTCTCGCCTGCGGTTTCCTTGGACCAGGGCCGGACCATGTGATTGTGTGGGCCTTATGAGGACCGTGGGTCTCCCGGACCAACTATAAACCAACTGTCGCTTGTTCGGTGATGTGATCATGTCGGCCGCCTTTATTTTCGAGAAAATTTGCTGGTACCACAGTTTCACTGGGTAGTCGTGCCGCCCATGTCACTGAAAGCAAGGACTCAAAGGCGATTCGAACACATAACGGTAGGTATTAGAGTATTATAGAGTATTAGATATTAGTGACAGAGTATTAGATAATTGTCTGGGGAGCATTGGCGAAAGAAAGGAAGCTAGCAGCCTATCTCATATTCTTGCGATCTATTATGTATGAAGGATAGCACTTTATATCACTGAGGCACCATGTGCTGCTAATTTATGTCAAAATGTATTTTGAAGATAAAAATAAAGTGCACTTGAGGACGATGCTGGCGCAAGAATGTGGCACATATAGGAGGATGTAGACTGTGAGAGAACAGAGGATTTACAACAGACATACAACGAGTCACATATGGCAGGTTGCTACAGGTTGAAACAGAGGCTGACGACTGATCTCGGTACCACTTGTGCCATTTAGCGTTACTTATTACAGATGGTTGTATGATCACGAGTGGGACAACAAAGGCTATGTCATACTCGTTGCTCTACCAGTGCAGTTATGGACCCTACATTCTGACATCTTCTAGGAAAGGCATAGGATAATCGGGTCTGTCCCTAGTGCCATGATATTAATTTTAGTTATTCAATCAGTCAGGAAGTAGCACTTTCAAACAGTGTCATGAAGTAAGACACTTAGTGACTTTCTTTCTGACTTTTCCTAGATTTTGTTTAGCTATTTATTGGTAATTCACTTTACAATTGAGAGAAGGCTGATTGCTGCCTCGTAAATCTGTGTCTCGACACGACATCCTAAGTTAGAAAATGTTAGTTGCACGTCCATTACAGAACGTAGCAGTCAACCCCAGCATGTTTGTGGCTGTTCGTGAATACTTGGTAGTGGGATGGCTAGACGTTGGCTTGCCGGTCTGGTAGCGAGCTGACTAGACGTTGACTTGCTGGGCCGGTAGCGGGATTACTAGACGTTGGCTTGCCGGTCTGGTAGCGAGCTGACTAGACGTTGGCTTGCCGGGCCGGTAGCGGGATGACTAGACGTTGGCTTGCTGGCCTGGCAACGGGATGACTTGACCTTGGCTTGCTGGCCTGGTAGCGGGATTACTAGACGTTGGCTTGCTGGCCTGGCAGCGTGATGACTAGACGTTGGCTTGCTGGCCTGGCAGCGGGATTACTAGACGTTGACTTGCCGGGCCGGTAGCGAGCTGACTAGACGTTGACTTGCCGGGCCGGTAGCGGGATGACTAGACGTTGGCTTGCTGGCCTGGCAACGGGATGACTTGACCTTGGCTTGCTGGCCTGGTAGCGGGATTACTAGACGTTGGCTTGCTGGCCTGGCAGCGGGATGACTAGACGTTGGCTTGCTGGCCTGGTAGCGGGATTACTAGACGTTGGCTTGCTGGCCTGGCAGCGTGATGACTAGACGTTGGCTTGCTCGCTTGGCAGCGGGATGACTAGACGTTGGCTTGCTGGCCTGGCAGCGGGATGACTAGACGTTGGCTTGCTGGCCTGGCAGCGGGATGACTAGACGTTGGCTTGCTGGCCTGGCAGCGGGATGACTAGACGTTGGCTTACTGGCCTGGCAGCGGGATGACTAGACGTTGGCTTACTGGCCTGGCAGCGGGATGACTAGACGTTGGCTTGCTGGCCTGGCAGCGGGATGATTAGACGTTGGCTTGCTGGCCTGGCAGCGGGATGACTCGACGGTGGCTTACTGGCCTGGCAGCGGGATGACTAGACGTTGGCTTAACGGCCCGGTAGTCATGTCTTAGAGTTAATCTCGAAGGGGTTTCTTTTTTAAAAATGTATCTTGATTCCCAGGTTGTTGACCCAGCATACAATATATAACAGAAAATGCCATGGGAAGTCAAGGGGGCCGGAGTGATACTGACTACAACATCCACATACTGTCTATTAATTTTTTTTTTCTCCAAATATGTGTCTAACACTATATGTCCAGTGCTCCTTGAGATGTGCATTACACAGGAAAACTATTGGGCAGCTCTTTGAGGCTATTCAGACAGTTCATAAATAAACACATAGTATTGTTTGGCGCTCATAGAAGTGAGGGAAAAAAAGTGTAAACGTGTCCTTTACTTTACATTTATGTACAGTTTATAACGTCGTCCCCTCATTGATATTTGTTACTGTTCTTTTGGGAAATGGAGGAATCTTGCCAAGTACCAACTTTGTCTTGAACAAGTTCTCTAATTCTTTCCGCAAGTACTGGGCTTTTATTCATCGTTTCCTCAAAAGTTCATCCTACTGCTAAAACTGATAACTTTTGTACTGTCACATAATTTAAACCGAGCTTGTAGAAGTAATTACTTCTTTTGTCGGGTCCAAAATATTGCGCTTCATCGATGATTCTCTGCCATTAAAGTGTCAAGCCAAATAACATCACTTGTTGGCATTCCACTACTTACAGTGAGATTATGTCCTTCGTGGCAAAGGGTAAGCAGTCCACAACAGATTCTGGCTGCAGTTGGATGCTCGGATCGACAGGTGCATAACACGCGGGTATAAAATAAGATCATACACCACAGGCATATAGCACGGGCATAAAACATCAAAATAAACCATAGAATATAACACGGGCATAACACATCAATGTAAACCATAGACATATAGCACGGGCATAAAAGATCAACATAAAGCATAAACATATAGCACGGGCATAAAACATCAACATAAACCATAGAATATAACACGGGCATAACACATCAATGTAAACCATAGACATATAGCACGGGCATAAAACATCAACATAAACCATAGACATATAGCACGGACATAAAACATCAACATAAACCATAGACATATAGCACGGGCATAACACATCAACATAAACCATAGACATATAGCACGGGACATAAAACATCAACATAAACCATAGACATATAGCACGGACATAACACATTAACATAAACCATAGACATATAGCACGGGCATAAAACAATAACATAAACCATAGACATATAGAACGGGCATAAAACATCAACAAAAACCATAGACATATAGCACGGACATAAAACATCAACATAAACCATAGACATATAGCACGGACATAACACATTAACATAAACCATAGACATATAGCACGGGCATAAAACAATAACATAAACCATAGACATATAGAACGGGCATAAAACATCAACAAAAACCATAGACATATAGCACGGACATAAAACACCTAACATAAACCACGGTCATAAAACATGGGCATACATCACCAACATAAACCACAGACATATAGCACGGGCATAAATCACCAACATAAGCCACGGGCATAAAACATGGGCATACATAACCAACATAAACCACAGACATATAGCACGGGCATAACACATCAAAATAAACCATAGACATATAGCACGGGCATAAAACATCAACATAAACCATAGACATATAGCACGGGCATAACACATCAACATAACCACGGTCATAAAACTCAGACATGAATCACCAAAATAAACCACAGCCATATACCACGGGCATAAATCACCAACTTAAGCCACGGGCATAAAACATGGGCATACATCACCAACATAAACCACGGACATATAGCACGGGCATAAGTCACCAACATAAATGACAGGCATATAGCAAAGGCATAAAACACCAACATAACCCGCAGACATATAACACGAGAATAAAAACACTAACGTAACACGCAGACATATAGCACGGGCATAACACAGCAACATACATCACAGACATATAGCACTTGGATAAAACACCAACATGAACCACATATATAGAACGGGCATAAAACACAGGTATTCAACATTGGTATAGAAAACGGACATCAAATACCTACATAATACCCCGTGTATAGGACACGGGTATACAATATGGACATAAAACACGGACATACAATCCGGACATATAACCCGGACATAAAACACGCTTTAGAGCAATGCTATAGAACACGGACATACAACACAGGCATTGAGCCCGTGTATATAACGCGTGTATAGAACGCGTATATAGAACATCGACATACAACACGGACATAAAACACGTATAAAACACATTGGCCTCGCCTGTAACCAGACCACCAGCACATGTCTCATGGAGGTGGGGACCGCTCCCAATGTACACACCAGATTACCCTACTTCCAGATCGCGTGCCATCTCCCAACCCCACGTCACACAACTTCTTTGGTAATGTCATGACTGACTAGCCAGGTTTCACAGCAACAAGATAAATCAACAGCTGCGGACCATTCTGTTTTCAAACCGGTGGTTAAAATGGTGTCATGGTCGTAGAGATTCAAGCTACAGATTCTCTTCACCATCACCAGCTTCATCCTGGTGATCATCATCTGATCGTCTCGCCTGCCGAATCGGTCGTCTTGAGTTCGACCCGCTCTCGGGTGGTTTGTAATGTTTAAGATTGACCTAGGCTCACAGGTCGACCCAGCCTAAAATGGGTACTAAGAAATGTCTTGGGAAGTCAAGGCGGCCGGTATGATACTGACCACATGAGCAACTGAGTGCCGTTTTCTCTATACAAATATGGGTTTAGCTACATGTACATTGCGCTTTAGGTGTGTAAAACGGACATTTTATTTACCATAAACTCAGCACGCCTCAGCTCCAGTAAACAATCCCGTGACTTCTATTTTAGTAAAATCTCACGCCATGATGAAAGACTGTCACAAATATGTTCTTACTGTCTTCATCTTTTCTTTATTTCATGCAACACATTCCACTGTTTTCGTCTCGCAAAGTGACGACAAAACGTTGACCGCCTCTTCAAGGCGTTTGTAATTAGTTGTCTTTTTCTCGGACTTCTTTCAGAACACCTAGATCATTCATTTTTACTGCCCGGGGTATTCATTACATTCTTCTGTGAACCCGAAGTTCTGGTGGAAATTGCTAAAGACATACATCGTATTCCATTTGTCTGTACGTACATGATATGAATCAATTAGCTATTACTTAAGTCAGACAACGAACGTTTTAACTTTATTACAGGAATGAATTTTACGCACAATAAGTGTATCACAGAAAAAGATCACGATATTGATCATATGGTGTAACCTATTCCTTCCAGTCAATGTACATTATGAACGACATGTCTTTGAAGTCACACGAATCAACCCCATATAATACACTAAAGATGAAACAACTCATGCGACTAAATAGTTACTTCTTTGACGCTTTGCAATTGCTATGTGTGTCTAATCTAACACTTTCATTCAGTGCGCGGGTGAATTTCCGCGTCAAAATAATTGAGCAATTTGTACTTAGAAAGTCTTGAATGGCTAACTTAAAAACGGAGCCACTGTGGCTCAGTTGTTAGTGCTTTTGCAAGCCGGGAGAATGGTCGGAGGTCAATTCCAAGCAGAAGCAGGATGACATTTTCCGATCAAAACGGCTCTTGAGTGGACGCCACTTGATAAAAATTGCTACCATTCAATCTTTAGAATTGTCTGGGAAGGAAATGTAACGAGGAAGGTAACTGGCTACTCCACTTCATACATCGTGGCATAGAATATGTGACTGTCTAACTTGGTGAGAAATGGCAAGATTAAGAACAAGGGGAAGGCAAGGACGTCAATACCTAGAGAACTTGATCACGTGGTATGGTCGAGACAAGAACACAGAGCTGATCCACGAGTCTGGTGATCGTGTGAGATGGTGAAATATGACCACCCACGCTTATCGGCAAGACACATGATGAGGATGATGATGATGAACACTTCACGCCCTATCGGCAGGATCTGCTGTGGGGCTAACTGTATTACATGAAGTTCCTTGTCAATGTATTTTCTGATAGATGTGCGGGGGACCGGAAGCATTATGTGGCAATGCGCTGTGACTACACAGGGTGGGATGGTGATGGAGGCTCTATATAGCCAATCTTCAAAGCGGAGATGGCACGTGATACAGTGAGGCTTGTGATAGGGTAGTTAGTAGTGCATTGACTTAATAACAACGATGAAGAGATCAGTCGTCAGTAATGGCAGGATAGCAATACTTTCTCAACAATATGGTTATGGGGTCAGTCCAGCTGGACAGATGTAAAGTAAATAAAGCAAAGGGTCGGTTTTCACTCCATGAAGTCCAGTGGGTATATGGTGCTAGCACCATACTTTAGGCCAACCGTGACGCGATAGTTCATGTGGTACTTATGTTTAGACCGCATCGACCTGGAGTCTATGTCGATAAAGCAACCCCCGTCATCGACGGGGGTTCGAACACATGAAGGTACATGGGTACCAGGGGAGCGTTAGTGTAGTTAAGTGGGAGCTATGCAGATAATGTCATATGCCTTTGGGACGACGGTTTGATGTCTGTACTCGCCGCCTGCTAAGCGAATGAAAGACTGGCCATCTATTTTCACGTGCATTGAAGCCTACAAACTGTATTAACCCTACGACATCACAGACCTTAACAAGTCTCTGCTAAGGAACATGTTTTTATGCGTACTAGAGGATTTTCAGACAAGCAATGCGGACAAAACAGGAAGCTAATAACACTCGAATTTAAGTTTCGAACCTGAACCATGCTATTTGAACCCCGTCCGTCAACCGTGCAATTGCTATAACAGACGCACGCACTGTTATAGATTCCCTCCCTTGTTATTGTTGAGACTTTTTCTAGAAAAGTCTTAGAACAAAACCTATATTTTCTCTGAACTCTAACGCACTACACAATCTAACCTGAAATAATTTCTAACTACTAACAAGCGACTAATCAATACAAAAAACTCTTCTAATACTTTGTAACCTTCTCTTATTAACAACAACATACCCATGATTAGAGAAATTAGACGTAGACAGTCACATTTTTTGGACGTGTTATGAGAAGAAATTGATTGGAGAACTTAGTGACAACTGGCAAGATCGAAGGGAACAGACCAAGAGGAAGACCGAGAGGAAAATACCTGGAAGGCTTGGCCTCATGGCATGGACGAGACAGGAACACTGAGCTGATCCACGACGCTGGTGATCGAGTGAAATGGCGAGTCATGACCGCCCACGCTTTCCGACATGGCACATGATTGATTGTTTGATTGACCCAAAGGTAACTCTCTTCAAATCTAACTATCTATTTAATACAACCTGAAATAGGAGAAGAACAATGTGGGTTTGTAGTAGGCAAGGGTACAGTAAATGCTGTGTATATACTGAGAACCGTAATCGAACGTTCTATAGAAGTAAACAAAGATCTACACCTTTGCTTTATTGACTACACAAAGGCTTTTGATAAAGTGAGACATGTCAACATGATAAGGATGCTTGAAGATCTACAAATTGATGGGAAAGACCTTAGACTTGTAAAAAAACATATATTGGAAACAACAAGCTGCCATAAGAGTTGATAATGAAGTAAGCCAATATCAGTTCTATTAAGAGAGGTGTGAGACAGGGATGTGTAATGTCTCCAGATCTGTTTTCCCTGTACAGTGAAAATATTTTCAGAAATATTGAAAATATGGAAGGAATCAACATTGGGGGACGATGCATCAATAACATTAGATATGCAGATGATACAGTCTTGATTGCAGACAATGAACAGGACCTGCAAAATTTAGTAGATGTGGTTGTTACACACAGTGAACAACAAGGGTTAGAATTAAATTGTAAAAAGACACAGATTATGGTCGTCACTAGGAAGAACGAAATACCACAGTGTAATATACAAGTAAATGGGAATATTCTTCAACAAGTGAATAGGTACAATTATCTCGGAATAGTAATAACATCTGATGGGAGATGCCTTGAAGAGATTAGAACAAGAATCGCCATGGCAAAAGTAGCCTTTAGCAAGATAAAAATCATACTGACCAATAAAAAGATGTCAATTGAAACGAGAAAAAGAGTGTTGAGATGCTACATAGAACCTGTACTTTTATATGGATGTGAAGCTTGGACAATGAGCAGCCAGGCTGAAAAACATCTGATGGCTGTAGAAATGTGGTTTCTGAGGAAAATGCAAAGAATACCATGGACAGCCAGAAAGACCAATGAACAAGTCCTTCAAGAAACAAATGAAGATCGTAAACTGATCAGAGACATTAGACGTAGACAGTCACAATTTTTTGGGCATTTTATGAGAAGAAATGATTTGGAGAACTTGGTGACAACTGTAAGATCGAGGGGAACAGACCAAGGGGAAGACCTAGAAACAAGTATCTGGATGGCTTGGCCTTGTGGCATGGTCGAGACAGAAACACGGAACTGATCCACGACTCTGTTGGTCGAGTGAGATGGCAGAACATGACCGCCCACGCTTACCGGCATGGCACATGATGGATGGATGGATTTAATACAAAACCTAATGATATATCATTCAAATTGTCATAACACCACCAAAAAGAAAAATCCCCAGATTTAGATCAATCATTGGAGTCTGAAATAGCCACGTTCTGCCCTACAAAGGAATCATCCTTCGCCATAATTACTTTGGTTCTTCTTCTTTTTCCTACGTAACTCATAACTGCCGCCAGCGATCTGCTGTCAATCATAACATTATTACAGATTTGCATCTGACATCATAAATATACCCTGAAATATCTTACAATACTCATGACTGCCGCCAGCGATCCGCTGCCAATCGTAACAGTATTACAAATTTGCATCTGACATAATAAATATACCCTGAAATACCTTACGATACTCTTAACTGCCGCCAGCGATCCGCTGCCAATCATAACAATATTACGAATTTTCATCTGATATCATAAATATACCCTGAAATACCTTATAATATTCATGGACGACACAAAAACAACAATCAAACAGAGAAAGAAAGAATCGGTGGCCACCAAAAGAAGAGAAAGCGGAAACACAATATAAACTTCGCTTTGGTCTACAAGATAAAGTCAACCTTCATATCAGTCTCAACCGTCCTTCGTCCTTCCAGAATCCTCCCCACTTGCTCTCTCACAGCATCTCAAGGCGCCCCTCGCCCCACTACCCACAACACACGCTCCCAGTTCTCTCATTTTTTTTTTGCATATCCTTTACAGGACACCGCTGTCAACAGCAGCATCTTTCAGCTGTCTGTTGATTTCTTGGCAAGATTACGCTCAGTAGTTTGCCATTGCTTTCTGAGCAGCCGGCTCAGTATCCCGCAAGTCACCAGCAGGGGTCGAACCGCTCGCAGTTCTCTCCCGCTACGAGACTCTGCGTGATAAACGGGATTACGGAGAAAGTGTTGTAACCCCTCAGCAAGAGAGACCGGTTCTCACATATATGCGCCTAGACAATTCTCACGAGGGGATCATCCCAAAAAACTTCCTAGAAACGGTATTCGAATGTCGACTTTTCGAACATCCATTCTTCACCCTTCCTTAACACATTAATCCCCTTTCATCAATCCGCGGTTTTAAAACTCGCCCTAGAAGCGCGGCCCAGGACAACCACTGACTCATGCTTCCCATTTGGTGCGGGAATCAGTATAACCACATCAACTCCCCCCATTTACAACTAACACATAGCTCCACCATGTCATCCACTTAGAATAGTAAAAAAAAATCTTCCCCAACCAACACAGCCATACTTTCACCCATCACCACGCACCCCCGCAGTTCGACTCCCCCATCCATCTGACGCAACGGAAACTCCATTTTCCCACATCTCTAATTCGACATTCAATTACACTACGCAATCTCCTATTAAACATTCCATCCCAACATGCCTACATACATTTAGTATATAGCGACATCTATGTATTTATTCACTCCCTTCTTCCACACAATCACTGGGCTTCCTTTAACACAGTTACAAAAAGCAGATACTTGCATGTCTAACTATCATACTTCAAATATTCTCAACAATATAGCTCACCCAGAATCCCACTCACGTCCAACTAGTTAATTTCGCAGACCACTCAATTTCTCATCAGCTTCCGTCAACTCCATCATCTCTCAGCTAACACAGATATTCATGGTCATTCATACTTCCGCTCCTTCCTAGCATCTTCCTGACCCTAAGCATAACCTACTCTACCATTTTAGTATCCTATTGTAATACCCCGCCGTTTCTTTAAGTTATTCTTCAACAATGATAAATTCCTTTGGTACACCCTACCCCCTGTAATGGCAATACCGTTTCCGTGTTCCTTATCACTGTTATCATAGCAAGAACTTGATAAGTCATCCCCCGTAGCCGTATTTCTTTTTGCCTCTGCTCCATCATCCATTCTATATTCTCCCAAATCCGTACTAATGGCCTCTAAATTCATCTGTTCACATTCTAATCTGGTTTTTCTGTCTTGATTCCTCAAAGCCTTTCCAAATACAGGAAAGGACTCTTCACTGGAGGATTTTTCTCTGATTTTTCTCATTCTTTTAATTTCTCTCTCTCTTTATGCCTATCTAGTTTTCCCTTTTACGCCTGCCTAGTGTTTCTGTAGGGAGCATCTAATTCTTCAAAGGAAACACTAATGCTACCGCTGGATTCATCATATTCCGTGTCATCCCTACCCGCAGCACTTCCGTCCTCTATGTGGCTGGTTGGAGGTCTCGGGCCGACTGTTGCTCGTCTGAGCCATCATACATTTCTGAAATTATTTGTTCATGTTCAGTTACTTGCTCTAACTCCGTGGGAATCACATACTTAGTTCGAATACTAAATTTCTCTTCCGAGGGGTTATTTTCGGCATTCTTCCCATCACCTCTCCTCAATTGTTGGACATGTACCTGCGCAGTATGGCCAGAAATTTGATTTTTAATTAAATAAGAAACATGACCTAATTTTTCCAAAATATAATAACTTGGAACCCAATGGTTATCAAATTTAGAACCCCTTCTATATTTCTTATAATATACTCTATCTCCTACCGCTAAGTTCTTGTAGTTGCGTATTGCGATCTGCATTTTTCCTCCGTCTCTCACTGGCTTTGCTCACAATCCTTCTCAGTCTCACATGCGCCATATGCATCTCCTGAAAGATTACTTCGTTGAAGTCCTCTCCCATGTATTTCGGCTATGGTTTCAACAAATTATCAATGGGTAATATAGGTTCCCTCCCACACTAAATAAAACGGCGAGACATTAGTACTTTCATTGTTGTTTGTCCGTATTCCTCCCAAGGCAGGTCACAAATATAAGTCCCAATCTCTACTATGTTCTTCTACATTTTTGGCCATGATGTTATACAAGGTACGATGCTGCCTCTCATTTTTCGCGTTCGCGCGAGGATGGTATACCGAAGTCTTAATATGATAAATATTCATTTCATGCATTAATTCACAAATTCACAAATTCCTTTCCATTATCAGTGAGAACTGTTTGCGGACATCCAAATCGTGGTACATATTCATGCAAACAGATCTTGATAATTGAATCTGCACTTTTATCAGGAACAGGATATACCTCAGGCCATAACCTGTAAGATTCTACTATGTGCAATAAATATGAATTTCCCGAAAATGTCCTTGGATGGGGACCAAATATATCTAGGCTTATCTTCTGCATAGGAAATTGGGGAATATCAGTTTCTTGTAAAAGACACCTGATCTTCTTCATATTTCTTTATCTGCATTTTCGCAGGCTTCAACGTGCTCATATATACTCTTGAATAGATTCTGCCAAATATACTTGATGCTGATGGCATTAAACAGCTTATCCCGGCCAAGGTGCCCATTTCCCTCATGATATGCCTTTAATACTTCTACTTCTAAGTGTTTCGGGATGCATTTCCGTAACCTACCTTCTCCTCCCTTTTCAGTTACATAATACAACTGTCCGTCTTCTTGTAATTCGATGAAATTTTTCTCAAAGCTAATTTCTCCTGTTTCTCTCAGTTTCTGCTTTATTTCTCTCACTCTTAGATCTTTTTTCTTGTTCCTTTTTCATATCGAATTCCAATAACAGCGATTCTCCTACTACCTATCCCGAATTCTCTTCTTCCAACGGTCTGTCCAAAATTTCTCTGCTTAACTTACCGGAATCGATTATGTTTATCTGCCAATTTCGATTATCAATTTCTGGCTCACCTTCGTCTTCTCCATCCGATACATCTGGATAGGGTATTCCAGATAACAAGTCAGCACAGGTGTTCTCTTTTTCTGAAATATATTCAATTTTCGCATTATAACGCTGTAAATTCAATGCCCAGGTTTGAATTTTTCTGTTTTGAACCGGTGCCTTCAATAAAGATTTCAAAGCATATGATCAGTTTTGATGACGAAGGTGGCGTTATGTAGATAGTAATTCCATTTTTGTAATGCACCGTCCCCATTTTCTTTGTGTCCTACTTAGTTTATGTGATAGAAAATAAATTCGTCTTTCGTTCCTAATTCCTGGTATCCCTGAGCTCTCTCCGTCGTAAGGTTGAGTCAGACAGAAACCTATGGCGGTATCTGAAGCATCCGTGTACAGCGTCAACTGTTTATCTAGATTCGGATGTGCCAGTAATGGGACCACAGTCAAACTATGTTTAAGGAAATCAAATGCCATTTGACAATCCTCACTTCATTTGAATCTAGCATAGTCGCAGGTCAAATTGGTGATAGGTTCTGCTATCTGTGAAAAATTTGGGATTAATCTCCTATAATATCCACACATCCCAAAGAAACCTCTAACTTCCCGTACCTTGGTTGGAGGAGGTAGTTCCCTAATCACTCTCACCTTATCTTCATCCGGTTTTATTCCTTCTCTATCAATCATAAAGCCTAAATATTTGGTTTCCGTTTTTAAAAATTCACATTTGCTCAGTTTAAGTTTTACTTGGCCTATCAAAAACTAAACTCACATGTTTCAGATGATCTTGCACATCCCCCGACGTATACATTAAGATGTCATCTATATACGCCTAGGCGAACTTTTGCATCCCTGCCAACACCTGATTCATTAGCAGCATGTAATGGGAGGGCGCTGTTCTTAGCCCAAACAGCACACGCAAAAATTTCGTAAGAACCAACATGGGTGCAAAATTCACTCCTCTTCTGGGCATCGGATGACATTGGGATACACCAGAACCCCGTCCTGGCGTCTAACGTGGTAAAGAAGGTGGAGACATTAAGCAATCCCAATATGTCATCAATCACCGGTAAACCGTAGGCTTCTATACTTTCTCTATGATCTTATTGGGCCTTTAACTGTCTTAACAATTCCTGTTGTCTATTTATACTCTGGCTTCTGGTAGCCACGGAGTTCAACTGAATTGGTGGTTCACTTATCGTACTGGGTAAGTCGCTACACTTCTGATTTAGATCGTTCGGTCCATTTTCGTTTCCGCTGGCATTTCTTTAAATATTTCGTTTCTTTTCTAAGGGGCTCTGAATAACTCTACCCTCTCCCATCTTCATGTCTCGTGAAGTTCCTTCCCTTCCAGATATCAGGACAAGTGTATTGTTCGCCACCCTAGCTATCACGCATCTTCTGCTCACTTTAATCGTTTTTCCCCATATTGTTTATGACCATAAAAGGAAAGTTAAACCGTTTTCCTAACGTCATTATTCCGTCTGGGACTTCCAGGCCGGGTTAATCTATTACGTCCCTTTCTAATTCTGTTACCGTAACGGTTTGTCCTTCGGCGAAAACCGGACTGTCTTTCATTCTTGCCTACACTAAATTGATAGTCTGTGGTTGTAATGTCATGGTCTCCTGTACTCTAATTATAGCCGACACATGTATGTCGTCTTCTAAATTAACATATACATCCCGAAATCTCAACCTGTGCAAATCAAAATAAACTCTTATACCATTCTTTACTAAAATGTCCCTACCTAAGATCATGTTCCTGCTTAAGTTTCTAACCACATGAAAGGTATGTCTTACATCTATCCCTCCCAGTTTAAAATTATCTATGGTTCGTCCGACCACTCCTAAGGTTTCTACGGTG
This sequence comes from Cepaea nemoralis, assembly GCA_014155875.1. Classification (NCBI taxonomy): domain Eukaryota; kingdom Metazoa; phylum Mollusca; class Gastropoda; order Stylommatophora; family Helicidae; genus Cepaea; species Cepaea nemoralis. The sequence goes on along the minus strand of JACEFZ010016181.1, from coordinate 362,449 downwards.
ACTGACTGAAGAATGTCTTGCTTGTTTAACAATTTGACATTCCTCATAATTTGGTACAGGAAATGTTCTTTGATGACGCTCACTTGTGCTCCTGAATAGATCAGCGTCCTAATTATGAATTTTCCAACTTCTACTATACAGGAACTCGGATCAGTTATATTTACAGGAGTTTGCTTTATTGCTCCAACTTGATGTGTTACTCTGCGTTCATGGTTATTTGCATTCCCAGCACATGGGTAATAATGTTTTTTCTAGTCTTGGGACCTTTTTTCTTTTCCCCCTACCGCAGGTATTGTTCAGTAAGTGGGATACCAGTTTCTCTTAATCTCTGACGTTCCAAAATTTCTATCCGGCTCCCTAAAATTTCGGCTTTCGTTCCCCATGAGCAGAGTTTTGCGTGTCTAAATGACCGGGCCTGTTGTTGCAAAATCTAAAAATATGCCTGCTCTGCCCACAGTTCCAACACACTAGAGCCTGACGATTTACTGTCTCCCTTGCAGTGGATCTCATATTTGACATACCCCTCCCTCTATCAGAAACATCCTCATTATTTCTTGCTACGGCCTGTATTTCTGCTCTGGGCTCAGTCACTCCATGTCTCCTCCATCTTCACCTCGCATGCCCCACATCCATAGGTTCTTCTATTCTTTGTTCAATATTGCTTCCTATTTCTCTTTCCACCCGCAACCTAAATCTTCTTCTTAAGCTTTCTTCCTGTATGGCTATATCTACTGCTTGCGACAGTTCCACCGGGTTCTCCCTCATTAGATTAAACTTTAGTCCATCTCAGCGCAGTCCATCTACAAATATTCCTACTAACATTCTTTTTACTTCCTCACCTTGCACGTTTTGTCTCAAGAATGCCTCTTCAGCTAGATTCACCAACCTATCGTTGTACAATTGCAAACTTTCTCCCTTCACCTGTCTAGATTGTCTTATGACGGAAAAGGCGTGTTGTGGATCCGTAATCTCGGCGTATTTATGCGCCAGATCATTTTTAAATTATACGCAGGTCTCTGACGCCCCTCCTTCTAATTTCCTTCTAATGTGAACAGACACTGGCGTTAAACTACTTTGGTAGGCTGTTTTATTTTTTCTCTTCGTCAGTAGCGCCCATAAAAAAACAACATATTTTTCTATGGCAACCAACCACTTCTTGAAATTTCTGGCCTGTCCACTAAACCTCTCTATGTCCGTACCCACTCCTTGTTGTTTTAATGACATATCTAGTCTGCAAATGGCCATCCCCATGCTTCCTAACACATGTCCTAAGGAGGCCTCCCCTGTATCCATTTTAAAACCTATAAATTAAGATAAATTATAATTATATTGTAAAAAATTAATTATGGCTACTTAACCGCGTGTCTGGGACCTCATGTCTTTTGGTTACATCCCGACGACAAACGGCGCTCATCGACAGACCAGGGCAGGCTCCAGCGATACAGCAGCACTCAAAGGCGGCTATTGTAAGCCCAGCAATACAGCAGTAGTCGGGAGCAGCACGGTTATGGTAGCCCAACAGTGCAGCAGCACTCAGGAGAAGCACGGCCATGGTAAGCCCAGCAATATAGCGGTACCCAGGAGCAGCACGGCTATGGTAAGCCCAACAATATAACAGTACTCAGGAGCGGCACGGCTATGGTAAGCCCAACAATATAACAGTACTCAGGAGCGGCACGGCTATGGTAAGCTCAGCAATATAACAGTACTCAGGAGTGGCACGGCTATGGTAAGCCCAGTTCAGCGTCTGCCTCCCCGACAACAATCCAGTTTCGAATCTTGGTCACGGCACCAAAAGACTACCCTCCTTGGCAGTGTCGCCACCCATCGTGGCCAACCGCCGCGGAGGGGTCCATGGCAGCCGGATCGTATAGTAGTGTGGTAGATGGACGCATAGTACATCAGGGTTGTTAGAGTTGAACAATCGAACTTCAAGGTAAAGTCAACATGAAACTATGTACCTCGCTGAAACCAGCGTTCACAACGTAATGAAGAGAGACATCTTCCGTCAGGATTTTGACATTTTCTTTATTGGTTTCAACCTCATATGGTGGATCCGCATAACTTACCGGTATTAAAAAAAAGGTTCATTCAGTTACAAGTTGCAATACAAAATAAGCATTCATGCTGCTAATTAGATTACTGCCATTGTACGGTCAAAAGAGGATGTCATTCATTATCCTAGTCCTCATTCCTTTCAAGTACAAAATCCATTATTTTCCATCTTCCAGATGTTATCAGTTCCTTCTATTTAGCAAAACGTCTGCCGCCTTCCAAACTTTGATGGCTTCTCTGGCGTATGTTGATTGTTGTCAACCTACGTCGTATTCTTTACGTCATTTTCACTATCTCAATTGTGCTTAACAGTGCACAGCTTACTAATATTTGAATTGCACAGTTAATATCTTTAATATTTAAGTTTCGAACCTGAACCATACTATTTGAACCCCGACCGTCAACCGTGCAATTGCTATAACAGACGCACGCTCTGTTATAAAGTCCAGCGGCCTCATATTGCCCACATCGCCCATAATCCATTGATCTATAAAAGCATACGGCTAGTACCATATTCACAACACATCTCAAGCCTGAACAAGAAAACTTATTTTTGAACCAGATTGAGCTATATTCATGATGCAGTTTTATCACGCCTGACTCCGCGGCAAAGGACGCGATTCGTAATTCCGTTTATCTGCGTTCGAAACACAGCTGCGACTGATTGTGCAGCAGACCGTGCCGCGCTGCGTTTTAAACGTGATGGTATGGAAGACGGTCGTTCAGAAAGCAATGGCAAACTAATGAACGTAAAAATGCCAAGACATCAACAACAGTAGCACTGATGTTGACAGCGATGTCCTGTAAAAAAGACATGGGAAAAAAAGGTTTAGCACAGGCAATAATATGTATACGCCAGGTGTGAGATCTAGAGACCATCAAACGTGAAAAGGAGTGTGTTGAAGTACGGGAAGACATGACGGACTGGCATAATGTAATTGTGAAACTGGGTTGTGCCGCACAGAGTGTGAGGTGCAACAACTTATCCAGAGTAACACACATCAAGGTGACATAGTGATCTATACTGATGGATCAGTGGTGAGAAACAGACGGAGTGGTTGGGGTTTCACTGCGAAGGCTAATGGAGGCTTCTTAAAAATGGAGACTGACATATGAGGCTATGAACTCCAGCGTGAGAATGGAGGTGGTAGCAGTCACAGCGGCATTCCGTTGGTTAGAGGAGAACATTGCAACACACATTGTGTTCATCACGGACTCAAGGAGGATGCTTAGTAAGGTGGATAAAGGAATGTTTCGTGTTGAATGGCTCACCTCGCTTCAGAGGTCACAGATTGTCAGAATTGTATGGATTGTTTGCCCCGGCTATGCGAGAGTGCGGGGGAATGAACAGGCTGATAGGCTTGCAGGGAATGCACCTCTTGGTGGTAGATTACTTATTGACAAGGAGAGGTGGTCGTGCACCTGTGGCATCAGGTGGAGAAGGTGGGGGATCAGGTTGAGAACCCATATGTGGAAAGGATGAGATTACGAAGAATTGGCAGCGGTTCCGGTAGAATCTCAAAACTGAGAGGGAAGACAACGATAATTTTCAATCAGATTAGTGGAGGGAATGATTAGTAGTGTGACTCTTCGCTGGCTGTTAAACGAGGGGAGTGCAGTGTGAGTGCAGTGATGTCATTTCTTAGCTCAACTCATCTCAACTCAACTTAGACCAATATTTTCTTTGCCCAAACTTTATGGAAAATTTATCTGATTAAAATGTAAATTAATTGTGTTTTCGGGATAATTATGTTAAATGTTGTTGGTAATTCTTCTGATTCCTAAACAGCGCACAATTAGTCAGTCAAATGTGATTGGCGCGTGTACATACATAGCAAATATGCAGGCAAAAAACATCACGAACATGCATTCAACAACGTATATGGATGATCATCTTTCCCATTCTAACGACCTCAGCATAGTCGCCACAACGATAATTATTACAGTCAACATAATTGCGTTAATTGGAACCATATCTGCATTCGGTATAGCATCTAACGTAATAACTATATTAGTCTTCTGCAAACAAGGATTTTCAGAGACTACAACTATTAGCTATACCGCACTTGCTCTTTCTGATATGCTATCTTTGGTGGCTTCGTTGTGGTTGAGTATCTTCTGGAATCCGTTGTTCCTGAAATCCGGGCTACCGATTGTATTTGTTGATATTCAGATGATATTCGCTGCTTTACCGTTTGGCTGTTTCGGCAGGATTACAGGATGTCTGACTGCTTTTATCACCTTTGAGCGATGTCTGTGTGTGGTCTGGCCATTGAAGATTAAAAGGATTTTATCGTCGACGGTGGTCATTGTCTTAAATGTTTCTATTTACCTGATAATTTGTCTAACAATGGCGCTACTGGGCAATAATACTTCGTTGGGTTTCTGACCCGGCGACTAACAGGACTATACTCGGAGCAATTACTGTTACAAATGCTGACTTATCACATAATGTTTTTTACAGTCTTCATTCTACAATTCAGGTATTTACTTTCTTGGCCGTTCTTGTCTGTACTACGGCTCTTATTATTGGCCTAAGACAAAGCAGCAGTTGGAGATCGCATCTGATTAAAGGGCAGAACGCAACAAAGAAGGTGACTAGACGACAAGACAAAGCCATTCACATTGTAATACTGATAGCGATAATGTATGTTGTCTGCAATTTACCAGTTATCATTTGTCTTGTTGTTTCTGTTCTGAATCCTAGTTTCAGTATCACAGGAAGCTATAGGAATCTCCACTGGGCTGTGTGGTCCTTCGTTACACTATGCAGCGTTTTGAACTCCTCAGTGAACCTATTTGTGTACTACCATATGAGTTCAAAGTTCAAACATACATGTGACGAGACTCTTAAAATGTGTCTTGCAAATGTTAAAATGAAATCGAACGATATGGCAACGGAGATTACCGTAAGGGAACTACAGTCACTTATATGCAAAACATGCTGTAATAGATGGCACGGGACGTGATCAAATGAAAGCTCTCTTAAGGACTTCATTACAAACGCATGAAATGCATTTTAATACGTTTGGCAATATTGAACTAAACAACAGTTAGGAAACCAGGATTAACATGGGAAGAATTCGCTTCAGGCATTCAAACAAGCATCCCACTGTTGATGGCAACGGCGGATACCGTCCACTGAAAAGGAATGTGATTTGCTCAATCAACCGCTTGGTCACCGCTGTTATGATGTTTGTAATGGTATGACACAGTAGGGGCGAGTGTTAGTTGAAAATATTAAAATATTGAGCTAATGATTCACCTAAAACTTTTTTCATTGTTGAAGTGTAGATAGTACCCATTAGGTCGAGACAGACTAGTCGAAAACACTTTTCATTGACGACAAGCAGGTTTGATACTACGAAGTGAAGAAACAACTTTTGGAGTGTGTTACAAGAGAATTATTTTGAGATAGAATACGTGGATTTGTAGTTCAATTATTAATTGTTTAAATGTTGCAGACTGTTTCGGTATTTTATACTTATATAAAATAATTATGTCTCGAGTATCTTTTCTTGTATAATTTTACGTTATAAATATATTTGAGCAAATGAAGATTTACATTTAAGTTATAAATATATCTGGGCAAATAAAGATTTAAATTTAAGCTATAAATATGTTTGAGCAAATGAAGATTTACATTTACGTTATAAATATATTTGAGCAAATGAAGATTTACATTTAAGTTATCAATATATTTTAGCAATGGGGATTTACAATTACGTTATAAATATATTTGAGTTATAAAGACACAGACAACAGACTGCACGATGTGTTGCCTGGCATATTGTGCTCCATATCGCCAGGTACATACTGCAGAATTCACACAACATAAACTAAAGAGAAGAGATACATTCTTCATACATAAATATACAACACACACATTCATCAGTATTGTGAATTGTTACCACGGTAATTTTAAACTGACTAACACGTCAGTTGGCTCTTGTATTGGAATAACAACGGCCTGGTCACTTTTAACATTTCACCATTTTATATGTTAAATAACACAAGAAACGCATTGTTTCTATTAATCACTTGATCGGTTTCCACGTATGGTGTCCTATTAATTAGGCAACCTATTTCCGGTGTGTATGCTTTACCAGGTTACCAGACACTTTGTGTATTACTATATCGAACTAATTGGGTGTGTGTTCTGCATAGTGTAATCTATTGTTTGTGTCTTCATTGTTCAAAAACGATGTTTTAAATACATAATATATATTTTCTTCCTGCAATGTTGGGTATTTACTACTGTTGCGTGAAAACCCTTGCATGTCGTGGTGGACCATATTTAGGAGCCATGAATCATGGGCTGTGTATGCTTATATTCAAATCGGCTGGTAAGTAAACACGTCGGGATCTCATCTCTTGCAGTAAAAATGGTATTTGTTGTGATCGTCTACGTCTAATTTGAGTAAATGATAAATAATTCGTGAGTAAATGATTATATCAAACAATATATTATCCTTATCCGTTATGAACACTTCAATATGATTGAGCTAGGCGTATAGAGAAAAAAGTTAATCCACTTCGTGGACTATCCCTAATATCTTACACCAAAATATCGTAAACTATCCTGGCCGGTGTGGGCAAGGCTTAAACGTATGGAGGAAAATAAATATGTACATACATGTAAGCATATTTATCTATAAATAAATCGATAACTTATCCTTGCCGAAAAAATGTGTTCTCACTAAACGGTCTGGGCAGTTACATTTATTTAGAAATTAGATGATGGAATCAGAGTTAACTTTGACCACAATTGTGCGATGTCTGACCGTTCCCTGTGTAAGCGGCGTGAGAAGAGGCAGAGTTTCAGTAAGGAAGTTACGGCCTAGGGTCCCTCTCGAATGACCTTCCGTTCTAAGCCGTGACTGGCTAACCTTTTGACACTGTTGCTACGGCTGCTAGCAGGCTGCTGGTCATGATAGGTTAACTTTCAGTAATAATAGTCACAATCATTTTATTTATACTAGATTGTAATTAAGGTTTAAGAACACACACACACACACACGCACGCACGCACGCAAGCACACACACACACACACACATACGCACGCTCACACACACACACACACATATATATATATATATATATATATATATATATATATATTTACAAGCAAAGGAAAGAATATCCAAGTACTTCACCACACTGACTCGTCCTATCCATCTAATTATACGAAGATTGAGCATGGAACAAACAGTCACGCAACCTGATTTTTCCAATACTTCAGTATTTGTGATTTTGTCTTGCCACTAAATACCAAGTATTCTTCACAGACACAACACATTAAAGTTGTTTAACCGTTCCTATTGGTGTGAGAAAGTTGACCAGGCTTAACTTCTATAAAGAAGAGTACTAGGGACAAAGGCTTGATAGACACGGACTTTTGTTTTGGCAGTAAGCTTCCTGTTCTCCCAGACTCTTAACCCAGACTGTTAACATGTTAATTGTCTTACCTTTCTGATGTTGATTACCTGATCTAGGGATAATTTGATATTTGCCTCTAATCCTAGATGTGTAAAATGGTCTGCTATCTACAGTTCGGCGTCGTCAATAAAGATTGATTTTACCTTATGTGCACCTTGTGACATAATATGTGTCTTGTTTTTGCTAATTGTTAAACCAAATTCAGTACAAGGATTGGAGATTGCAGATAGTGGACGTTGTAATTCTTTCTCAGAGTGGGTCGTAATTGCAGCATCATCTGCAAACAGCAACTTTCTGATCAGTACCGTCCTAATTTTGGTCTTGGCCTTCAATCTCTGAGCATTGTAGAGGCCGTCATCTGAGCGTGAGCGAATGTATATACCACCATCCTGATCACGAAAGGCATATTTCAGTAGAAGTGAAAAGTGGCTATCACATAACATTGCTTAACTCCACTCTTGATTTCAAACTCTTCTGAAATTACACCATAAAACTTAATTGGGCCATTCATGCCTGTGTGGAACGATTCCACAGTGGGCATAAAAGTTGGCGGGCAGCCGATCTTCTATAGTGCCTTAAACAGACCCTCACTACTGACCACATTAAATGCATTTGTGAGGTTGATGAAGACAATAAACAGTGGTTGATTTTGTTCACGGCATCTCGCTTGCATTTGTCGCAATGAGAATATCACATCAATTGTAGACCGGTTCCTTCAAAAGTAACACTGTGATTCAGGGTGGGCATGATCTCCCAGGACTTGAAGTCTGCGCAGAACAATTCGGCAAATACTTTCCCAACAATACACAGAAGTGAGATAACCCTATAGCTGTTACAGTCACTCAGATCCCCCTTATTCTTCTACAGTGTTACGTTGCTTGAATCTTTGAATTTATGTGGAACTTGTCCTTCTCGCCAGCATAGCTCTATTAACTGATGGATCTGTAGAGTGAGTGTGTCTTACCCACTCCTGATAATCACTATTCGAATCTCATCCTTCCCTGGAGCCTCTGTCGCGTAATGTTGACTATTTTCATAGACAAGGATCAGAAATAGCAACCAATAGACTTTCAGGATTCCGAAAGACTATTCACTGTCGAAGAAGAGGCCGAAATGGCTCGAACTAGGAAGTACGATTCGGAACTGTCCCAGGAATGACCAGGTCTTCAGACAGTGTTCAGGCACAGATAGGTAAAGCGAACAACCGTACTAGGAATAATTCTACTCAGTAGGCTTAATGAATCTGGCGACGAATGCCTGCAAAAATTAAAGAGCCCCCTTTAACTGATCCATTCTCACAACATGGAGGAAGAGTACAAATATAAAGTTACAACTTGCATTCCTTCTCTCTCTCTCAGTATCCTAATATTAAATTAGAGTATAACAGCAACTGTCAACAACCTACTTGCGACAGGTTATTCAGGACTCCCTACTTTTGCACAACACGAATCAATAACTCGTGTGGTTTGCAAAAGGATACATTTTTATTTAGAGCTTATGACACACAAGCTCGGCGAGCGGATTACTTCATTGATAGTCAACAACATGGTATGTTTCACAGATGTAATGAAGAGGTGGAAATAATGATACTATACACTAATTGGAATCTAAGGTCTAGCTAACACCATTGTCTATAAACTACATATAGTTCCTAGCGAACACGTCTATTCTCTCTCAGTCCTTGTCCCCCCCCCCCCCCCCCCCCCCGTCTGAGGCACGCTTCTAGTTGCGCGTTCAACTTCGGACATTCAGTCCTGCGTGCGCTGACGAGTTCTGCGTGCGTAGAGTCCCAGCACGCTTGATCAGTTAACTAATATAACTGGTATTCCCCAGTTACTCGTCGAGAGGCGAGTTTCCTATATCCTCGCTCATACGAACTTAATGCTCTCGTCGTTGACACCTTGTGTCCTGTTGTCAAGCTAAATATAGTGCCTGTGTCTCTCCTGTCTGTATTCTCTGTATGGTTCCGTCTTAACTCTCTAAGCTCCTGTGTGTAGATCTTTGACAGCAACAGACTAAGCATTTTTCTGGTATCACATATAACTATTAATTTATTGAAAACTGTGGCATGTAAAAGTCTGTTGCCCAAGTGTGTAGGCAATCAAATCCTAGACTAAGTTGGCAGGCTAAAGGTGTCAGCCGAGGAGGTCGGCCACTTAGCTCAAGACTTGGGTCCGGCTTGTCAACTCGGGTGAAGTTCCAGTTCAGGTTGCGGATTCACACTCCGGCAATAGACATGGTGCTCACGACCGGTAAGTATGCGTTGCTGCAAGTTGCTGGCTCATGGTACCACCAAAGAAGGTGCAGAACTTCTGGAAGTTAATCAGAAAAAAACAGAACCGGCGAATGCTTGTCCTACGTCCAGGATACTCTCATTGCACCCCTCGCTCTCAGTCTCATATTCAGACACGACTAGCATCACAAGACTATCACCTCTGTCACAGACACATCACTAGCGTTATGACAACACAATGACAAATGGCTAACGTGGACAACTACTATTTTCCTTAGCCACATATCAATCTCATCAGACTTAGATGCCCATGTAGTCCAGTCTACAGACACGGACACATCAATGTATATTTCTGAGTCTGATCACACTCTACAACATTCTTACTACGATGCATTCACATATATTATAAATCACACCAATTACATTTAACACAATGAAGTGTACACAATGAGTATGAATCCCACAGATTACATTTAACTATGAAGCACGAACATTGATTATAAATCACACAGATTATATTTACTCGACAATGTATCACCATAGATTATGAATCACAGATTACATTCAAGTGACGAGATATGAACATATATTCTGAATGACAGATTCCCTTCATTCGAAGTACACCACAGATTATGAATCATACAGAGTACATTCAATCGACGAAGGAACACCATAGATTATGAAGCACACAAATTACATTCACTTGACGAATTACGAAACATATATTATGAATCACTCAGATTCTATCTCAGCACATGAAGCAGTATTATAAATTATAATTCTGATTCACTCCCGACACACACAAATTAAATTCTACAGGAGGTTGAAGTATTAACATAGGTGTAGAGGGTAGGCAGTGAAGGACTGCGTTGAAGCAAGGATACTGATGTGAATGAAAGGCCTGTCCCACGCTGTCATGAGATGACCTCTGACAAGCGTGGTCTCCAGTAGACTATGTGAAAGAATTATTATTTCACAATTAACTATCAGTATTTCCTATCACCGTTTATTCCTCCGAATTACCCCTCTCAATTCTATAATTATATTCTTCACTGGCGATATATTATTTTTGTATATATTATATTAATCCCTAGTTAAACATCAAGCTTCATTGTCTGACCATTCTTCGATAGTCCAGTTCCCGCCTGTTAGATTTCGCAATTTTGTGTCGCCGTTCTCTTCATTCTTCATTCCTCTATTTTGGTCTTAGTATAATCAGCGTCTCCATTAATTATATATTTATTCCGGCTGTAGTTTACGATCCCTGTTCTCTAACATTAGTTATCGCGTATTTCACCCTGAATCTACACTACAAATGACGGTAAATATATGCATGTAAATTCGTACTAATTACTTAAATCAACGTACCTTCCAAATTGTGGTGATTAAACCTCTCCACGGGGGAACAGTGCCACTAGCAGTGTAAATATTACTTTTGGGTATCAATTTGGCTCGCAATTTGCTTTTCCCAAATATAGGCTAACTAGAGCCTGGATTCTTTCGTTGCAATGTGTCTTTTTAAGGCTAGTATCGGCTCCTGTGTCCTCGCCGCTTCGGGTCAGCCGGCTGACGACAACTGGCCAGGCAGATTCTCGTGTTGCCACCCGGGTCGCAGGCTAAAACTGAATATGTTATTCAGTCAAACTTGCTCTGGGGCAGAAGGCATGCACAACTAATAGTTCTATAATATACTGTATAATATGTAGTTTAGAATCATCATCATCATCAAGTGCCGTGCCGGCTGGCGTAGGCGTTCATGGCTCTCCATAGATCTCGGTCTTTGGTTTTCTGGATCAACTCTGCTGCTGATATTCCTCCATGCCACCGTCTCAATCCATCCAGCATCACTTCTCTTGGTCTACCTCTGCCTCTCTTCCCCTCGATCTTTCCAGTTGTTACGATGTTCTCCAATGCCTCTCTTCTCATCACATGACCGAGGAAAGCTGTTTGTCTCTGTCTTATTGTTGTATATAAAATGTTCTAGTTTCATTAGCCTGTTTCAGGCAGTCGTCGTTAGTTACTCTGGCAGTCCAAGGAATTCGCAACATTCGTCTCAGGAACCACATCTCTGTTGCTTCTAATTTCTTCTTAATTTGTTCATTTACATTCCAAGATTCACTGCCATACAGCAAAACTGGTTCTACATAGCATTTCAGCACTCTCTTTCTTACATTCAGTGACAGTGACTTATTGCATATGATACTCTTCATTTTCTGAAATGCAGCTTTTGCCTGCCCTATTCTGCTCCTAATCTCTGTTGTACATCTTCCATCTGATGTTATAAATGCCCCTAGGTATCTAAAATTATCAACTTGGTTAAGGATTTTCCCTTCTATTTCTATGTCACATTTTGGTGTCACCATTTTCTTTGATATTACCATTGTTACTGTTTTCTTGATATTCAAGTTGAGTCCTTTCCTTGCACTCTCTGTTACTACAACGTCTAATAATTGTCGTAGGTCTGTTGAATTATCCGCCACCAATACTGTGTCATCTGCATAGCGTATATTATTTACATTATAACCTCCAACTAGTATTCCTGGCATCTCTTTGATCTCTCTCATTATTACTTCGCTATACAGGGAGAAAAGATCTGGTGACAAGACACACCCTTGTCGTACTCCTAGCTTTATCTGTTCGTAACTACCCTCTTTATTTCCCATTTTAATTGCTGCTACTTGGTTCCAGTAAATATTCTTTATTATTCTTAAATCTTTTCCATCAGTGTTGATATCTTCCAAAATTTTAATCAGTTCATCATGTTTTACTTTATCAAATGCCTTAGTATAATCTATGAAGCACAAATATATGTCCCTCTGTTTCTCTATTGACCTTTCTATTAGTGTCCGCAATGTATAAATTGCATTGTTTGTGCCCTTTCCCTCCACAAATCCATACTGTTCCTCACCAATTTCCATTTTTATTTTCTTTCTGGTTCTTCTCATTATGATTCTGAGTAGAAGCTTAGTGATATGGTTTATAAGGTTAATTGTACGAAAATCTTCACAATCAATTGCTCCTGGTCTTTTTGGTATAGCTATAAATACAGATTTCAGCATATCACTGGGTAAATATCCACTGCTGTAAATATAATTCAACATTTTGGTTAATATATCTACTCCAAATTCTCCCAATACTTCTAATTCTTCTATTGTGATATCATCTGGCCCAGCTGTTTTTCTTTCTTCATACGTTTCATAGCGTCAGCGACTTCTTCTTTCAGAATAGGTGGACCTTCTAAGTTACTATCTTCTGTTAATTCTGCCCTTTCTCCTTCATATAATTCTCTTATATACTCATTCCACCTCTTCATTATAGCATCTTCCTCTAATATTATCTTTCCTGTTTTTGATTTCAAACACCCTGTATTTATTCTTATTCTTTTTCCTGTAAGCTCACTGATTTGTCTGTGCATATTTTTTGAATCTTTAATGGAATTTAATTCAATTTTTTTGCATTGCTCGTTTAACCAACTTTCTTTAGCCTTCCCACATTTATCTTTTATTTCTTTATTTATCTTAGCGTATTCTTGTTTGTCATTTTTATACTGTTTTCTTTTGTCCATCAGGTTTAAGATATCTTCATTCATCCATTTTTTCTTAGCTATTTTGCCTCTCTCTGGTAATACTTCTTTGCTAATTTGATGAATGGAGTCCCTTAACATTTCCCATTGTTCATCTATACTCTGTATTTTAGTTATTGCATTGTACCTATTTTTCACAGTCACTCTGTATTGTTCTTGCATGTCTTTATCTATTTTTAGAACCTCTTTATTAAGTCTCATGTTCTTAACCATTTTTTTCCCTCTCTTTAATCTTACTTTTATTTGTCCACATAGTGGTACATGATCACTATTACAGTCAGCACCAGGCATTGTCTTTACATTAATTAAAGAATTTCTAAATCTTTTATTAATTAGTATGTAGTCAATTTGGTTGCGTATTTTCTTATCAGGGCTTATCCATGTGTACAGTCGTCTTTTATGGTGTTTAAACCATGTGTTTCCAATTATCATATCATTGATATTTGCCCATTCTATTAGCTTTTCCCCTCTTTCATTTCTTGTACCTAAACCATAATTCCCCACTACATCCTCCATTTTTCCTTTTCCTACTTTTGCATTAAAATCACCAAGTATTATCTTTATTTCTTGTGATCCAATTTGAGCCATCGCCATTTCTATTTCGTCGTAAAAGTGTTGTATTTCTTCATCACTACTGCTTGCTGTTGGTGCATATACTTGTAAAATATTTATGTCTATTGGTTTGCCTTTGATTTTTACCATAATAACTCTATCTGAAATACACCAGTATCCATTAATTGACTTGGCTGTCTTTTCGTCTAATATTATTCCTACACCTTTTTCATGTGTATCCCCTCCAGAATAAATTATTGTGTGATTGTCAGCTATAATTTTGCCCGATCCCTTCCATCTCATCTCACTAACGCCTAGTATATTCATTTTCATGCTATCCATCTCTCTTAGAACATTGGTCAACTTTCCTAGCTCATTTAATGTCCTAACATTCCATGTTCCTACTCTAAATTTATTTATTTTAGTTAAGATTTTGCCATCAGTAGCTGGATGACGGTCTGGTGTCACCTGTGGCTCATGACTGTCCCTACCGGACGAGGATGCCCTAAGACAGCCATTAACGTCCTTCACTAACTTTGATTTATGTTTTGCCATGAAGTCTTGGGAAGATAATGTGGTGGTTTCCCCTTGCCTTCCACATTCACATGGTGGTCTTTTTACCTCTGCTTTTGACAGCCATTTCCGACTGCAAGGACAAGTGAGTGCCCTGCTCTGCTCAGCTGCAGAGTTGTCCACTTATTCCGGTGGATACTCGGTCCCCAGAGCTGTGTTAGCCACACCGTAGTGTGTTTCCATCCTCTACCGCGTGGAGGTGCAGTTGGGATTTTCCCTTCATAAAGTTATGGTCTCTGACCAAAACTCTCCAGTACTTTTAGAGAAACCTAGAATATTCACTAGGTTTACATGAGATTAGATTCTCGCCAATAATACAGGTATATCAATAGATATCTACAAACATGGGAAAATAGGGAAAAGATCGATTTTCTAGATATATTTATAATGAAAAATATGATCTGCAATGTAATTTAAGCAAAAATAAAGGGGGGAGACTGTCTATTACGCCACAGCCTCACCAGATGCAAGTTCATTAATAGCACACTTAACTACTTTTATGATAGGAAGTGTGTCTAGGTGGTCAAGAGTTGGAATGGCATCCATTGCGTTGAGGGCATCATCCGCTAGTTTGGTCTCGCTTGAGTAAAGCTCTAAATAGTGCTCTACCCATCTATCCATCTGTCGTTTCTTATCAGTGATGATTTTTTTCACTCAAGGTTTTCAGTAGTCAATTTCTTTTGATTATTGGACTACCGACCTTATTTAACCATTCAAACATGCCTCTGATCTTTCCCCTATCAATTTCATTTTGAATGTACTCACATAACTTGATCCAATAGTCATTTGCACACTGACTAGCAGCCTTGTGCACATCCTTCCTGGCTTGCTTCATGTCACTGAGTGTTTTGCGTTGTTCTTTCCTTCTTTTTTAAGAGAGCTATCTTCTTTTAGTCAACCAAGGGTTGCAGTTTCTGGCTATTTGCTGCAGACCAGTCTTGCCTCTTATGATCCATATTGCCATAAACCCCAACCGCTGTTTTATATAGGGTTTCATTAAGTATACCCCACGTTTCTCTTGCTGTACAATTCCCTGACGCATCAGTGAAAGCGTCTACAAGTTGCTGTTAGAACTCAAAACACTTATAAAGATCTTGGGTGTTAATAATATTAATCCTGGGGCTAGATTTGTGTTTAGCCGTGTAGATTATCTTTGGTCTTAGTTTAACCCTTTCAACAACTAAAGAATGATCCGTATCACATTCAGCACCGTGGTATCTTCGACTTAATGATGTTTGATTCAAATGTTGTCTCCGTGTAATCATGAAGTCCAGCTGATGCCAATAACCGAATCTCGGGTGTGTCCATGTAACCTTATGCCGCTCTTTTGTTTAAAAAAAAGGTGCCTCTTTATGAAGTTTGTGATAAGTTGTCTTCCCTAAAAATATACAGATTGCTCATCTTGGCTGTCTAATTATTTTTCAGCATTCTTCTATAAAACCACATTTCCAAGGCGTTCAGGGATTTTTTTTCGCCAGTTTACTAATTGACCAGGATACATAGCAGTACGTTAAAATTGGTTTTATGTAACAAACAAGAATTCACATTGTAACTTTCAAGGACAATGACTTATTGCACAACACATTGTTCATGTGATAGAATGCAGTGTTTGCTTGTCCTATTCTGTTCTTTATCTAAGTGATGTATTTTCAATATGATGTTATCCAAGTACCCAGGTATCTGAATTTCTGCACTAGCCCCAACATAACGTAATTTACTTTAATTGCACATGTAGGCACAATCTGTTTCTTTGATATCTCCATGACTTCTGTCTTTCTATTAGTCAAACTAAGGTACAATCTTCCAATTTCTACAGCCACTGTATCTACGATTTCCTGTAATTCCTTCTGACTTGTTACTATCCGGACGGTGTCATCAGGATAACGTAAGCTGTTTAAATTATGTACTCTAACCAGGATCCCTTAGATATTTTCTTCAGATATTATTATATAGAGCAATAGAGAGCCCAACCCGCAACCATATAGATCACAGGAAGAGCCGGCTCCCTGGAGATATGCGACCTCTCGGAGTGTGGCTGCGTGGGCCATGAACGGGTTACGAAGAAGACAACATGGCAATAAAGACGTATAGCTGTGCATAGCGGACCGCCGGTATGGAGGCGACGGAGGTAAACGATCGGGGAAGAAGCTGGCTTCCCACGGCCAAAGGTGATAGGATATATGTGAGGGCACGAAGCACTTGGTATACGTTGCTCTCTTCCCCCAACGAGGTGTGGCTTGAGAGCAGTCACAGTTCACAGTTATGGGATAAACACGAAGACAGTGCAAAGCAGGAAGACAAGGCAACGACGTTCGAAACCTAGTTCGAAAACGCTGCAGGAGACAGGCACCCGAAGTCATGACCCAGGTGAGCCCTCCACTAAAGAGTGCCAGGAAGCTAAAGATTCGAAACATTTCGGGACAGGGGACTTTTTATGACGTTCAGAAGCCTACTGTAGTGCTTAACCTATGGCGAAATTGTTATCACTGAGCTGGATACATGTTCATGTCCCTCTACACAGATGTAAGTTTGAGTTATAGACCTGCACAATCTACTGATTTCTGAGCTTGGAAAAGCTAAGAAGAAGAGCTCCAAACAGAGCCTGGATGGAGGTGGTGTTTCCGTAAGGTGTCAATGGACACGTCGCACCACCAACCTCACTCCGATAGATGCAAGCCATTTTCATGGCTCACCCGAACTGAACAACAACGTGTCTGTATTTAAAGTGCAAACTCAAATGTCCCAAAGGATTGGCCAAACAACCAAACAGTCAGCAAAATAGATTCTGGGAAGTACGGATATGGAGCTTGACCGATGCCACATCAATCTTAGAATTATATGACCCTGCATCTCCTTGTTTCTGCCTGTTATCCCACAGTGGTGCATAGGCCCTCCACCAATTCATGCCACGCCCTCCTACACTGTGCAATCTCATGCAGCTCCCTCCATGTCCTTCGTCTTAATTTTAAAGTCTGCCTCTAATTCTCTTCTTCGTATGTATGTAACTCCCTGTGTATGTTTTCCCTGTCGGTTCCAGCTAAATAAATTTCCAGTTATACTATTAGCAGATGTTCTCAATGCATGTGGTATCTAGCGCTAATGTATGTTCCTCACATTGTAAATTGCTGGAATCTGTCTATTTATTTCACACTAAGCTCAGCAATAATGATTCATTTCATTCCTACCTTGTCATATTCCCCCCTCCTTTTTTTGCACAAGAGTCAGTTTATTAACGCTTGTAATATAGTAGCAATTGTGTTAGCCCTTCTTCATGTTTCTGCCCCGAACCTCTTGCATGTTTTGACTGAGGAGGTCATGAAAAGGCTGGGTTTGAAGTTTTCACCAGTGTTCCAATCCATCACTGTGTAATTGGTCTCTAATACACTAACAAAGATTCGCAGAAACAATATCAAGCACGAACTACGGGCCAGTTTGTTTCATGGGTGAGCACATTAATTAGTAGGCGGTCATGGTTGCCAATAGTCAACTAAATATCGTCATCATCCTCTTCCTTCTCATCATCACACTCAAGTACCGCGAAATGAGGTGTGGGCAATCAAGATTCTCAATCTATTGAGAATGCATCTAACAGTCAGCTTATATAAATCATCGGGCCCACTATAGCGCAGTAGACAGCACGCTGAGCTGAGCACCCAGTTCTTGTATACGAACGATTTTCCATCGAGGGGGATTGTGAAATTTAATTGATCTAGGTCCCAGTTAGACACATCATAACGTGGGTCATGTCCTGGGAAGTACAGAGGCCAGGGTGATATACAATATGGGGTTAGCACCATATACCCAATACACCTTGAACAAGCTTTACTTGCTTTTTGTTTTTGAAACCATTGCTACGATAAAAGACTGAAAACTGATTTGTTAATGTCTTCATCTTTTCATTTTTACAGTGTTCAGATGTTCCAATTTGTGTCTCTTCACAATGTCGACCACAAAACGATGACCGTCATTTATCGATATTTGTAATTAGTTGCTTTTGTGTCTAGCCTGTTACAAAACATTTAGAATGCTCATTATGATTGACCAATGCATTGTTAACACTGGTCTAGAAAACCCACACTTATGTGGCTTCAAGAAATATGCTACGGATAGTCGATACATTTCTTTTGTCTAGAACGGCGTGCGACTGACCAGTTAGCTTTTATTACATAGTACAAGTAATAACCATATATATGCGATTTCCAGTTTAATAAGCGTATCACAGAAGAAAGATCTTGCCGCAATAAAGATCAAACAGTACAATGTAGATTTCTTTCAGTCAATGCACATTATGAAATAAACGTTTTTGATGTCACACGATTTCACCTCTCATAATACACTAGAGTTAAACAATTCAAGTTTCTAAATGGAGTTACTTCTTTGACCCGTTGCAATTCCCTTAGTTTCCCATGCCCATCTTTAAATTATTAACATTTTAAACTATGATTCTCCGTGTGTCTAATATACGTACAACTGTCGTACCGATGTTCGAGTGAAATTACTTGTCAAAATAATTGAGCAATTTGTACTTAGAAAACTGGGAATGCTACATTTAGAAAGTATTATTGTAACGATCCGCGGTGGCGAGTGGTTAAGGCCATTGGCCGCAAAGACAAGGTTCCGGGTTGAATCAAACAAGAGGAAGGTTACATCCCCCCTCTCCCCGACCAATACTGTTCTGGTGTCGACCAAAACTAATAAAATAAGCACCTGGCAAATTTTCAGAATTATTTGGGGATAGTCTGGGAGAGAAAAGTGACGAGGAACGGAACTATCCACCTCACCTCACATAGCACATCCTAGAATATGTGAAGGCCTAACACTTCACACCCAAGCGACAGTGTCTGCCACATGATGATGATGCTTGTGATAACGTAGTTAGTGCACTGGTTTACCAACACAGATACAGCGAAATTATCGTAAGCAGTGGCAGTATAGGAATGTTTTCTCACTATCATGTCTGTGGGTTTCATCCATGAGATGAGAACACCACTTTACACTTTATGAGGAAAATTATATATTTCGCGCTAGCTCCATATTTTAGACCAGGAGTAGGGAACCTATTACTCTGTGAAGAATCGCTTTGTTATTTATAACATCAATCGGGGAGGGGGAGGGGGGATCAAAATTATCAACTTAAACATGATCCCGCATTTGATAAAACATTTAATTAACTTACCCGTAATGCGATTGTTTATAAAGCTCTTGAATTTATTGAAATTTGAGCCCCGACTACGGTTGCCTTGGTAGAGACTGATCACTTGCAAACCGCGAACCTTCCGCTCCAATATTAGATCCACTGATAGTCGATGGGTAATGTGGTGATGATCAGGGAACTTCTACATCTTAATGTGAACCAGATTCTGCTATATTAATGATGCAGTTTTAGTTTTAGCCTGATATTTTCTGTAACCAAACGTTACGGAACATCTTATATATAAATTGCGATCTCCGTCTGTCTGTCTGTCTGTCTGTCTGTCTGTCTGTTTGTCTGTCTGTCTGTCTGTCTGTCTGTCTGTCTGTCTGTCTGTCTGTCTGTCTGTCTGTCTGTCTGTCTGTCTGTCTGTCTGTCTGTCTGTCTGTATGTCCGTATGTCCTTTGTGCGCTCGCGAACGGCCCATCCGATTGAGATGAAATTTTCTACACGTCTTCCTTTCATTCCAGTGCAGCCCACTGTCATATTTTTTTAGTGTGAAATCGGCTGCTTACCCAATATTATTTCATTTTTCATTTTTCATTATAATTTAATATATCTCAGGGGACGTAACTCTGTAAAAGTTATTTCAAGGGGCATAACTTTTCTGTATAACTTATAGTCATATTGTGGCATCGTTTTCAAAGATTTATAAACTCTTTGTCCATAGTTATGTACCGGCATATGAGTTATAATAAAAAATGATACAATCTGTAAGGCATTTTCAAAGTTTTCATAAAAATAATGCACAATGCATAACATTGTAACTCATCTTTTTATGCTTAAGAAGTTACTGTAGTCATGCAGGTGATTAGAAAGAGTTTTCATTAAAAATAATGGATGGTGTGTGCAAGGACATTCTTTTAAGTTACTTTTTTTGTTGTATGAATTTAATGAGACGCTACCCTCCAGGAGCTGGGCAAAGCCACGCCGGGTCAGATAGATAGACAGACCCACCTTTTCGCTGCAGTTGTCTACAGGCATATGCGTTAAAATCCTCCTCCTCCTCTCCCCTCCTCCTCCTCCTACCCTCTTCCTCTTCCTCTCCCCCTCCTCCCTCTCCCTCCTCCTCCTCCCTCTTTCTCCTCCTCCTCCTTCCTCCCTCCTCCTCCCTCTTCCTCCTACCTCCTCGCCCTCCTCCCTCCTCCTAATCACTCCCCTTCCTTCCTCCTCCCAGCTTCTACTCCTCCTTTTCCTTCTTCTGCTGATGCTGCTGCCGCCACTCCATTTTCCCAAGTTAATTGTTGGGGAAGATGTAAAGACCTTTCAAGTGCTCTTTCTAATGCTTTTTGTAAGTTGGTCTTCGTTTATCTAAGGTTGTTCTAACTGCAACCAATAAATGATTAGACAGACAGACAGACAGACAGAGAGGGAGGGACGGACAGACAGACAGACAGACAAACAGACAGACAGACAGACAGACAGACAGACAGACAGACAGACAGACAGACAGACAGACAGACAGACAGACAGACAGACAGACAGAGTCGGGAACGGGAACTTATATGACTACTTATATGAATTAAATGAGATGCTCGCCATCAGGGGCTGGGCGAAGCCGGGCCGGATCAGACAGACAGACAGACAGACATATAGACAGACAGACAGACAGACAGATAGATAGTCGGGAACGGGAACGGGAGCTTATATGACTACTTATATGAATTAAATGAGATGCTCCACACCAGGAGTTGGGCGATGCCGGGCCGGGTCAGACAGACAGACAGACAGACAGACAGACAGACAGACAGACAGACAGACAGACAGACAGACAGACAGACAGACAGATAGACAGACAGACAGACAGACAGACAGTCGGTAACGGGAACGAGAACTTATATGACTACTTATATGAATTAAATGAGATGCTCCCCACCAGGGACTGGGCGAAGCCGGGCCGGGTCAGCTAGTTTGTTTTATAAAAATGTAACAACAGTTAATTGTATGTTAGGGATAAGTGTTCTTTAAATTTTTTAATTAAAAAAAAAATCAAATTGATCAATGTGCATTGACTAGTAATGAGGTAAATGATAAATTCCATGTAGAAATACATATTTTAGACATTGTGTTATCTATAATTTGTATTTAAAGATGTCATTGACAAATGGAAAATATTGAACAACCCAGTTAGACAAGAAGCAGAAACATCTATCCAAGAAAAAAGAAAGGGCATGTGATAATCAAGAGGAAGACCGAGAGGAAAATACCTGGATGGCTTGGCAACGTGGCATGGACGAGACAGGAACACTGTGCTGATCCACGACTCTGGTGATCGAGTGAAATAGCGAGTCACGATCGCCCACGCTTTCCGGCATGGCACATGATTGATGTGATGTAATAAATGGATGACGGAAGACATCTTAAAACTCATGGAAATAAGCACAAATTAATACACATAACCATGACAAATATGAAGCGATTCACATGAAATTTGGAAATTCTGCAAAGATGCAAAAGAAGCATGGCCTGGGGGAAATTACAGGGAAATTGAAAACAAATATAACTTTCGGAATACAAAATTAATGCACACAAGAATTAATTACTCCACTAACAAACAAAGAAAACAAAAAAAATCAAACACACACAGACACATAAACAGGCTGCCTAAAAAACTGAAGACAGAAAAAAGCATAATATAAAAAGATCAGATTTTAAATGCATAGTCAGATTATATAGTTACAGAGAGTGCAAAGAAATGACTCTCCTTGAATATCAAGGAGACAGTAACAATGGTGATATCAAAGAAACAGGTGACACCCAAATGTGAAATAGAGGCAGAAGAGAAAATTCTTTACCAAGTGGATACTTTTAAATATCTAGGGACATTTATAACATCCGATGGAAGATGCACAACAATTTCAAATTGAAGGATTTATGTAATCACTTTATGTTGTTTGATTTCTGCAGTACCTGACGAGATGCAGCGAACTATGCCTGTCAATAAATAGTGCAATCTATTGTTTGTGTCTTCTTTATTCAAATTCACTACGGGAAAGCATTGGTTTGAAATACTACAATGTCATGCATGGGGAAATTGGAATATTCTTAAACAAGTAAATCGTTACAATTATCTTAGAACAGTCATCGCATCTCATGGGAGACACCTTAAACAGATTAGAACTACAATCGCTGGGGCAAATGTTTTATAACATGGGAAACAAACTGACCAATAAAAAGAAGTCAATTGCAACGAGAAACATATTATTGAAGTACCACATAAAATGTCTATTTGTGCATGGATGTGAAACGTGGACAATGAGCAGACAAGCCGAAACTGATTAGAGAAATTATACGTTGGCAGTCAAAATTTATGGGCACGTTATCAGAAGAAATAAGCTTCATAACTTAGTGACAACTGGCAAGATTGAGGGGAAAGAGAACAAAGGGAATGGCAGCGAAGTGAATATCAAATGATTTGAACATGTGGCATGGTAGAGAAAAATTACGTACCAATTATATCACAATTTGTATCACAATATTGTATCTACAACAATGGTAAGTGACACACAGCCATAGCAGTCATTCGTGCGCTCATAACACCGTTCACTCTCATTCCTCGCACTTAACAACTCCTGCTATTTTCTCTCAGCAAGGCTAGCTTTCACGCCGGCAATTAATACACTCGCTCGCTCAATCGCACACGTCTTTCCTCTATCACGTCCAGTCTCAGTTTGAGCCTTCTGGTGATCGGTCTGATAGTCACGTGGTGCTTGACCGCGTGTCTTATGTGATAGTCGTACTGCGTCGGTAGTCTTGCCGTACTCGATGTCCGGTCTTGTTGTCGCAGGTCCTTCAGTGCAAGGTTGTACTGTCAGTCAAGGACGTAGTCCTGTCTATCTCCCTATGTCCTGTTCATATCCCTGTGTCCTGTTTATCGCTGGGTTTTGTGTCCCATCTGTGTCCTGTCATATCTATTGTCATATCTATTATCCTGTCTATGACATCTCTATTGTCCTGTCTATGACATCTCTATTGTCATATCTATTGTCTTGTCATATGTCCTCTCTTGCACTCACCAACACGCTAACAGACCATGAAGGCGACTTTAAACGTTTTTTGCAATTCTTCTGTTTCTTTTTTGTGTGGATTTATTTAGTGTGTTTACATCTTGAGGTATATTTTACACTTACAGAGACTACGATGGTGTTTGCCCACCGTTAAAGAGTTTATACCGTAATATTAGTCTGTCAAACGTGATTTGTATATATACCCACATAATAAATACGCAGACAAAAGACAAACGGAACATCATGTCAACAACTTCAAAGGATGATCACCTTTCTAAATCTGGCGACCTTAACATAGAGATTGCATCGGTAATTGTTACAATCAACTTTGTTGGTTTCATTGGAACCATATCTGTATTCGGTATAGCATTTAATTTAATAAATATATTAGTGTTCTGCAAGCAAGGGCTCTTTAAATATTAGCTATGTCGCACTTGCTCTTTCTGATATGCTATCTCTGGTGGGTTCGTTGTGTTTGAGTATCTTCTGGAACCCGTTGTTCCTGAACGCCGGGCTACCGATTGTATTTGTTGATGTTCAGACGGTGTGCGCATTGTTAACTTTTGGCTGTTTTAGCAGAATTACAGGATGCTTGACTGCTTTCATCACTTTTGAGCGGTTTCTATGTGTGGTCTGGCCATTGAAAATTAAAAGGATTATATCGTCAACAGTGGCCATTGCAGTAAGTGTTTCTGTTTATCTGATAATATTTCTATTCATGGTACCAAGCTACTGGACATTACTACTTGGCTGGGTATTTAACCCTGAGACTAACATGACTATACTCGGAGCAATTGCTTTTACAAATTCTGATTTAGCATCTAATATTTCATACTGCCTTTATTCTACAATTCAGGTACTTACTTTCTTGGTCGTTCTTCTTTGCACTGCGACTCTTATTATTGGTCTAAGACAAAACAACAGATGGAGAACCCAGTTGACTAAGGCTCAGAACGCAACAAAGAAGGTGACAAAACGACAGGACAAAGCCATAAAATTGGTAATACTCATAGCGATAATTTGCGTTGTCTGTTATTTACCAACAATCATTTGTCTTGTTGGAGTTCTACATTCTAATTTCAGTTCCAAAGGAAGCTATAAGAACGTCTTCTTAGCTATCTGGTCCTTCATTATACTATGTGCAGTTTTAAACTCGTCAGTTAACCTATTTGTGTACTACAATATGAGTTCAAAGTTCAAACAAACATGTGACGAGAGACTTAAACTGATTCTTGCAAGTGTGAAAATGTAATCAAACGATATGGCAACGGAGATTACCTTAAGGGAACTATAGAAACATATACGCAATTCTTAAGAGGTGATTAAATGAAACCCCTCTTAATGATTTCAATACAAACGCATGGAATGCTTATCAACACGTGTGGTAACATTGGTCACAGCAACAGTTAGAAAGCAAGCATTCACCTGAGAAGACGTCGAGCATTCAGACATGCATCCCACTTGGTCACTGCTATTATGACGTCTGTAATAGTTTGACGCAGCAATGACGAGTATTAGCTGATCATTATGCGTAGATATTGAGTTAATGCTTTGCCTAAAACTTCTTCATTGTGAAAGTGTAGATAGTAAAATATTGTGACAGACCAGTTGAAGACACTTTTTTTTTAGGACAAACAGGATTGATACAAGGAAGCAGAAACAGAAACAGAATATGCCGATTTGTAGTTCAATTATTAATTTAATTAAATACTGTAGCCTCAGTCTTACTACTTTATAAACACGTCTCGAGTGTCTTTTCTGATAATAATTTAAGTTATAAATATAGCTGAGACATGAAGCCACATACAACAGATATATTGTCTAGCATATTTTGGCTTTACATGTGCGCACACAAACACACACACACACACACACACACACACACACACACACACACACACACACACACACATGACTGGCATGGTGGTACACGCGCAACTAATCAATGTTGTGGCTGTCTGCAACGTCCTGTAAATGCATTGCATAAACAATGTTGGGGTTGACTACGACGTTCTGTAATAAATAGACACCTAGCTGTTGATACACCTCTTCACACGCACTTCGTATAGGTATATTTGAGCATAGTTTATTTTTTCCTACCCAAATATTCCCTTCACAGCCCGGGCTGTGTCACTGTGTTAATTATGTTAACGGTCAACCAGAACGCCTCAATAGGTGTGTTTATCTCAGGTAAGATCAATTCGAGCTGGCTAGCGCTGTTGTCAGCCCGCTTTAGTGTGTGTTTTTATCTCCAGTATTGATCAGCGCTGGTCGGTGGTGGGATCAGCACGTGACCCTTTACCTCTACGCGCAGGTACGTGATCATTCAAGGAGAAGTTAGTGTGTAAAAAGGGGAAACAATTCTGGTTGAGTCAAGGGACCAGGTTTGCCTCCCTTGGCATCCGTTTATAATTAAGGGGTATAAGTTTGGTGTTTAATAATATTACATATTGTCGTGATTATCTCGGGAAGTTATGGCTTAAATTAAATGAGACTCATAGTTTTATATTGACGTAACTATTCTACAGTATACAAACAAGAAATTTTTGGTGTTTAATTAAGTTTTGGGGTTAATTTTTAATAAAATTCTTTGTCTGGTTAGTATATTCCTAAACCAGATTTTCACCAAGCGCTTAATGTTAAAACATGGGTAAGGAACCTTGCCGAATTAATTAGCATACTGAGCCGTGCAAAAAGTTTATTCATGCAATCCAAAAATGGATCCTCGAGTTAGCTCGAGAGATGGAATAAATCAATTTCTGTCGTATTGGCTTTCGATCTCTCTCATCGAAGGGGGGGGGGGGGGGGGTGGGGGGGGGGGGCGGGATCGCTATGACTGGGGTTCGATCACACCACGTGACCGCACCATACACACACACACACACACACACACACACACACAACACACACCGGGACGCGTTGGGTAGCGTTGTGGTATTCCGGTGTGATAATTTGGCGTGTCCAGTGTGTGCTGCGTGGTTACACTTTCCGGATCCGGTCAGGGATATGCACTACTGACGAGCTCAAACGAGGGCGAAACTCGAGTATAGTGCTTCCATGACGTGGATAGGCCTTAGGTTCGTGCCGGAATGCGATCGGCGTTGCCAGTAGTGGGTTGTGCTCAATATTTAAATTTCAAATCCCGAAACAACCAAATAATCAATTTTATCGTTGCTCACTGGATTTAGGAGGCCTGGTGTTCCTTGCCAGTGAGAAGTCCTGATCGTTCGGGTCCACATCGATTGACGGACGTCAGTCGCGGCGATTGGGCAATCTTGAGCATAGCCTACGATGGGTAGCGTTGTGGTATTCCGGTGTGATAATTTGGCGTGTCCAGTGTGTGCTGCGTGGTTACACACCCGCTTCACACGCGTGATCCGGGGCTTGTTTCCGGATCCGGTCAGGGATATGCACTACTGACGAGCTCAAACGAGGGCGAAACTCGAGTATAGTGTTTCCATGACGTGGATAGGCCTTAGGTTCGTGCCGGAATGCGATCGGCGTTGCCAGTAGTGGGTTGTGCTCAATATTTAAATTTCAAATCCCGAAACAACCAAATAATCAATTTTATCGTTGCTCACTGGATTTAGGAGGCCTGGTGTTCCTTGCCAGTGAGAAGTCCTGATCGTTCGGGTCCACATCGATTGACGGACGTCAGTCGCGGCGATTGGGCAATCTTGAGCATAGCCTACGATGGGTAGCGTTGTGGTATTCCGGTGTGATAATTTGGCGTGTCCAGTGTGTGCTGCGTGGTTACACACCCGCTTCACACGCGTGATCCGGGGCTTGTTTCCGGATCCTGGTCAGGGATATGCACTACTGACGAGCTCAAACGAGGGCGAAATTCGAGTATAGTGCTTCCATGACGTGGATAGGCCTTAGGTTCGTGCCGGAATGCGATCGGCGTTGCCAGTAGTGGGTTGTGCTCAATATTTATAATACATACCTAATTCTTTTTTTTACTAGAAAGCTGTCTAGAGAAATGTGTTTTTGCCGACGCTTCAGAATTTGGTGGAAATGCGACACAGCATTATCATTAAATAAATTAGTAGCTCTCATAGCCACTGCCTTATTATGGTGATGGTTCTCAGTGTACGATGCAACTGTTTTCCCATGCTTTCAGAATTTCTGTACACCTCGGAGGAGCAGATGGAGCACCATGGTCTGGTAAGAATGAGACAATCGAGGTGTGACGAGGGGATCTGGCCGACGCTCGGCGCTCGGAGGAAAGGCGAGACGGACATATAATCAGATTGCTACTGGAACTATTAGTGTTGGAACTCTTCGCTGGCTGCTGAGGATGGAGACGGAGCGCTTATGGGAATGTCCCGAATGCTGTGATATCGGTTCCTAAATCAATCAATCAATCAATCAATCAATCAGAATTTCTCTTATTGCGCCAGAAGATTGTTGGTTTGCTGTTACCTTCTCCTCCTCCTCGGACAAACTCTCCTCCACAACTTCTTGCTGTGAAACACAATGTAATTCGATAAGCTCTTCGGTGGTCAGCTCTTGGCTATGCTCTTCCACAAGCTCATCGATATCTTTATCCACCTCCAGTCCCATGATCTTGGCCAAAGACACAATTTCGTTGACTACAGGCTCCATAGGTAATGTCTCAGACCCCTCAAAGTCACATTCGACAACGCTCTCAGGCCAAAGCTTCTTTCAAGCAGGCGCACAATCCGGGACTTCCCCTCCCTCCGTCACTCGTTATACGAAACGTCGCTCGTTCAGCGAGTCATTTTTTACAATTTATTTTGCTCTTTATGCAAATTACTCGTTATGCGAGGTGCTCGTTAAGCGAGGTTCCACTGTATTTCTCAACATAATTTCCACCATCATTAATGCACTTATCCCATCGTTTTATCATTTAACAAAACAGGCTGCTTAGAATGCGTGCTCTGTTTTCTAAACCACGTTTTCACTTCACATTCAACTTCGGCGTAACTCGCGAAATGTCTCCCGCCAAGGTGAGTTTTCAGTGGACTCAGTCCCTAGCGATTTCCCGTAAACTGGTGCAAAGCTGGGTATAAAAAGTTACGAGGGCGAGTCAATAAGTAAGTCACACAGTTCTGTGGGATGGCAGGTAAATGAAAACAAGGCACGCATTTCTATGCAGCCTGTTTGGGAGAACTGATAAAACGATGGGGTAAATGCATCAACGTTGGTGGAAATTATGTTGAGAAATAAAGGGGCAAAGTGTGTATAAAAATAAACCTGTTTCAAGTTGTTATCATAGTTAGTTATATTTTACAGCCATTTGTAACTTACTTATTAACTTACCCTCGTAAATCATCGGATCCGCTGTGGCGTAGTGGATAGCACGCCTGGCTACGACCTAGTTTTCATATGTCGAAAGATTTCCCATCGAGGCGGATTGTGATATTTAATTCATCTAGTTCCAAGTTAGACCCATCCTAATGAGCGAAATGTCCTGGGAAGTACAGATGCCAGCGTGATATAACATTATGGGGTTACCACCATATACACAATATCCCATGTAAAAGGGTTATTTGCTTTTTGTTTTTGAAACCCATCCTTCGATAAAAAAACCGTGAAAACTGATTTGTTAATGTCTTCATCTTTTTATTTTTACAGATTTTACTTGTTCCAGTTTGTCCCTTATCACAATGCCCACCACAATAAGATGATGGCCATTTATCGATATTTGTAATTAGTTGCATTTGTGTCTAGCCTTCTTCCAAACATTTAGAATGCTCATTCTGACTGAAAAGCGCAGTTGTAACATTGTTCTGGAGAAATCACATGTATATATCTTCAATAAATATGTTAAAGACATTCGATACATTTCTTTTGTCTAGAAACGCATGCAATAACCACTTAGCTATTATTACATCAGTTCGCAAAAGTTAATAACACATAGTCGTGATTTTAAGTTAATAAGCGTATCATAGAAAAACGATCTTGCCGCAAATAAGATCAAACAGTACCATGCAGATTTCTTTCAGTCAATGCACATTATGAAATAAACGTGTTGTAAGTCATATGAGTTCACCATTTATAACGTTAAACAAATAAAGCTTCTAAATGGAATTATTTATTTGACAATTTGCCCATCTTTTAATCACCAACGCGTTACACTATGATTCGCCGTGCGTCTAATATACGTAAAACTTTCGTACCGATGTTTGTCTGAAATTACTTGTCAAAATAATTGAGCGATATGTACTTAGCAATCTGGGAATGGTAAATTTAGAAGATATTATTGTAACGAATCTGCGGTGGTTGGTAGTTAATGTCTTTGGTTGCTAAGAAAGGGATCCGGGTTCGATCCATTGACGATGAAGGCTATTTTTTTCTTTTTAAACTAATACCTTAATAATACTGGTGTCGACACAATCTAATAAAATAAGCACCTGGCACAATTTTAGAATTTTCTGGGGATAGTCTGGGAGGGAAAAGTGACGAGGATGGGAACTATCCACCTCACCTCACATAGCACAGCCTAGAATATTTGAAGGCCAATCACTTCACATCCAAGCGACAGTGTCTGCCACATGATGATGATGCTTGTGATAGCGTAGTTAGTGCACTGGTTTACCATTACAGAGACAGAGAAATCAACGTAAGCAGTGGCAGGGCAGAAATGTTTTCTCACCATCATGTCTGTGGGTTTCATCCATATGAGGAGATGTAAAGTGAGTAAAGTAAAGTACCAGTTTACACTTCATGAGACAAATTAGATATTTCATGCTAGCCCCGTATTTTAGACCAGGAGTGGGGAACCTATTTTCCTGCCAAGAACCACTTTAATATTTATAACATCATTCGAAGGCCAATCACAATTATCAACTTAACAATTCGCACGTTACATGTCGTCACACATTTAATTAACTAAACCCTAATGAGATGGCTGAAGCTGCTTCTCTTTGATGAGAAACGTGTGATGTTAACTGTTGTTGATGGCGTTGCTACTAAATTCTTTTATGATTGTTTATAAAGCTCTTGAATTATGTGGATTTAAAGTCCATATTACGCTCGCCTTGGTAGGGCCTAACCAGTTACACACTGCGGGCCTTCCGCCCCAATTTTAAATCAACTGTTGGTCGATAGGTGTGAATCTATTACATTTTGATTTTTAAACAGATTGTGTTATATTGATGATCTAGTTTTAGCCCCATATTTTCTGTGACCAAAAGTTATGGAACATTTATTTTACAAAAATGTAACGATTAACTGTATTTTGGGGATAAGTATTTTTAACATCATTAACTTTTTAAAAATAAATGATCTATGTATATTGACTAGTCAGGATGTAAAAGATTAATTCAATGAAGGAGCACATAACATATTTGAGACATTGTCTGATCTAAAAATTGTATTTCAAAACGCCAATGACCAATCGGAAATGTTAACAACTCAGACAGGCTATCCCAAAAAAAAAAAAAAGAAGAACATGGGGTGTAAGACATGGATGACGAAAGGCATCTTAAAATACATGGAAATGAGGAAAAAAAATACAAATAACCATGGAAAATATGATGAGATTCACAGAAACATTTAGGAATTGTGCAATTAGGCAACAGTAGCTGGGAAATTATAGGAAAATTGAAAACCAACATAACGTCCAGAATACCATATTAAGTAGCAAAAGAATTAATTAAGCCACTAATAAAAAGAACACGCACATCAACGGGCTGCCTAAAAACCAAAGATAGCAACAGCATAATAGAAAAAGATCAGATTTTAAATGCATGGTCAGATTATGTCAAAGACCTTTACAACGATACAACAGAGGAACAATATACTATTCCGTATAATAATGAAGCACCACCAATTACGAAGATGGAAGTTCCGTATCCGTTTAATCATATGAAACAGACAAGACCCTGGCCCCAGTCAAAAGCATAACATAAATTATCAGTGAAGAATATGGAATAGACCATCCATTGGCACCTTGCCGTCTTGACAGACGATAGTCTGTGCTTCAAAAAGTCATAATAACTTTACCCATGGCGGTAGCGAATGTGACTGATAAGGCCAATTCGCGCTGTAAATGTCCGTTCACAGTGGTTGCATGTGAACACGTGGTCATTTCCACCATCATGCACCATCTTACGTCTCACACGCACGGTGTGTGACTTATCTGCAATAATTTTCTCCTTTGTCTTTATTCCATTTCTGATGTTTGCCCTCTATGCAACGCATTCAGTGCCGACTTGCTCCCAATGTGCATTATCAATGCCCGTATCAATCGTGTCACGCTTACACACATCTTTGTATCGTAGTAGAGGCCGACCCTGAGATCTCTTACCCATTTGTAATTCACCAAAAACGATGTCCTTTGGTATGCTACCATCATCCATACTCCTAAGATGTCCTATCCATCTAAGTCTACGAAGACTGAGCATGGAATAAACCGTCACACAACCTGATCTTTCCAATACTTCAGTATTTGTGATTATTTCTTGCCCCTTAATACCAAGAATTCTTCGCAAACACCGCATATTAAAGCTGTTTAAACGTTCCTCTTGGTGTGAGTAAGTTGTCCAGGTTTCACTGCCATAAAGAAGAGTACTAAGGACACAGACTTGATAGACAAGGACTTTTGTTTTGGCAGTAAGCTTCCTGGTCTCCTAGACTCTTTTACTTAACCTGTTCATTGTTGTTACTGCCTTACCAATCCGGATGTTGATTTCCTGATCTAGGGATAATTTGCTCTTTACCACTAATCCTAGATATGTAAAATGGTGTACCATCTCTAGTTCGGCGTCGTTAATAAAGATTGATGGTACCCCATTTGCACCTTGTGACATAATCTGTGTCTTCTTTTTGCTAATTGTTAAACCACATTCAGAACAAGCATAGGTGAATACAGATAGTAGACATTGTAATTCTTCCTCAGAGTGGGTCGTAATTGCAGCAGCATCTGCAAAAAGCAACTCTCTGATCAGTACCCTCCTAATTCTGGTCTTGGCCTTCAATCTCTGAGCATTGTAGAGGCCGCCATCTGAGCGTGAGTGAATATATATGTACATCCTAGGAATAGACCAAGCTACTGAGATTATATGATATTGGAGATATACCTCCTGAATAATATAAATCTATATGTATTGTAATCCGAAAGAAATCAGGAGCCTTGCATGTGGTCAACATAGAACAATTAGCATAATGAGCGATAACACAAAGATTTTGCTATTATTCACCATGCACAAAGTTAGGAAGAAACTACAATCCGAAATAGGCAGACCAATGACAGATTTGTAGAAGGCTAGTGTACACACTTGCTGTGCATTTGCTGAGAACATTAATAGAGCATTCGACAGAAGTGACCAAAGACCTACATCTTTGCTTCATTGAATACATACAGACTTAAGATAAAGTAAGACATATCGACATTATAAAGATGCTTACAGATCTCAAATTGATGGAAACACCTCAGACTTGTAAACAACATTTACTAGCAGCAAACATTTATCTTAGAGATTGATAATGAAGTACGTTGAAATCAGTCGATTCAGAGAAGTGTGCGACAGAGATGTGTAATGTCTCTAGATCTTGTTTTGCCTGTACAGTGAGAATATTATTAGAAATTTAGAAAATATGAGGAATCATCATTGGGGGATATACAGTCAATAACATTAGATATACAGAAGATACAGTATTGACTGCGGATAACGAACATGACCTGCACCATTTAGTAGATGCGGTTATTGCACATAGTGAACAACTGAGGTTAGAACTAAATTGTACGAAAACAGTGATTATGGTCGTCAATCATTCAGTAGCATGTCATTTGCAGAACTTCGCTCCCATAACAATCATCTGGAAAACGTCTCGGTCATAAGCAAAATGTCCCGCGCCTGACACACCCATCTGGAGATCATCTCTGCAAACTCTACCCATATTCTCTTTTACTTTCCTCTTCTTTACTTCCCGGTCACATACTCCTCCATTATTGTTTTCTCCAATATTTCATAACTTTTCAAGTGACCAAAATATTTCAATTTTTTTTTGTTTTATCGTCTTTAATAGCCAACCTTCTTCAATATTAAGCTCTTGAAGTATGGATGCATTTGTTCTTTTCTTTACCCAATGTAAAGAATGGAAAGATAATAGGGAAACAAAATCGCTTACACTCCACTCAAGAAATAAATGACCATAGACCCCGAGGTAGACCAAGAAGACGATGGAGAGATAATATACATACAGACCTACAAGCACTTGGAATCAGTGACTGGCAAGAGAAGGTCAACCAAAGAGACGAATGGAGACGGCTTGTATCTGCAGCAAAGAACCTCAATGGCTCGGAATGCTGAAGAAGAAGAAGAAGAAGAAGAAGAAGAAGAAGAAGAAGAAGAAGAAGAAGAAGAAGAAGAAGAAGAAGAAGAAGAAGAAGAAGAAGAAGAAGAAGAAGAAGAAGAAGAAGAAGAAGAAGAAGAAGAAGAAGAAGAAGAAGAAGAAGAAGAAGAAGAAGAAGAAGAAGAAGAAGAAGAAGAAGAAGAAGAAGAAGAAGATGAAGAAAAGAAGAAGAAGAAGAAGAAGAAGAAGAAGAAGAAGAAGAAGAAGAAGAAGAAGAAGAAGAAGAAGAAGACGAAGAAGAAGACGAAGAAGAAGAAGAAGAAGAAGAAGAAGAAGAAGAAGAAGAAGAAGAAGAAGAAGAAGAAGAAGAAGAAGAAGAAGAAGAAGAAGAAGAAGAAGAAGAAGACGAAGAAGAAGAAGAAGAAGAAGAAGAAGAAGAAGAAGAAGAAGAAGAAGAAGAAGAAGAAGAAGAAGAAGAAGAAGAAAGAAAAAGAAGAAGAAGAAGAAGAAGAAGAAGAAGAAGAAGAAGAAGAAGAAGAAGAAGAAGAAGAAGAAGAAGAAGAAGAAGAAGAAGAAGAACTCGTCTATACATTTATATTCAAATGCATTTATGCGCTGTTCAGCTTGTTTAGTAAGTGTCCAGGTTTCACAGTCGTATGTTGCAATGGGAAAATTGCATGCTCTTGAAAATCTAATCTTTGTAGTTCTGTCTGTCCCAATCCATAATTTATTCAGTTGTTTTTAGTCTTTTAAGAGCAAGTGATAGTCGTTGTTTAATTTCTTTAATTGTGTCACCGTTGTTGATAATCAAGGACCCAAGATATTTAAAATGTTCCACCACTTCCAATTTATCCTCATTAACATATATTTATTTCCCCATAGTAGTTTTATCTGTATGCATTATCTTTGTTTTTGCTATGTTAAGATATAAGTTGTGATTTTCACTATTCAGTTGGGTTGAGGCTATTAGGTTTTCAGTACCATTCTGTGTTGTGGATAGCAATACTGTATCATCAGCATACCGAATCTCTGGTATGTCAAGACCACCGATATTTAGGGCATCATATAGCTCCCTGTTTATATCATCTCTTACATTTCTCATTATATATTTGGAGTACAGGTTAAACAAATAGGGGGACAGCACACATCCCTGTCGAACTCCTTTCTTGATGTCAAACCAATCGGATGTCTCGCTGCCATAGAGTTGGCAGTTATTATAACCGCTGCTTGTTGGTCTATAGTATGTCCACATTTGGTTACCTTCAATTATTTTGAAAACTGTCTGTTGCATCGTTATGAAATTTTTCCAGCCGTCTTATATTTACCCCCACCCAAGAAATATGTCTTTGAAAGGTCCAAAAACAACTTAAATCATTGAAAGCGGCGACATTCCTTTGATCTTTTGCTGAACAACTAGTGATTTCTCGCTAACGAAGTTATTTTTACGGTAATGTGAGACATGTCAATTCTGTTGACACACAAAGGCGTATCCGGATTCGTATGAGAGTGGGTGCAATGAAAGAATTAGCTTAAAATCTACAGGGTCGGCTGCATTGCACCGGGTGTTTATCCCATATGGCTCAGTTTCTTTCCGCAGCGCGGAAAGCGTCGCACAAAGCACAAACTCCGTAGCTCCAGCGACGACACTCGGGAGTCTCCGAAAAAATGCACTCGTGAAATGAAGGACGCGGCCCGGAATCGAACATACAACCTTCGGAGCCCGAGTCAGACGGCTTGACCACTTCACCACGGAGAATCCCGAGAGGGGTGCAATGTGTAATATTAGTAAAGACAGTGAATTTACAGAGGCACGGGGTAAATAATTTGTAAATTAACAGGAAAGTAGAAGGAATATATTTCTTACCTTATTGTTCATTTCCTTCTTGTTTTCTTCAGTTATCAGTTATCAGTTGGGGTATCTTCATTGCACTCCGGACATGTCCATAGGTGCTCAGATCCTCCCCCCAGCATATGCATCAGCGTCCGGTGGCTAATAGTGCCAGTTCTGTGTTGGTTTACGAGGCGCCTTGTTTTCCCGATGTACCTCTCGCATCTGGCCGTGCCGAATTCTTACTCCCAAGTCTTTCATCCTGGACAGCGATGTGGGTTCACTGACGTCAAAGCCCTGTGTTCTCGCCATATCTTTAAGGACGTTAATAACATCGGCACGATCGATGGGCTGGCCATCTACAGGGGGTGCAGAGCCAGCCAGTTTATCAGCTCGTTCATTTCCCTCGACTCCCACATGTCCCGGGACGCAGATGAAGGTGACTTTACGAACAACAGACTTCCGCAGCGACTCAGTCCACCGTCTACGTACAGATCCAGCTTCGATCTTCTGAATCATGCGCATTGAGTCACTTAGTACACACACGTTGGTATAATGCTGTGATTCCAGCCATATAAAAGCCTGTGTAACTGCCATCACCTCCATCGTCATGCTGCTCGAGGTCATAGAGTGGGCACCACTGGATTCTTGAACGGGTCGGCCCGCTGAACGGGCTGTAAATGCCCACGCACTTCTGTGCTGCTTTACAACAGATCCATCTGTATAGATGAGCACTTCGGGGCTATATGAGTGTTACTAGATGAGCGCGTTGACTTCTGCATTGACAACGACAGGGTTCTGCTCTCTGCACCGTCTGTCGAGTGTGATAATGCAGGAGAAAGTGCACTTAAAAGCTGGAGGCACCGGCATCCATTCCTTGCCGGGGTTGATACTGGTAAGACTGTAGACCTGTCTGACGACATCTTCCGCCCGACCCATCCATGATTTGCCTCTCTTTAGCCTGTCACCCTTTTCTCTGAATATAGCGTCATGCAGAGGTGCTGCTCATCTGCACTTATTTTTAAGAATGCACGAGCTCTCCAGATCTTGATCCTGTGTTCCATTGTCGGGAAGTCAAGGAGGTATCTCATTGATACACAGCTGGTGTCTTTCGTGCAGCCCAAAATGATGCGCATGGCTTCGTTTTGTACCTTTTCAAGTCTTCCAATCTGTGTAGGGCTGACAGTGAGGATGGCCAGGGCATACTCTGTTCAGACCTTAATCTGTGTCGGACGATTCCAGTAGGTTGATGATTGCTCTCGGTTGCATAAAATTCAATCCATCCTTTCTCCTTTAGTCCTCTTCCTCTTTCAACACATGGTCCTCACATTTTTTCCAGTAACTTTTATCAATATTTAATAGCGCGGACTGGGTTAGTATCTTGACGTCAGACAATTTGAATGTAGTATTGGCAGCTGCCACTTGTCCTTTAATTTTAGCCCACACAAGTTCTATAGGGTTTAAATGAGAATGATACGGCGGAAGTCTCAAGCACCTATGGCCATGCTCTTCTATCAACTTGTCAATTTGAAATTTCTTGCTTTTTTGCGTCTGTTTTACAAGGGACAACAACTGTAGCTTGAAATATGTTTCTGGAAATGGTATATTTTCCCTTCGGAGCCATATCTTTATTGCTTCCTTTGTGCTCGGTGCCGTAGGTATTTTGTCTTCTTGGGCAACAACATTGTGATATGATGCATTGTCCATGATTAGACAAGACGGTCTATCAAGGGATGGAAGTACTGTATTCTCGAGCCAATCTTTAAATACATTACCATTCATCTCATTATGATAATCCCTATTGTCTGTATGCTTTGATACGAACACGAGCCCAGCATTCTGTAGTAAGCCATTATGAGTACTACCAGCATGGGCTTTGATCAAATGCTGTCCTTTACTACTGGGCACATAACGTTTTATCTTTCCATCCATTGATTGCCACTCCTTTTCACTTGTGTGGTGCGCATTGATCCACGTTTCATCCAAATACACTATGTCATAATTTGCTTTGCGCATTTCCCTTATTTCACGTAGGTATCTGCTTCTCATGGCTCCTAAATGCGGTTGCTCGCAAAGGATATTTCTACCTCCCTTGTACTTTCTAAAAGTGAAGCCTAATGTCCTTATAATTTTCCACAAAGTTGTTTTGGATAGCTCTATGCTATTGTCCTTTCTCAACAAAACCCTTAGTTTTCTTACACTCACTGTTTCTTTGGCATCCATCATTTTTATAATAACTCGTCTGATGACATCCTTGTCAAAGCTGTCTACAATTGCCTTTCTACCTACCGTTTGCTTATCGCGTGTTGGTTTCATTCCAGATTCTTGCACCCATCGACGAAACGATCGTTTACTCAAACCTAATGCATGCACTGTTCTTTTTTCGGGATTTGTAACAGTATGAAACAGTTTCCTGCGATAAGCTTCTTGACAAAAATATGTGTACAACTTCATAGCGATGTTTTGAAGTGTACACAATTTCACTTTTAATCCCATTGAACACGATTAACACATTCAAATATTAACTATTAAGATTACATTAATGGTAAGATTTATTTATATAATCACGTTTCATGAAAGAACCCACAGTTTGACGACGCCTCTATACTATAACACTCAGTCTGTCCAAAAACGAAAGACAGCCAGACAATTTTAAAATTAGCGAAAATGGGTCTTGCTGAGCTGTAATACTCTAAAAATTAAGGCATTCATGGCGGGGCGGTAAAATATATACCTCATTTAAGCAAAAATTGAAATCTGCTGTACAATCTCCAGAACAAACATCTTTTTGTTGGGTGGACATAATGATAAGGTTATATACTAAATCTCATTATTTTCCATCAGTTGGTTACTGAGATATTCAATTTTATATTGAGGCAAAAAAAAAAAAAAAAAAAAACACTATAGATAGAACATTCTTATGAGTTGTATTACATGTGATGGAAAACCCATAATTCTCATGATTTCCCAAAGTTTCTGATGTTGTATACAGTCAAATGCCTTTGAATAATCCACAAAACATGAGAATAGGTTTACATTAATTTCTTTGCACTTCTCTATTATTAAATGGATGTTGAGAATGTGATCTCTTGTTCCTCTTCCTTGTCTAAATCCAGCTTGAACCACGTTAATTTCTTCTTCCATTTTATTACGAAGTCTTCCTATTATGATTTTTAGTAGAATTTTACTTGCATGACTGATCAGGGCAATAGTTCAATAGTTGGTGCCGAATTTAAGGTTACCCCTTTTCGATATTAGAATCAAGATAGTTCTCTTCCAGTCTTTTGGTCATATACCATATCTCCATATATTTTACATAATGCGTGATAGATTTGTATGCTTTGTTTGTCACCTGCATCATTTGTTTCCAATCCAAATGTTCCAAAAAGTTCTCTCATTTTCAGGTCTTCCTGTACCCCCTTTTGCATTAAATTCTCCCCTTATTATTGTTATGTCGTTATGACCTATCATATCTAATGTATCTTGCAGTTTGCTGTAAAAATCAATTTCATACTCCGCTGTTGTTGATGTAGCTATTGGAGAAAATTGTAGCACACAGACTTGCTTGTCACTTGGAACAACTCGGCTGCTTCCCGCCCACACTTAGAGGATACAGATGTAACAAAGAGTCATGGCTGAATGCGGCGGTCTTTGCTCAAGATGTTTACGAAGGATTTCAGGTCAGAGAAGAGACATATGCGGCCGCCATAGACTTAGAGGACGCATACAATAAAGTATCCTTCGAGCACTTGATGCAAGCCCTCCTCAGACTGAAAGTGTCCCCTCACCTTGTACTGTGCCGATCACTGAACAACAGTTGGGCGGGAGGGGTAGCACTCTGTCATTTGCTGATGATATTCTCGTGTATCGACAGGGTCGAGATAGTCAGGCGGTTGCCAATGATATGCAGGGCGAACTAGATCGAATGTTCTCATGGTGTGCGGATGCCAGTGCCATTGTCAACCCTGCAAAGGCATCGGTTACATGGTTCTCCCTAAACAACCATATTGTGAACACAAACCTGCCGACAGTGAAAATGGATGGGAGCTTTTTGAGTAGAACCCAGTCGATAACATATCTTGGCGTGAGGCTTGATCGTAGCCTGTCCTTCAGAGATCATGTCGATTATGTCATAACGAAAGCTCGAAAAGGTTTGTCAGCAATGAGAGTCATGGTGACTACCAATATCGAGCAAAGACTGCTAATACTTCTGTTCCAAGGACTTGTGCTTTCACGCATCGAGTATGCCCTGGCCATCCTCACTGTCAGCCCTACACAGATTGGAAGACTTGAAAAGGTACAAAACGCATCATTTTGGGCTGCACGAGAGACACCAGCTCAGTAGCGATGAGATATCTCCTTGACTTCCCGACAATGAACCACAGGATCAAGATCTGGAGAGCTCGTGCATACTTGAAAATAAGTGCGTATGAGCAGCACCCCCTGCATGAAGATATATTCAGAGAAGAGGGCAACACGCTAAAGAGGGGCAAATCATGGATGGATCGGACTGAAGATATCATCAGACAGGTCTGCAGTCCTACCAGCATCAAAACCGGCAAGGAATGGGTGCCTGTGCCTCCAGCTTTTAAGTGCACTTTCTCCTGCATTATCACACTTGACAGACGGTGCAGAGAACAGAACCCTGTCACTGTCAATGCAGAGGTCAACACTCTCATCAATGAACACGCAGACAACCCCGAAGTGCTCATCTATACAGATGGATCTGTTAAAGAAGCAGAGAAGTGCATGGGCATTTACAGGCCCGTCTGCGGGCCAAACCGTCCAAGACTCCAGTGGTGCCCACACTATGCCCACGAGCAAAATGACAATGGAGGAGATTGCAGTAACACATGCTTTCCTATGGCTAGATCACAGCATTATACCAACGTGTGTGTAATAAGTGATTCAATGAGCATGATTCGGAAGGTCGAAGCTAGATCTGTACGTAGACAGTGGACTGAGTCGCTGAGGAAGTCTTTTGTCCCTAAAGTCACCTTCATCTTTGTCGCGGGACATGCGGGAGTCGAGGGAAATGAACGAGCTGATAAACTGGCTGGCTCTGCACCCCCTGCTGATGGCCAGCCCATGGATCGTGCCGACGTTATTAACGTCCTTAAAGACATGTCGAGAACAGAAAACTTTGACGTCAGTGAATTCACATCGCTGTCCAGGATGAAAGACTTGGGAGTAAGAATTGGCACGGCCAGACACGAGAGGTACATCGGGAAAACGAGGTGCCTAGTTAACCAACACAGAGCTGACACTATTAGCCACCGAACGCTGATGCATATGCTGGGGGAGGATCTGAGCACCTATGGACCTGTCCGGAGTGCAATTAAGATGCCCCAACCGATAACTGATAACTGATGTAGGTGTCTATATCTTTATGTGAGTTGTGTATTTTGGATGACCTATAAATACGATAGTGATAATTCTGTCATTATCCGGGTGTCATAGAATGTCGCGATTTCACCAGAATGCCACATTCCACAAAAATAAAGTAGGAATGGAAGAGTGAAAAATAAAGGACTGAGAAGATAGACATACGAAATGTACGCGTAATGTTATAAAATTATATGACGCCACATTACGCGCCAACGCATAACGCAACCAGTCTGTTGTTTCAAAGAGTGGAAAAACTGGCTGAGGTCCATCCGGGGAAAGAGACGTACAGGTGTAAATCCCTGCTTGATAATCCCCCCCCTCCCCCATCTCCTCGGGTTAAACGTATTAAAATATCTGGGATCTTCAAGCGGATAAAATTTGTGTCTAGTGGTCCAATGTATGAAGGGCTGGAAGGATAAGGAAATTTCCCACTCGGGCGAAAGTGTGAATGGCCGGTCGCTCAAGGAGAATTTTCTGACGGGCAAATCTGAGAATGGACATGCCGGGGGATTTCAGGCTGAAGTATGAAGTCACATCTACACTGCGGACAGAGATTTTCATCGAGAACTGCCAGGGAAACCGTTGTAGCTGCGAAATGGCACGACACGTGATTCAGGGAAATACACGCGAGATGAAAGAATCAAAGGATACCAAATAGATAAGAACATTGGTTATATGAAGTATAAAAACCCAAGCATAGTTTTTTTTTTTTTTTTCCCCGCGTTTCCATCCTGTTTCAGGATATTGCGGTCAACACCAGCATCTTTCAGCTGTATGTTGATTCCTAGGCTAGATTACGCTCATCAGCACGCCACGACTTTCTGAGCGACCGGCTCCATACTCTCATAAGTCACTTTTGCGATTTGAACCACTGCTAATTCTCGTCGCGTCACGTGACGAGAGTATTCGGGGTTAGCGGAGAAAGCTGCTAACCCCTCGGCCATGGAGCCGGTCCAAGCATAGTACTTCTCAATTTTTGTTTTCGCATATCCTTTACAGGACATCGCTGTCAACATCAGCGACTTTCAGCTGATTGGTGATTTCTTGGCATGATTACGCTTAGTAGTTTGCCATTGCTTTCTGAGGGACCGGCTCACATACCCCGTAAGTTACCGACGCGGAGAGAACAGCTACCGATTCTCGCGCAATGTCACGTTACTTACTAGAGTATACGAGATTACGGAGACAGTTGTGTAACCTCTAGACCAGGGAGACCGGCACTTTTCAAATTAGAATCGTTTAATCCAAAGATCAGGTAAGAGCGATTGTAAATGTGTATGTCATTTATTGTTAAGACTGGATTCTATGCTGTTTCGGAAGGTTCTATGAATGGTAGGTTCGAAAAACTATTCTGCTCTGTAACTACAGTTTACGGCAGACTTTTATTACAATACACTTCAATGAGAACTCAGTCTCCGTTTTCCGTATATAGTATATTACTATGGTTTTGTTATTCTGCTTACACAAATAGACATCTTATGTTATGCACAATTTTAACTATTGTGCTATGCTTAGAACTTTATTATGTTTGGGATATACAACTGACGAACTTTAATTTCGTCTTGTCAGATGTTTGTTACGTCTATGAGGACTCTTAAATTCTCGGAGGTTGTAGATAATTATATTACTACATTTTTTTTTTGAATTCCGACTACATATGTAGGAATATCTTTCTATGCATAATATTTAGTATATTTTTGAGAAATTGAATGTAATATGGTAACCCACCAGGATTGTGTGTTGTGGTAATTTTATTATTATGAGCAAAGGTATATTGCCGTAATAGGCCCCATGGGGAATATCATATGTTATTAGCATGATTGTGTTTGAGGCAGATGCGTAGTTGTGTAGACATTATCCAACATTGTAACCGGTATATGTGCGCACAGCAATTTCATGTGGTAGTGAACGAGCGTTTATCGTAACTCAAGTAATGAGACTCTTCGCTGACTGTTAAATAAAGAAGACGGAGTACATATGGGAATGTCTTCAATGCAGTGATGTCGGTTATTAGCTCAACTCACCTCATCTCAACTCATCATAACTCACTGGAAAGTGGACCAGAAAACCGACTGGCTGATCTTACTGGACTTTTGGTGGATTCGATTTAGGCAGAATTTCACTTGTATTCCCGATGTCATGCCACAGATACAGGCACTCTACACGAAGTTACGTTTAGGTGTTACTTATTAACCAACTATATGTGAATGTTTTAACTGTCGTATCACAGTACTTATCATCATACCACCAACATCATGTTGTAAATAATCATAATTGATAATAAATTTGATTGTAGTTGACTTTAACTCATAGTTTATCTTAAATCTGTTTTCCAACTGAAGCATTTGGGTTGCGTACCATGGTGGGGGTTAATAACAACTAAGGAAAGGACGATTTTTTTTCTTTCAGGGGGGAAACGTGCCCTGCCTAATAGTGTGCCACACCTTTTCTCTCGCTCGTTCAAAAAGCATAGCAGACTCACAGAAGCAACAAAGGAACTCGAGCAACAACAGGCGTCCTTGACAATCGTAATTTTAATACATATGATTGCGACAGCCGACAATATCACCAGTTCCCATATTGCTGGGAGGGCAGGTGATTCATAATAAATAATGTCGATAATAATATCAATCTTGTCGCTGACTACAATTTGAGAATATTCGCATTACCAATGGGTTCCGTAGATGTCATTCCATGGCAATCAGGAATACTGCCAAGCTAAAGAGCACTCACTTACGTATCTTCTCAGTGGCTGGTGAGCAGTGACCTAGAGTTGACATTCGATGTCGAACTGCGAACACTTTTCATGCAGTTCGGGTAGCTGTTTTACACAACTGTCCCTCGCAGGTTCTTGCTGTTATATAGATGGCCATCGTTGTATAGAACTCTGCGCTTGTTCAAACCATTATCTCAATTCGCCATTGTACCAAGTACACAAGTCTTTACACGACTTTTAATAAGAAACATTTCCTCTCTCAGTCAACCCGCACACTCGACTCAATCTAGGTTGTTTCTTTTCTCGTGAACTAGGTTGTTCCGGTCACATGATACGCAACTTTCTATGTAGTTTCCCTTAGTGGTATTCATCATCATCATGTGCTCCGATCTGCCTTTACACGCTTTATCAGAGCGTGTCAGTTAATTGTTATTGCGT
The DNA here is from genome assembly GCA_014155875.1 of Cepaea nemoralis. Classification (NCBI taxonomy): domain Eukaryota; kingdom Metazoa; phylum Mollusca; class Gastropoda; order Stylommatophora; family Helicidae; genus Cepaea; species Cepaea nemoralis. Next base: position 318,179 of record JACEFZ010016181.1, on the reverse strand, counting down.
GAATTGTTCTCACTTTCCTCTTTGTTGGTCTTTTACCGTAGACCTTCTGTTAACCCGTAAGCTTAATGATGTAAGCCCTATATTGCTACATGGTATTACTACATGGTAATAGATATAAATCTAGACATCTAACCTCCTCCTTGCCACTCCTTTGCGATGCCAAGACCAGCTAATTAGACATAGTAACGAACCATTCTCAGCTATGCTCTTGGGTATCCAGGGGCGTAATCTTTATTTCAGCAATATATCGATTCTGTCCCTAGTTTCTCTCTGGAATCTGGAGGGTAAAGGATCTTATTCGTTACCTGAAAGGAAACATCAGTGTGAGAAAAAGTGACTACTGATTATTGGACGGCAAGTCTGGAAATCAAATTGGAAGTTTGACAAATTGGTTGCCTGACGGTGTCTAAAATAGTCACTTGATGACAAATTGGGTTGCTCGCTCGTAATAGTATTTAACTATTCGGTAAAGCCCTACGATTTCTGATAAATGTGGCTTCTCGTGGGGATCTGAATTCGGACTTCTAATCCGCAATGAAATCCGGTAATAGACCCTAGGCAAACGATTTAAAAAATAAATAAATTAACTCTTGTAATCTTCAGTTATCACATAGATTAATGTCAAAACTGGGTGCTGATCCGCCACAGCCTGCCTGCTTCAATGGGTGCTTGGAGCTAGGACAAAATCTGCATCGCAGGCTGTAAAACCAATGCACCAGGTACTAATAAAAAGAATAATAGAAACCTCAAGCTACGGCTTGCAACCTGGAACGTGAGAACCATGTGTCCAGGATTTTCCACTGACTTGACAAATATTGACGATGTGAGAAAAACGGCTGTGATTGATGCTGAACTCAATCGTCTTAACATTAATATTGCTGGCCTGCAGGAGACTCGCCTCGCTGAGGAAGGGTCACTCAGGGAAAACAATTACACCTTTTTTTGGAAGGGAAGAGGGCAGGCAGAAAAAAAGCAACACGGTGTGGGCTTTGCAGTGAAGAATTTGCTACTGGGAATGATTGATATCCCAGCTGAAGGTAATGAAAGATTATTATCACTGCGCTTGGCAACCTCTTGTGGATTTGCCACCATTCTCACTGCATATGCACCGACACTCACTTCCTCTGATGATGTGAAAGATACGTTCTATGAGCAGCTAGACTCTGCGATCAAGGCAGTTCCAAAATCCGACTACATTTATATGCTCGGTGATTTCAATGCTCGTGTGGGCAAGGACTCGAGTTCATGGCCAGTGTGCCTTGGAAAATACAACATCGGTCGCATGAATGATAATGGGCAAAGGCTGCTGGAGCATTGCACTAGAAATGACCTATGTATTACAAACTCCTTTTTTAAAACAAAAGAGATGCTTAAGGTCACATGGAAACATCCAAGATCCGGCCATTGGCATCAGCTAGACTTCATTATCACACGGAGACAACATCTGAACCATACATCATTAACTCGAAGTTACCACAGTGCTGACTGTGATACAGATCATTCTTTGGTTGTTGCAAGGGTTAGACTGAGACCAAAGAGAATCTACACAGCTAAACACAAGTCTAGCCCCAGGATTAATATTATTAACACTCACGATCCTGGAAAGTGCTTTGAATTTCAACATCAACTTGAGGACGCTTTCAATGATACATCAGAAAATTGTATAGTAAATGATAAATGGAGTAAACTTAAGGAAACTATTTATAAAACAGCGGTAGGGGTTTACGGCACTGTGGATCATAAGAGGCAGGACTGGTTTGCGGCAAACAGCCAGATACTGTAGCCCTTGATTGATAAAAAGAAGATAGCTCTCTTAAGAAACAAGGAAAGACCAACGCGTAACTCTCTGAGTGAGCTGAAGCAAGCGAGGAAGGATGTACAAAAGGCTGCCAGGCAGTGTGCGAATGACTATTGGATCAAGATATGTGAGTCCATTCAAATCGCAAGTGATAAGGGAAACATCAGAAGCATGTATGAAGGGATAAAGAAAGCCTGTGGTCCAATGATCAAAAGAAGTGCACCGCTGAAAACCTTGACTGGAGAAATCATCACTGATAAGAAACAGCAGATGGATAGATGGGTCGAGCACTATTTAGAGCTTTACTCAAGTGAGACCAAGCTGGCGGATGATGCCCTCAACGCCATAGAGGCCCAGCCAACTCTTGACCACCTGGACACACTTCCCACTATAACAGAAGTTACGTGTGCTATAAATGAGCTTGCATCTGGCAAGGCTCCAGGTAAGGATGGGATTCCAATAGAGGTGATCAGGAGTGGGCAAGACACCCTCACTCTACAGATCCACCAGCTAATAGAGCTATGCTGGCGAGAAGGACAAGTCCCACAGGATTTCAAAGATTCAAACATCATAACGCTGTACAAGAACAAGGGAGATCGGAGCGACTGCAACAACTATAGGGGTATCTCACTTCTGTGTATTGTTGGGAAAGTATTTGCCAGAATTGTCCTGCCCAGACTTCAAGTCCTGGGAGATCAAGTCTACCCCGAATCACAGTGCGGCTTCCGTCAGAACCGGTCTACCATTGATATGATATTCTCATTGCGACAGGTGCAAGAAAAATGCCGGGAACAAAATCAGCCACTGTTTATTGCCTTCATCGACCTCACAAAGGCATTCGATTTGGTCAGTCGTGAGGGTCTGTTCAAAGCACTAAAGAAGATTGGCTGTCCACCAACTCTTCTCTCCATTGTGGAATCGTTCCAAACAGGCATGAAGGGTATAATCAAGTTTGATGGCTCAACTTCAGAAGAGTTTGAAATCAAGAGTGGAGTTAAGCAAGGTTGTGTACTAGCCCCCACCCTCTTTGGGATATACTTTTCACTTCTACTGAAATATGCCTTTCGTGATCAGGATGATGGTATATACATTCACTCACGCTCAGATGGTGGCCTCTATACTAATCAGAGAGTTGCTTTTTGCGGATGATGCTGCGATTACGACCCACTCTGAGGAAGAATTACATCATCTACTATCTGCATTCTCCAATGCTTGTTCTTAATTTGGTTTAACAATTAACAAAAAGAAGACACAGATTATGTCACAAGGTGCACATGGTGTACCATCAATCTTTATTGACGACGCCGAACTGGAGATAGTAGACCATTTTACATATCTTGGATCAGAGGTAAATAGCAAATTATCCCTCGATCAGGAAATCAACATCAGGATTGGCAAGGCAGCAACAACAATGAACATGTTAGCAAAAAGAGTCTGGGAGAACAGGAAGCTTACTGCCAAAACAAAAGTCCTCGTCTACCAAGCCTGTGTCCTTAGTACTCTTCTTTATGGCAGTGAAACCTGGACAACTTACTCACGCCAAGAGAAACGTTTAAACAGCTTTCATCTGCGGTGTCTGCGAAGAATACTTGGTATTAAGTGGCAAGACAAAATCACAAATACTGAAGTATTGGAAAGATCAGGTTGTGTGACGGTGTATTCCATGCTCAGTCTTCGTAGACAGATGGATAGGACACGTTAGGAGGATGGATGGTGGTAGAATACCAAAGGACATCTTTTTTGGTGAATTACAGACGGGTATTAGATCTCAGGGTCGGCCTCTACTACGATACAAAGATGTGTGTAAGCGGGACATGATGGAGAGGCACACACAGAGCGTGAGAGACGTAAGATGGTGCAAAATGGTGGAAATGACCATGTTTTCACATGCACCTACTGTGGGCAAACATTTGCAGCAAGAATTGGCCTTACCAGCCACACTCGCCACCGCCATGGATCGTAGTTATTGCCATAGGACAGTTATTAAGCCTTTTTGAAGCACAATGTACCAAACTATCGTCTGTCAAGACGGAAAGGTGCCAATGCAATGTAATGTAATGTCAAAACGTAGCTATTTGTAGTTGAGGAAGTTGCAGAGTATAATATTAACTTTTTGAAAGGTGTAAAAAAATAGTAATTATGAGTAATTACCTTCATTTATCATTATAGTGTTATTTGTTTTAACAAGTATCATTTCATAACTGATGTTAAGTGGTATCATTTAGCTATAATTTATCACTTAATCAGATTTGCATTGATGTGTTGGGGATTTGGTTTGCTTGACTGTTTAGCATTGATTATAGCATATGCCATTTGTATTGTGACATTTATGCATTTTGTTTTAATGTTTAATTAGTTAAATAATATTATTAATTGCTGTGCGTTACATATCTCACACAATCCTACTGATATTGCCAGATATTTTAATATCACGTTTCAGTTGTCTGCTACTTTAGAGGCTAAACTGTACACCTTAGTTTTGTTTCTGCTGTCAGTGGTTCACTCTTGTTCGTTCTAGGTTAGCTCTGAGTTTGATATACACACAGTCGCTTACCTGAATATAACTATTAGCAATTATGGACTCACGTTCCCAAACTCTAGAAGATGGCATGGATGCGCGAACAGGTTTCACGGAGTCTGCGAGAAGGTAGGGCATGACAAATGTTTAAGATGGGAACGGCTGGAAATATATATTATAGCCGAGCTAGAATTGTGGGACAGAGAGGATGAAAAGATGATTAAAGTACTGGATAAGTTCTTCGCGAAGGAGCATAGCAAAGGTGAAGAAGTGGAGATGAAGAAAAAGCAAATGGAAACAGTGAACGTGGAGATACTAACCTTTCTAGCGGAAGATAAGGTAGGAGAGACGATGCTCACACAACAACTAAGAGGGTGACACCTATGCCAACCACCGCAGCATCAGAATTAGTAGACAGAAACTATACGTTTTCAGTCTACCCATTCCTAAACGGACATGGGGTAAGAAGAAAAGTGCCAAAGGTACTTCAAAACGCCACAAACGTGACAACTGTTTATACCACAATAATAGTTGTTTAACTGGTGCGTCAGTACAAGACCCTTAGGAATCCCATGTGGCTTCAACGAGGAGTGACTTTCGAGAGCAAGATGGACTGAGGAAATCTTTTAACGAGGTGGAGGCAAAAAGTTAACCGTTGCTCGTATTCCCTTCTGCTCAGGTGAGCAACTAGCGGAATTAAATTTGACTGAAATAGGGAGGAAAGAAGATCCGGAATCCCTGGCGATTTTTGAGGTTGCAGCTCATGAAAAGATACTGGATATTAGTTTAAATTATTTATCTATTGTGATGGATTGCTTAGACAAAAGCCCACCACAGTATTTTACTTGACTGGACTTAGCAAATGAAATTGCGGCCAGAGAGAAAATTCAAGACATGGAAAAATTTCCAGATTTTGTGATCTAGGAGTATACCCTTTCGGACACCCAGGACGCACATGGACGTATTATGAGTCAGAATAGTGACTCTAATGTTGTACAGACAATGTCGGTTGATAACAAAGAAGAAAATTCTTTACATCAGATAGAGGAGGAAATACTTATAATTTTTATAGCTGTAGATATCAGGGAATCCTAGCCAAAAGAACATGAAGTAAAACAATTCAAGAGAGGTTTGAATCGACACTCTTCGCACTTTATCTACCCTTCACTCAGGACGATGTGAAAGGAGTTGATCAGCTATTTGAGGATACTTTACTTAAAAATTACACAAATGTACACTCCGTAAGTAACTATATTATGTCTCAGGGCTGGACAACTTGGTACAATACATTACCAATTCCTAGCGGGAAATCCACAAGGGAATCTTATGGAGAGAAATTAAGCCTGTTGACGAATTCTCAAGGGAAGGAACCGCAGCACCGAGGAGGAAAGATTATTACGCCTGACTCAAAATGAGAAAAAAGCCAGTTGTATTTACATCATGGACCATGGTGTTTATCATTATTCCGTTTAAAAGGAAGATTTTGACGGATCTTGTATGGTTCTATAAAGGATGGAGGAAAATTACGGAGAACAAGCTTAATGTGACCAGCTTATGCAAGACTTCACTACTGGCACCCCATCGGCTGAAATGGCTAGGCCAAGTGACGGAGTGGACTAAAACAGTTGCTCAAAGGTCGAGAACAATCCCGTTAAATTGTGGACTTTCCCAGACGTGAAAAAGTACCGCCTCCCGATGATTACCTGAATTTATCTAGCTGTTGCACGGAAACCATGCCAAAAACGAGGACAAGAACATATCCAAAGTATCCAGGGGTTATGGATATTGGATATCTCTATGCAGACGCAAGACAAAACACCTCCATAAAGAATATTGGAAGCGTATATGTGTAGGCAGTGGTGGGTGGAACTGAGGGTGATTAGTATTATTCTTGGGTGTTATCGCGAGCTTCGACAAAGATGTCATTCAGAAAACATTTTAAGTGGGGGAGTTTCTGTCATAGAGTGCCGCGATTCCACTAGAATGTCTCTCATTCCACAAAAATACAGGAGAAATGGAAGACAGAAAAAAAGGAATGAGCATATAAACAAATGAAATGTACGCTCAATGTTTTAAAATTATATGATTCTACATTGCGCGCCAACATATAATTCAACCAGTCCGTTTCTTCAAAGAGTTGTAAAACTCGCAGTCTACCACGAGCATATAATCTCCAATTTAACGATATAAGAGACCACGGTGGAGGTTTATCCGGGGAAAGAGACGTAAGGGTGTAACTTCCTGCTTGATAACACCCCCCCCACCCTCCCCCCCCCCCCCAACCTCCTCGGGATAAACATATTGTCAAAATATCTGGGACCTTCACGCGGATAAAATGTGTGTCTAGTGGTCCAATGTGTGAAGGGTTGGAAGGATAAGGAAACTTCCCAGAAGGGCGAAAGTGTGAATGGCCGACCGCTCAGGGAGAATGTCTGACGGGGAGACGTGGAGCGCTATCAAGAACAAGTTATCTGAACAGTTCAATAAGCCTGATACGGAGAAGGACAATGGCACATGGCAAGGTCAACAACAAGAAACTATACACACAGAAAATGTGCAGCGTGGGAGTCGCCAAGACCCTAAAGAAGACGAGCGGAGAGAACTTACAACACAGCTGCAACACAGAACTTGAAACTACAGTTACTACTGAAGCCACCACGAGGGAGAGCGACGACAACCCAACACAGACAAGGCCCAAGAGAGCCGAGAAGAAGGAGGAGAAAAACTCCAGAGTCTGAAACACCGATCAAAGACAATCAGATGGGTTGTCAAACGTATTCAAGTGGAGCTGTCAGACGAACAAATCCTAAAGCAGCTCCTGGAATGGATCCTGACGTAATCAAAGATCCCTATTACGCTGGCAGTGGGACCACTGAGGCAGTAAGATGCCACGCCATGTATCGATAAACAAAAAAATACAGCAACCTGAAGGGTTTATACCAAGAACCATTCAATGTATAAGATGCCAGAGGGCCGGCCACAGCAGAGCAACATTTCGCAGTAAGACGGAAATCTGTCGATACTGCGCCGATCACCACGCCTTCAAGGAGTGTCCGCTGGCCAAGCTGGACACGGACTTCCGAGCACCCAATAACAAAAGAAAGTGCGCCATCTGCCTGGGCAAGCGTGGAGCAAGATATCTGGGCTGTCCGTACCTCAAGAGACACAGAGACGTCTTACAGATCGTCATTACCACAAAGACACCATATAAGGACGCAATGCGGAGATGCGAGACCGCCACGTGCATCTCGCAAGCGGAAAGATCTCAACTACAAAGCCAGATAGACGAGGTAATAAATCAAATCAAGCTACTTCAAACACGGCATAAAGCAGCGACAATGAAAAACTGCTTGCTGAAATAAATGAGATCCATCAAAACATCAAAGAAGAGGCGGAGCACATTATCCAGACGACAAAGAAGAACGTAGAAATTCTACAAGACATCAAAGCGGAGAGAGAAATGCTAAAATCTGAAAGGGAGCCAACCCAAATCAAATCAGCAGAAGACACGGAAATGAACGCAGAGAAGCCGCTAGATGAAACCCAACAAGAAAACATCGAGAAACTTCTAAAGACAATACACACACACAAACACAAAAGGAGGCAAAAAGACACAAGCTGAAGCAAAACCACAGACCAATCAGAAAAAGAAAGCCAAAGACAGTAGTCCATCCACGATGCCCAAGCATCTCAAGGGGAAACCAGAATCCCGTCTGACACCTGAAGAAAACCCAGAGGAGGACATAAAAACAAGACCGAATAAGAAATACGGTATAAAATAAATGAAGCAGAGGAGATAATGCTCTATACGGCATTTGCTGAGAGAATCACCAAGGAACTCAACAAAAACAAAAAATAGTCCTTATAAGGACCGTTCTCAGCCAAACGAAATGCACAAGTAGCCAACACTGCCCAAAGACACCGCCAGAGGAGACGGACTGCAAAGAATCTTGCAGGCCAACCAATCCCACAGCTGACGTCACAGGCATAAACTCTTCAACCGATAAGCGAACTAACACTGGCGCAGAGAACTAAACAAACTCATTCCGCACCATGAACCACCACTATATAACTAATGCCACGAAGGCTAGTTGAACGATGGTGGAAAGTTTTTTTTTTCCGCAAATGAAGAGGAATAATAGACAGAACAGGCTTGGGGATTTCAGACTGAAGTGTGAAGTCGCACCGGCACTTCGGACAGAGATTTTCCTGAGAACTGCCAGAGAAATCGTCGTAGTTGTGAAACGATACGACGCGTGATTCGTTGTAAATAAAGACGAGATCAAAGAAGCAAAGGATACCAAATAGAAAAGGGCATTGGTCATACCATGTATAAAAACCCGAGCATAGTTCTTCTCAAATTAGAACTGTTTAATCCAAGGATCAAATATGTGCGATTGTAAATGTATATGTCACGAATCGTTAAGTATGGATTCTATGCTGTTTTGGAAGGCTCTTTGAATTTTAGGTTCAAATAACTATTCTGCTCTGTGACTATAGATTCGCACAGACTTTAATTGCAACTTCAGTGAGAACTCATACTCAGTTTTCCGAATATAGTACATTACTACGGTTTTGTTATTCTGCTTACACAAGTAAGAATCTTATGTTATAATCTTATTATATAATTTTACCTATAGTGCTATGAATACAATTTTATTATATTCGGGTTATACATTTGACGGACTTTATTTCGTCTTGTCAGATGTTTGTTACTTCTGTGAGAACTATTAAGTTCTAATAGGTTGTATATAATTAAACTACAACACTTTTTTTTTGGCATTTACATATGTAGGAATATCTTTCTATGCATAAGGTTTAGTATATGTTTGAGATATTGAATGTCATATGGTAACCCAATAGTATTGTGTGTTGTAGTAATTTTATTATTATGAACAGCGGCATATTGCCATAATAGGATCTACATGTAATATGTTAACCCCGTGGTGAAAATTACGTTACTAGCATGGTTGTGTTTAAAGCAGATGTGCAGTGATGTATATATTACCAAACTATGTAACCTGTATATGTGCGCTTGACAATTTTAAGTGCGTGGTGGACGAGCGTTCATTGTAAAGAATCTTAGCCGTCACGCAAAAGCAAACACAAGTGTGAGAAATATTGACTACTGATTAGTGGACGGCAAGTCTGGAAATCAGATTAGACGTCTGACATATTGGTTGCCTGTCCGGTGTCTAAAATAGTCACTTGATGACAAATTGGGTTGCTCGTCCGTGATAGTACTTAACTAGGCGGCAGCGCCCTACGATATTTGACACAGGGTTATATCCAATTAAAGCTTTTGCTGTTGTTTTATTGTCACGAAGAAGAAACATATAGTACAATTTGAATAACGAAGACCCAAGCGATAGATTGCACGATTTATTGCCTGGTATGTTTTGCTGCATCTCGACAGCAGAAATCACATACTATAAATTAAAGTGATTTGATACATCCTTCATGCTGAAATATACACATACCCACACAGTAATTGCTATTTTCTGCCACAGTAATTTTAAACGTCTTTGGTAATTCTGTATTTCGTGGATTTATTTACGTGTATCAACATTTTGTGGTATATTTTACAGTTACAGAGACAAAGATGGTGTTTGCCCATCAGCAAAGAGTTTAGACCGCAAGATTAGTCTGTCAAACGTGATTTGTATACATACATACATACATACATACATAGCAAATAAGCAGGCAACAGAGGCAGAATATCATGTCAGCAACATCACAGAATGATCATCTTTCCAAATCTGCCGACCTTAACATAGAAATCACCACGATAATTGTTACAATTAACATTGTTGGTTTTATTGGAACCATATCTGTATTCGGTATAACATTTAATGTAATAAATATATTAGTGTTCTCCAAGCAAGGATTCGCAGAGACTGCAAATATTAGCTATACCGCGCTTGCTATTTCTGATATGCTATCCCTGGTCGGTTCGTTGTGTTTGAGTATCTTCTGGAACCCGTTGTTCCTGAACTCTGGGCTACCGATTGTATTTATTGATATTCAGACGGTATTCGCAGCTTTAACCGTTTGGCTGTTTCAGCAGGATTACAGGATGTCTGACTGCTTTCATCACCTTTGAGCGGTGTCTATGTGTGGTCTGGCCATTGAAGATTAAAAGGATAATATCAACGACAGTGGTCATTGCCTTAAGTGTTTCTGTTTATCTGATAATATTTCTAACCATGGTGGCGAGCTACTGGACATTAATTCTTGGCTGGGTGTGCGACCCTTTGACTAACAGATCTATACTCGGGGTAACTGCTGTTAAAAATGCTGACTTAGCGTCTAATATTTCCCTTAGCCTTCATTCTACAATTCAGGTATTTAATTTCTTGGCCGTTCTTGTTTGCACTGCTGCTCTTATTATTGGCCTAAGACAAAACAACAGTTGGAGAACCCAGTTGATTAAAGCTCAGAACTCAACAAAGAAGGTGACAAAACGACAAGACAAAGCCATAAAAATGGTAATACTGATAGCGATAATTTACGTTGTCTGCTATTTACCAACAATCATGTGTCTTGTTGCTCCAGTTCTACATCCTAGTTTCAGTTCCAAAGGAAGCTATAAGAACGTCTTCTCTGCTATCTGGTCTTCCGTTATATTATGCGGAGTTTTAAACTCATCACTGAACCTATTTGTGTACTACCATATGAGTTCAAAGTTCAAACAGACATGTGACCAGACTCTTAAACTGTGTCTTGCAAGTGTGAAAACTAAAAGCAAATAATATGACACCGGAGATTACCGAACGAGATCAACAGTCACGTGCATGCAAGACATGCTAAAATAGATGGCACTAGGCGTGATCAAATGAAACCAATTTTAATTGACTTTCTTACAAAGCATGAAGGGCATATCAACGCGTTTGGCAACATTGAACAAAGCGTCAGTAAGAAAGCAAGCATTCACATGGGAAGAAGTATCGGCAGGCATTCATACAAACATCCCAGTGCTTACGGCAAAGGTGGATACTGTTCACTAAAAGGAACCGCGGTTGCTCAATTAACCATTTGGTCATGGCTATTATAACGTCTGAAATAGTGTGACGCAGCACCAGCGAGTATCAATGAATCATTCCTCGTAGATATTGAGTTAATGATTTGCCTAAAGATGTTTCATTGTGATAGTACCCAAACGGTTGTGACAACCCATCTGAAGACACTTTTTGTTGAGGACACGCAGGATTGATACTATAAAGTGAAGAAACAGCTCTCGGGATATGTGCTTTCTAAGAGTGTTATTTTGAAATAGAACGCGTGGATTAGTAGTTCAATTATTAATTTGATAAAAGACGTGGCCTCAGTCTCACTTCTTCATAAACGGTGTCTCGAGTGTCTTTTCTGATAAACATTTAAGTTATAACTATATTTGAGACATGAAGCCACAAACAACATATATATTGTCTCTTATATTTTGCTGCATATCGTCAGGCACATCTTGCAGAATTCACGTAACAGAAACTAAGGATACATCCTTCATAATGAAATTTACAACACACATTTTTAACCAGTAATTTGCATTTTTTCTATCACAGTAATTTTATACTCAGTATCATGTCTTTTGTGCTTGCACATAGATGGCTTTTGTAATTTGAATAGTAGCGGCTTCTTTCACCATTAACATTAGTCCATTATTTGTGTTAAATAACACACGAAACGCATGGTCCCTTTTTATCACTTCATCTGTTTCCAAAATATGGCGGCCTGTTAATGATGTTGACGGTTTCTGGTGTGTAGGCTTTATCTGTTTACCAAGTGTCTTTGTTTATTATTATGTCGATCCAATTGGGTATGTTTTCTAAATAATGTGCGTGTAATCTTTTGTTTGTGCCTTCAGTGTTTAAATTCTCTACTGGAGACCGTTGTTTTGAATAAGTATATTTGCTTTCTGTCAATATTGGTATTTGCTACTGTTACGTGAAAATCATGTATGTCGTGGTTGTCCATATTTAGGAACAATTAATCGTTGACTGGGTATGCGTTTATTCCTTTAGGTCGGCAAGTAGCACTCTCATTCAACGTCTGGAACTCTTCTCTTGGACTAAGGATGATATTCAGGCTTGGCCATGGAATGCCATGGGAAAAAGGGGGGATTTTCTGAATAGTGTATTGATGGGATGGGACGGGATGGGACAGGCATAAATTACCATAGGATGGGACAGAAAAACATGTCCCATGGACAAGCATGCTGGGCTTGGCCATGGGAATGTTATTCCCATGGGATTCCCATGGGAAAGTCCTATGGGACGGGATGGGATGGGATGGGACACGCAATGTAAATTATGTCCCATGGACAACCCTGATGATATTGTTTCTTATCGTCTGAGATCTTCATAATAATTTACCATGACTCTCTTGCTATCTCACAGCCTGGAAATGGTGCGGACTACAGCAGGCTTAACTAAACAGATAGTAATGGTCCATAATACTTTCGAAGCCCAGAACAATTGTCCAAAGTTCATTATTTCCATTTTGCTTTTTCTGCAGTTGTATCATGGATCTGGCAACAACGTATTATTATGGGATGTGTGCTAATATAGCAGGGTATAATACACGACATAAAACACGAGCATAATACACCGGTATAAAACATGGGCATAAAACACGTGCTTAAAACATAGGCATCATAGATGAAAATAGAAGGGAACATTCGTAACGAAGAGGATGGTTTTAATTAGCTAGAGACAATTATAACATCATATTAAAGATGCAAAACAGAGATTAAAAACAGAATAGGGCAAGAAAAAAGACCAAACAAATTCAGAAAAGGAAGAGTATCTTATGCAATAAGTCACTATCATTGAATAAAAAAGAGAGTGCTGAAATGCTATATAGAACCTGTTTTGCTGTATGGCAGTGAATCTTGGAATGCAAGTGAGCATATTAGGAAGAACTTGCAAGCAACAGAGATGTGGTTCCTGAGACGAATGTTGCGAATTCCTTGGACTGCCAGAATAATTAACACCGATTGACCGAAAGAGGCTAATGAAATTATAATATTATATACAATAATAAGAAAGATACAAACATATGTCTTTGGTCGTGACAGCTTAAATGATCATGGGAAAGAGAGGCAGAGGTCGACCAAGAGAAATGGTGCTGAATGAGCTAGACTGTGGCATGGAGGAATAACATCACCAGAGTTGATCCAGAACACAGAAGACCTAGATCTGTCGAGAGACATGAACGCCTACGCCTGCTGGCAAGGAACTTGATAATGATGATAATAATTGGGCATACATCACGGCCATAATACACGGATATAATACAGAATCATATGACATCGGTATAAAACACGCACATGGATAACCAGGCCAACACAATATGTGTCATCGAGGTCAGATAGTTCCAAATGTACACAATAAGTTAGTGCACTAACAGATTGTCGGACAACGGCCAACATCTTTCCATTATAAACTGTATGGAAATGTCATGAATTTAAATCTATCTACTGGTTTAATCAGTACATTAAAGTGCACGTATGATAACCAGCGAAGAGTCATGAGACGAACATATTTTCTTTCTTTAATATTGGCATGTTTGTATACATATTATAACTGGCCAATAAAATGCCAGTGAAAGTCACCACTGAGAAGCGAGATACAGATCCCAAAGTTAGTAGGTAGGTTTGCAGCCATTATGTCAAGGAGATGAGGTCAGCATGGCAGAATAGATACGAGAGATCGTTCTTCAATATCCGGTATGTTGAGGTAAGGAGTTGAAACCCTGCACCAGTCAGATGGATTAAAATGTTGACTTCTAGTCGTTGACTCGGAAACTTAAATTACAAGTACCTCTGTAGTCACAGTGGGTTAGTCTGTTGGCGAGAGATACATGTAATAGTGAAAGCTAATCAACATGCAAAATTCAGTCCAGTGCAACTCGAAGTAGCGTTCATGGGCTACGCTTGAGTTCAAAGCGAGCAGGCGGTCAAATAATAAACATATCAAGGAGACATCTCCATGCAAAACAAGGTCCTCCATTTATTTGTTTTTAAAAATCAGACTACCACCATCTTGCCTCCTACGGCATCTTCATTATCCTGAAAAAATATTTAAGTAAAATATGCCAATCTCTTATATATATATATATATATATATATATATATATATATATATATATATATATATATATATATATATATATATATATATATATATATAGTGGCATGTCTCTGTGGGAATTTGTCTGGAAGCTGTTGACAATGAACTATCTAAAACAGTGAGGGAATATTACCAACTTAATCCTAATTCCATCGAGTAGACAAAAGCGGTGCTTAATTTTGCGAAGCAGCCGAAAAGGCCTGGTGCTTGTTAGGGAACGAACACTCGGCAATTTAAATGGGACAAGACAATATGGCTCATGTTTCTGTCTCGAAATTGCATTATAGTCCAACATTGAAACCAGCGAATTACTCAGTTAAGATCTAGAACTTGTACTGTCACGTGTCGACACTGTGGTCACCCCTCCAAACGACTGCAGTGCATTTGAGAAAGGGACTACATTGTGGTCGAAGAACCGAGTTTATAGCTCTGGCCGGAGTGAATTAGATGTCGGCTAACGTCCAACCTCAAGCCAGTGGTTGTGTTAGTCGTCTTGCGACGGTCGCACTCCGCAGTAGAGACGTGATTACGATCGAGGAACTCAACCCACAACCAAGTAAGTAGCCCAGAGGAAGAGCCGACTTCCTGGAGATGAGCTGCGTCCCGGAGTGAGGCTCCATCAGCAGTGAACTGGGTACGAAGAGTGCAACATGGCAAGAAAGTCGTATAGCGGTGCATATCGGCCCGCCGGTGTCGAGGCGCTGACAGAGACACACGGCCATGGAAAAAGGTGGCTACACACAGCCAAAGGTGCTAGGATATGTATTAGAGTACGATGCACCGGGTGCACGCTGCTCTGCTCCCCAAGAGAGAGATGTTGGTTAGTTAGTTAGTTAGTTAGTCGACAGATCATCCTCATTGCACATCGAACCATTCAGTCCATAAGTGCTCGGATCCCCTCCTCAGCAAATCCCTCAGCGTGTAGCGGCTAACGACACCAGTTCTGTGTTGGTTTATCAATCTTCTTTGGCTTCCTGCGTAGTGTTCTTGTTTGGCCACCCCTCTTTTAATTTGCTGTACTCCAGTCTGGCCATGGTTGTAGATTCACAGTCATCACTTGGTTCTCGCAAAAGTCTTACTTCTCGTAGAGCATTCAGAATGTCAGCCTGGTCCATGGCGCGTCCGCCCTCCACAGTAGCCTTACCTGCGAGCTTGTCAGCCCGCTCATTTCCTTGTACTCCCGCATGCCCTGGCACGAAGATGAAACTAATCTTTGCCAGCTGAGACCGCTCCAGAGGACAGCAACCATTCTCTTCGGATCCACCCCATCTCTATCCTCTTGATCATGCTCATTGAGTCGCTAAGGAAACATGCCCTAGTGAATGTCTGTGTCTCGAGCCATGTTATTGCTTTACTTACTGCCATGACTTCCATAGTCAGGCTACTTGTGGTCTCAGCAAAAGCACCAGAGTCCTCCTTCACAATTCTCCCTCCGGCCTGAGCCGTAAAGGCCCATGAGCTTCTCACATGTCGGACGACCGACCCATCTGTGTAGATGACAGCATCACCGTCTAGCGAATTCTCGAAAATCAACGCTTGTACTTCCGCCTCCACAGCAGCCGGATTTTCTTGTCTGCATTTTCTGTCTAGTTGGATGCAAACTGAAAAGGACGTACAGAAATCTGTTGGCACTTGTAACCACTCCTCGCCAGGTTCTAAGTCCTCAAGTGAACACACCTGTTGAAAATGTCTTCGGCTTGACCCATCCACGACCGTCCTCTTTTTAACCTGCTGCCCTTCACCTTCATAATTTCACTATGCAGTGGATGTTGTGCGTTTGCGTTAACTCTGAGGTAGGCGCGTGCTCTGCAAATTTGTATTCTCTCTTCAATGGTTGGAAAATCAAGAAGGTAGCGCATCGCCCTGCATGCTGTATCTCTTGTACATCCAAGAATAATGCGCATAGCTTCATTCTGTATCCTTTCCATCCTTTCTATCTGCTTACGGCTGAGAGTCAGGATTGCCATTGCATATTCAAAAACACACATGACCAGCCCCTCGAATAGAAGACATAGATGGTGCTGCTCACAGTTTGCTGCCGCCATCACCCGCATCGCAGCCAAACCCCGCTTGGCCTTTGTTATCACGTGGTCTATGTGCTCATTATAAGCAAGGCTTCGATCAAAACGTATCCCCAGGTAATTCATTGCCTGCATTCTTTCCACCGTCTCTGAACACAGATTAACAGTTGGTGTTGGAGTGCTGACAATATGATTATTCAACGAGAACCATGTCATTGTTGCCTTTGTTGGGTTGACCATTGTCCCAGCTTCAACACACCAAGTACTTATGCGACTGAGTTCGGGTTGTAGTTCCACAGCAACCTGATTCCTATCCTTCACCTGACTATACACTAAAACATCGTCGGCATATGACAGTGTCCTCCCTGGTCCATGGTTGTAGATTCACAGTCATCACTTGGTTCTCGCAAAAGTCTTACTTCTCGTAGAGCATTCAGAATGTCAATCTGGTCCATTGCGCGTGCGCCCTCAAAAATAGCCTTACCTGAGATTGAGACTGAGATGACCTCAATCGCCGAACTCAAGAGAGAGATGGATTGGGAGTAGCTAAAGTTTGCAGTTATGGGACAAGCACGAAGACACCGCAAAGCAGGAAGACAATGCAACGTCTCGAAACATAGTTCGAATACGTATCATGAGAAACACTCCCGGAGTCATGCAACGGGTGAGCCCTCTTCTAGAGAGTGTCAGGAAGATTAAACGGCGAAACATTTCGGAAATGGAGTCGATCAGAAGACTCCTGAAGTGCTTGCTCCGCGGCGGAGTTTTTATCACTGAATTGGATACATGTTAATGTACCTCTCCATATTGATCAGTTTCAGTTATAGACCTGCTCTGTCCGCTTGTTTCTGAGCTTGGAAAAGGCGAAGGAGTAGAGGTCCAAGCAGAGTCTAGATGGAGGTGGTGCTTCTGTAAGGCATCAGTTGACACGTTGATTCGCCAACCTCACTACGATTGCACGCCATTTTCATGGCTCACACGACCTAAACGACAACGGAGTATTATTAAGAGTGAAAACTCAATGTTTTATGTGATTGAAAACACAGCCAAACAGTCAGCAAAATAGATTCTGACAAGCGCAAATAAAAAGCTTCATATATGTCACATCATTCTTGCAATTATATATCCCTGCTCTTCCTTACTTAAGTTTTGTATCCCACAAAGGCGCATAGGCCCTCAAGCAATTCCCTCTAAGCCCTCCAACATTATGCAATCTCGTGCAGTTCCCTTAATGTCCTTCTCCTAATCTCCATATCCGTCTTCATATTTTTAAATTCCACTTCTAAGTCTCTTTTTCTTGTCTATATAGGTCTCCTTGTATTTGTTTCTCTCTGTTCCAGCTAAATATCTTTCCACTGATACTATTAGCAGATTTTCTCAACGTGTATTCTGTATTTTCCTCACCTCTTTAATTCGCTGGAATCTATCTAGTTATTTATCTAAGCTACGCATTGATAATCTATTGCTACCTTGATATGTCTTCTTTTCTGCACAAGCGCCATTTAATTAGTGTTTGTAGTCCAGTAGTAATTGGGTCTGCCGTCTCCGTGTTCAAAGGCTTGCGAACGCGGTTCGTGACCCGCTTACCATGCGTTCGAAACGCAGCCGCGACCGATTTGTGCAGCAGACCATGTTGCGTTGTATTGGAACATGTTGGTATGGGAGCCGGTCGCTCATAAAGCAGTGGCAAACTACTGAACGTAAAAACTTGCCTAGTATATAAACAGCAGCTAAAAAATTGCTGCTGTTGACTGCAACGTCCTGTAAGGGATATGCAACATTTAATAAAATGTAATAGGGTTGGCCATTCTTCATGCTTCTGCTCTGTGCCTTTTACCCGTTTTGTCTGAAGAGTTCATGAAGATGCTGGATTGAAGTCTTCACCAGTTTCCCGATCCATCACTGCGTAATTGGTCTCTAATTCCCCTAATAAAGATTCACAGCAACAAAATCAAGCACGAACTGCGAGCCAGTTTGTTTCCAGGGGAGTGTTGCAGTTAGTAGGTGGTCATGGTTGCAAATATTCATCTAAATATTGTGATCTTCATCTTCTTCCTTCGCATCATCATCTACAAGTACCACGAAAGGAGGTGTGGGCAATCAAGATTCTCAACCTATCTGGTTCCCTAACAGAATGCACCAATCAATCAGTTTATACAAATCATCGGATCCGCGGTAGTGCAGTGTATGGCACACTAGGCCGCCGATCCAGTTTTCATGTATACGAACGATTTCCCATCCAGACAGATTGTGATATTTAAATGATCTAGGTCCCAGTTAGACCCAGCCTAACGTGGGTCATGTCATGGGAAGTAGAGACGGCCAGCGTGATATAACAAAATGGGACTAGCACCATATACCCAATATGCCTCTTTGTGTGAAAAAAGGTTATTTGATTATTTATTTTAAACCCGAGCTATGATAAAAGATTGTGAAAACTGATTTGTTAATATCTTCATCTTTCTATGGTTACAGTCTTTACATATTGTAATTTTAGTCTTATCACAATGTCGACCAAAACCGTTGAACTCTATTTAACGATGTTTTTAATTAGCTGCTTTTGTGTCTAGACTTTCAAAACATTTAGAATATTCATTCTGGCTGAACAATGCATTTTTAACATTGTTCTGGACAAACCACACTTAATGTGGCTTCAAGAAGTATGCTACAGACATTCGTTAGATTTCCTTTGCCTAGAGCCATTTGCTTTTAAAAGGTTAGCTATTAATACATAACTCAGTTCGCGAAAGCTTTAACTACTCTGCAGTAATTTTAAGTATAATAAGTATATCACGGAAAATGATTTTGCCACAATGTAGCTCAAACATTACCATGTAGCTTTCTCTCAGTCAATATACATTATGAACTCAATGCCTTTGAAATTGCCCGAGTTACCGCATAAAATACACTAAAATTCAACAACTCAAGCTTCTAACTGGAGTTATTTCTTTGGCTCATTGCAGTTACCATAGTTTCCCATGACCATCTTTTAATCATTACTATTTTAGACTACGATTCCCCGTGTGTCTAATATACGTAAAACTGTCATACCGAGGTTTAAGTAAACCTGCCATCAAAATAATTGAGCAGTTTGTGCTAGGAAAGCTGGAAAGGGTAAATTTAGATGGTAGCGCAACCGCGGTGGATTAGTGGCTATGGCAGCCAAGACAGTGGACTGGGTTCAATCCGTTGAAGATTGAGGTTAATTGGTTCCCACCACTACGGTTCAGGAGTCGATCCAACCTAATAAAATAAGTATCTGGCAAATGTTCAGAATTATCTGGAGATAGTCTGCGAGGAACATGTGACAAGGAAGGGAGCTACCCACTTTAACTCAAATAGAACAGCCTAGAATATGTAAAGATCTAACACTACACACCCAAGCGACAGTATCTGCTATATGATGATAATAATTATGATAGCGTAGTTACTGCACTGGTTTTACTAACACAGCGACAGCGAAACCATCTTCAGCTGTGACAGGATATACAAGTATTCCCTCTAGTATGTTTGTGGGTTCAATCCAACTGAGTAGATATAAACTGAGCAAAGTAAAGGACTACTTTACACTTTATGTTACATGCTAGACCACATATTTTAGACCAGGAGTGGGGAACCTTTATTTCTGCCAAGAACCACTTTAATATTTATAACACCATTCGAGGGACAATCATAATTATCAAATTAAAAATTAGCATGCTACATATGGTCAAACATTTAATTAACTAACCTCTAATGTGATGACTGGAGCTGCTTCTCTTTGATTAGAAACGTGTGATTCTATCTGGTATTGATGATGTTGCTACTACATTTATTGTTGATTGTTTGTAAAGCTCTTGAATTTATTGAATTTCGAGCCCCGACCGCGGTTAAAGATAGATGGGAAGTGTATTTTAAAGCTCTTCTAAACACACCAAACATTGGTAAGACAGCACCATTATCACTGAAATTTGCAAAAAGAGAATGAGCCAGACCTTATTGAACAGGAGGTCAAGGAAGTCATGAAGAACAGTCCGATGAATAAAACAGCAGGAATCGATGGAATAACAATGGAAGCAATAATTGCACGCGGAAAAATAGGAGTAACATGGTTGCTCCATATATTTAATTAAAAAAGCACGTGAAGACAGAACTGTCCCAGTGGGCGGTAGAAAGACATTATTGTGCTAATATGGAAGACAGGGGGAAAAAACAAGATTGTGGTACCTACTGTGGCATTTTCACAACTCATTAATTTAGTTAAAATGTTTGCAACGATTCTTGAACAACAAGTAAGACCTATCGTGGAACCGCTACTCAGTCCAGAACATATTGAGTTCAGAAAGGGTAAGGATGCACAGATGCAATATTGCTTTACGACAAATTAGTGGGGGGGGGGGGGGGGGGGGGGGGGTGGAATAGAACTTAAACAGAAAATCAATATCGCCTATGCAGACCAAGAAAAAGCCTTCGACAGAGATATACTATAAGGAACACTTGAAAACTACGGAATATATATTATTGGCAAACCTTGCCGTCTTGACAGACAATAGTTTGTCTCATTGTGCTTCAAAAGGCTTAATAACTACAACCCATGGCAGTGGCGTATGTGACTCATAAGGCCAATTCGCGCTGTAAATGTTAGCCCATAGTGGATTCATGTGAACACATAGTCATTTTCATTTTCACATCATGCACCATCCTACACCTCACACGCTCGGTGTGTGACTTATCTGAAATAATGTTCCCCTTTGTCTTTATTCCATTTCTGATGTTTGCCCTCCATGCAACACGTTGAACGGCGACTTGCTCCCAATGTGCATTATCACTGCATGTATCAGTCATGCCCCGCTTACACACATCTGTGTATCGTAGTAGAGGCCGACCCTGAGATCTCTTACCCATCTGTAATTAACCAATAAAGATGTCCTTTGGTAATTCTACCATCATCCATCCTCCTAACGTGTCCTATCCATCTAAGTCTACGAAGACTCAGCATGAAATATACCGTCACACAACCTGATCTTCTCCAATACTTCAGTACTTGTGATTTTGTCTTGCCACTTAATACCAAGTACTCTTCGCAGACACCGCATATGAAAGCTGTTTAAACGTTTCTCTTGGTGTGAGTAAGTTGTCCACGCTTCACTGCCATAAAGAAGAGTACTAAGGACCAGGCTTGATAGACAAGGACTTTTGTTTTGGCAGAAGCTTCCTGTTCTCCCAGACTCTTTTTCTTAACCTGTTCATTGTTGTTGCTGTCCTTACCAATCCTGATGTTGATTTCCTGATTTAGGGATAATTTGCTATTTACCTCCTGATCCTAGATATGTAAAATGGTCTACTATCTCTAGTTCGGCGTCGTCAATAAAGATTGATGGTACCCCATGTGCACCTTGTGACATAATCTGTGTCTTCTTTTTGCTAATTGTTAAACCAAATTCAGAACAATCATTGGAGAATGCAGATAGTAGACGTTGTAATTCTTCCTCAGAGTGAGACGTAATTGCAGCATCATCTGCAAAAAGCAACTCTCTGATCAGTACTCTCCTAATTTTGGTCTTGGCCTTCAATCTCTGAGCATTGTAGAGGCCGCCATCTGAGCGTTGGTGAATGTATATACCATCATCCTGATCACGAAAGGCATATTTCAGTAGACGTGAAAAGTATATTCCAAAGAGGGTGGGAGCTAGTACACAACCTTGCTTATCTCCACTCTTAATTTCAAACTCTTCTGAAGTTGCACCATCGAACTTGATTATACCCTTCATGCCTGTGTGGAACGATTCCACAATGGACAGAAGAGTTGGTGGGCAGCCAATCTTCTTTAGTACCTTGAAAAGACCCTCACAACAGATCAAATCAAATGCCTTTGTGAGGTTAATGAATTCAATAAGCAGTGGCTGATTCTGTTCACGGCATTTTTCTTGCATTTGTCGCAATGAGAATATCATATCAATGGTAGACTGGTTCTGTCGGAAGTCACACTGTGATTCGGGATAGACTTGATCTCCTAGGACTTGAAGTCTGCGCAGAACAATTCTGGCAAATACTTTCCCAACAATACACAAAATTGAAATACTCCTATAGTTGTTACCATCTCCCCGATCGCCCTTTTACTTGTACAGTGTTATGATGCTTAAATCTTTGAAATCCCGTGGGACTTGTCCTTCTCGTCAGCATACCTCTATTAGCTGGTGGATCTGTAGAGTGAGTGTTTCTTTCCCACTCCTGATAACCTCTATTTGAATCACATCGTTACATGGGGCCTTGCCAGATGCAAGTTCATTTACAGCACACTTAACTTATGTTATGGTGGGAAGTGTGTCCAGGTGGTCAAATGTTGGTATGGCCTCTATGGCGTTGAGGGCATCATCCGCTAGTTATGTCTCATTTGAGTAAAGATCCAAATAGTGCTCTACCCATCTATCCATCTGCTGTTTCTTATCAGTGATGATTTCTCCAGACAAGGCTTTCAATAGTGCACTTCTTTTGATCACTGGACCGCAGGCTTTCTTTATTCCTTCATACATGCTTGCTTGCTTGCTTGCTTGTGTTCGCTGGCTGTGAACTCCAGCGCGAAGTTATGTATGCCGGATGAAGACATCCTGTTCTCCAACATCAGTGTTGTGTCATACAGGACCTGAGATTTGGGTGAGTGTCCGTTGTCCCATGTCTGTCTTACTGGTGTGCAGAATAGTGGTTCCTCGCCGTGCAGGCAGACACTCTCCGACTTCGGAGGAATCAACGATCCTACTGACTTTAGCCAGGACCCCAAAGGGACCTGTTGCCCAGGACGCTAGGCGAAGATGTGTCAATAGATTTTGGCCAGTATAGAACCCAGCCCTGGTGCCTTGGAAACACCTCTGCGTCCCACTCATACATGCTTCTGTGTTTCCCTTATCACGTGCATTTTGAATGGACTCACATAACTTGATCCAATAGTCATTTGCACATTGCCTGGCAGCCTTTTGCACATCCTTCCCAGCTTGCTTCAGCTCACTGAGAGTGTTACGCGTTGTGTTTTCCTTGTTTTATAAGAGAGTTATCTTCTTTTAATCAACCAATGGCTGCAGTGTCTGGCTGTTTGCCGCAAACCAGTCCTGCCTCTTATGATCCACAGTGCCGTAATCCCCTACCGCTGTTTTATAAAGAGTGTCCTTTAGATTACCCCACTTTTCATTTTCAGTACAATTTTCTGATGTATCAGTTTTCGAAAGCATCTTCAAGTTGCTGTTTGAAAGCAAAGCACTAATCAGGATCGTGGGTGTTAATAATATTAATCCTGGGGCTAGATTTGTTTTAGCTTTGTAGATTCTCTTTGGTCTCAGTCTAACCATTGCAACAACCAAAGAATGATCTGTATCACAGTCAGCACTGTGGTAACTTTGAATTAATGATGGTTGGTTCAGATGTTGTTTCCGTGTGATAATGAAGTCCAGCTGATGCCAATGACCGGATCTAAGATGTTTCCATTTGACTTTATGCAGCTCTTTTGTTTTAAAAAAGGAGTTTGTAATGCATAGGTCATTTCTGGTGCAATGCTCCAGCAGCTTTTGCCCATTTTCATCCACGCGACCGATGTTGTATTTTCCAAGGCACACTGGCCATGAACTCGAGTCCTTGCCCACACGAGCATTGAAATCACCGAGCATATAAATGTAGTCGGATTTTGGAACTGCCTTGATCAGAGAGTCTAACTCCTGATAGAACGAATCCTTCATATCATTAGGGGAAGTGAGTGTCGGTGCATATGCAGTGATACTGGTGGCAAAACCACAAGAGGTTGCCAAGCGCAGAAATAATAGTCTTTCATTACCTCCAGCTGGAATTTCAATCATTCTCAGTAGCGAATTCTTCAGCGCAAAACCCACACTATGTTGCCTTTTCTGCCTGATCTCTACCCTTCCAAAGACAAATGTGTAATTGTTGTCCCCGAGTGGCTTTTCCTCAGCGAGACGAGTCTCCTGCAGGCCAGCAATTTCAATGTTAAGACGACTGAGTTCGGCATTAATCACAGCCGTTTTTCTCACATCGTCAGTATTCGTCAGGTCAGTGGAAAATCCTGGACACGTGGTTCTTACTTTCCAGGTTGCAAGCCGTAGCTTGAAGTTTCTATTTTTCTTTTTAGTAACACATGGTGCATTGGTTTTACAGCCTGCGATACAGATTATGTCCTAGCCCCAAGAACCCATTGAAGCAGGCAGGCTGTGGCGGATCAGCACCCAATTGGCCGAGGGCTGCCCAGCTTGAGGCGGGCGGTAGCTGATCAGTTACACCTATAGGTGTCTCCCACCGTCTACGCCCCATGTCTACGCCAATTGACAAGGATTTATAACCCGTAGTTGCTACCTCTCGCTTTGATTCCGAGAGCGGTTAAAACCAGGGATGGAGTTATACCTCTGCATAGCCCAAAGCCTGGGATAAAATATAGAGACCATGGGTTGCCCATGCAGCATGATCTCTCTCTTGGCCTGTCATTCCAGTTCACTCCAGAGGAAAGATAACAGCAATACATCTGGAAGAAGACAAGCCGCAGAAGCTGCCGGATCAGCAAAGCAATGCTCTAACTGTCCGTCTGTCGGAGCTTCGATCCTAGACCATCTTCCAACCAAGGCTTAGGGCCTGGTCTGCCCTGCCATGACATTTTGTCTTCAGGATGCATTTCCTCTCACCAGGATTAGGCTTTTACCCTCCCAATTGCGCCCGAAGTCGTTGGTACAATGTAGGGTGTCGGGTTTGGTAAGCGAAGACCAACATTCGTCGCTAACAGAAGGCAGGTAGTACCGTCTGCTGTCATTACGGTAGCTCAGGCATCTCTGACTAAGACCTGACTCATATATATATATATATATATATATATATATATATATATATATATATATATATATATATATATATATATATATATATATATATATATATATATATATATATATATATATATATATATATATCCTGAATAATTCAACTCTTTTTTTATTGTAATCCCGAAGAAATCAGGAGCTAGGAGAATCTTGGAATGTGATCAACATCGGACAATTAGCATAATGAGACACATCACGAAGATTTTGTTTTGAATCACCATGCAAATAGTTAAGAAGGAAGTGCAATCTAAAATAGGGCAGGACCTATGTCGGCTTGTGAAAGGTAAATGTAAAGTAAACGTTGTGTATATGCTGAGAACATTAATGGAGCTTTCTACAGAAGTAAACAAAGGCCTACACTGTTGCTTCATTGACTATACACAGGCTATCGGTAAAGTAAGACATGTCAACATGATGAAGATTCTTGCAGATCTAAAATTGAAGGAAATACCTCAGAATGTAAACACCATACACTTGAAGCAACACTCTGTCATAAAGATTAATAATGAAGTAGGTTAATATCAGCCTAAGCAGATAGGTGTGCGACAGAGATATGAGTAGTTAGTGAGATGTAATGTATCTCGATCTATACAGTGAAAATATTATTAGAAATATAGTAATTATGAGAAAAATCGTCATTAGGGATATAAAAACAATAATATTAGATATGTAGATGATACAGTATTAACTGCGGACAACGAACAGTATCTGCAACATTTAATAGATGCGGTTATTGTACACAGTGAATAATTGAGATTAGAACTAACTTGCACGAAAACAGATGTTATGGTCGTCACTAATAAGAAATAAATATTACAATGCATTATACGGGTTCATTGGAATATTCTCAAACAAGTGAATCGGTACAACTATCTCCGAACAGTCACAACATCAGAAGGTAGATGTATTGAAGAAATTAGAACTATAATTGCTATTTAAATATTGAGCACAACCCACTACTGGCAACACTGATCGTATTCTGGTATGAACCTAAGGCCTATCCACGACATTATGGAAGCACTATACTCGAGTTTCGCTCTCGTTTAGCTCGTCAGTAGTGCATTTCCCTGACCGGATCCGGAAACAAGCCCCGGATCACTGGCGCGTGAAGCGGGTGTGTAACCACGCGGCACACGCTGGACACGCCAAATTATCACAACAGAACATTACAATGTTACCCATCGTAGGCTTTGCTCAAGATTCCCACATTCTCCTGGCTCCTGGCTTCAAATCCCGAAACAGCCAAATAATCAATTTGATTCTTGCTCACTGGAATGTAGGAGGCCTGGTGTTCCTTGCAAGTGAGAAGTCCTGATCGTTCGGGTCCACATGGATTGACGAACGTCAGTCGCGGCGATTGGGCAATCTTGAGCATATTGTTTATTGCTACGGTACCGGCCCTCCCGGCTGTACGGGAACGGTACACATATCATTATTATTATTAGTAGTATTATGATTAATATTGACCACAAGCTGTTCACCGGAAATAAATATTGATGTAATAGACATGTCAGCCGGCTTATAATCGTCGATGCTTTTTGGCAAGTTGCTTCTGGATTCTGTTCATTTAGTTTTACCTTGACGGCGAGCTGCAGATCATTATTATATGTCAATTTACCATTTGGCATAGCTCCTTGTTTATATAATCTCTTACATTTCTCATTATATTTTCGACGTACAGGTTAAACAAATAGGGGGACAGCACACATCCCCGACGGACTCATTGCTTGATGTCAAACGAATCTGATGTCTCACCATCTATTCTAACCGCTGCTTGTTGGTCTAGATAGAGCATTCTTATGAGTTGTATTACATGTGGTGGAAAGCTCATATGCCTCATGATTTCCCAAAGTTTCTTATGTTGTACAAAGTCAAATGCCTTTGAATAATCCACAAAACATGAGAATAGGTTTACATTAAATTCTCTGCACTTCTCTGTTATTAAACGCATATTGAGAATGTGGTCTCTTGTTCCTCTTCCTTAGTTAGTTAGTTAGTTAGTTAGTTAGATAGTTAGTTAGTTAGTTAGTTAGTTAGTTAGTTAGTTAGTTAGTTAGTTAGTTAGTTAGTTAGTTAGTTAGTTAGTTAGTTAGTCGAGGTTCCAACTTCACGGCAACAGGTCGTCCCCATTATGCTCCGTCCCTGTGCCAGTGAATATCACACAAAACACTCCCCACTGTCCAATGTGAAAAGTGAAATAGGCAGGAGTCTCGGCAATCCAACAGCCGCATAGTGTGAATGAGGTATCTCAGAAACATGCAAAGAATACCATGGAAGGAGAAAAACCAAAGTGCAAATCCTAAAAGAAACAGTTCAAAACCGTACGTTGATTAGAGAAATTAGACATAGACAGTCACGATTTTATGGGCACGTTACGAGAAGAAATACATTTGAGAACTTGGTAACAGCTGGACAGATTGATGGGTAAAGAACAAGGGAAATGCATAGACGTAAATATATAGATGATTTGGCTACGCTGTATGGTCGAAAAAAAATACAGAGCTGATCCACGTCCCAGATGATCGTGTGAGATGGCGAAACATGACCGCCCACGCTTATGGGAATGGAACAAGATGACTACTTTAAACGTTTTTAGTAATTCTGCTTTTTGTGGATTTATTTACGTGTCAAACGTGATTTGCATATATACATATATTGCAAATACGCAGGCAATAGACACGCTGAACAATCATGTCAACAACGTCAACGGATGATCATCTTTCCAAATCTGACGACCTCAATAGAAATCACCACGATAATTGTTACAGTTAACACTGTTGGTTTCATTGGAACCATATCTGTATTCGGTATAGCATTTAATGTAATAACTATATTAGTCTGCTGCAAGCAAGGATTCTCAGAGACTACAAATATTAGCTATACCGCTCTTGCTCTTTCTGACATGCTATCCCTGGTGGCTTCGTTGTGTTTGAGTATCTTCTGGAATCCGTTGTTCCTTATCTCCGGACTACCAACTGTGCTTGTTCAGACGGCATCGCAACTTTACCTCTTGGCTGTTTCGGCAGGATTACAGGCTGTTTGACAGCTTTCATCGCCTTTGAGCGATTTTCCTTGTGTGGTTTGGCCATTGTACACTAAAAGGATTCTATCGTCGACTGTGATCATCGCCTTAAATGTTTATTTTTATCAGATAATATTCCTAATCATGGTGCCGATGTACTGGACGTTAATACTTGGCTTGATATCTGACCCTGGGACTAACAGGACTATACTCGGAGCAACTGATGTTACAAATGCTGATCTAGCGTCTAATATTTTCCTACAGTCTTCATTCTACCATCCAGGTATTTAACTTCTTGGCCGTTCTTGTTTGCACTGTGGTTCTTATTATTGGTCTGAGACAAAACAACACTTGGAGAAAGCAGGTGACTAAAGAGCAGAACGCAACAAAGAAGGTGACAAAGCGACAAGAAAAAGCCATACACATGGTGATACTGATAGCGATAATTTACGTTGTTTGCTATTTACCAAAGGAATCTTAAAATGTGACTTTTTAACGTAATATAAATCTAATTTTCAACAAGATTACTATTTGTAACAAACAAACAAAAAAAAAAAATAAAATAAAATAGAATAGCTTTTTAGTTCATAACTAAATACGAAAACAAGATATAATTCTAAGCCCACTTTAGGCTGCCTTCAAACTGCTAGTGTTAGCATATGTCCAACACCAATCTCTTAAACGGTACCATTTAACGTTGCAATAAAACCCTACATTTAACGTTGCAATAAAACCCTACATTTAACGTTGCAATAAAACCCTACATTTAACGTGGCAATAAAACCCTACATTTAACGTGGCAATAAAACCCTACATTTAACGTTGTAATAAAACCCTACACGTCTCCCCTCCCCCACCCCACCTATTTTGCCCCAGACCTGATCCAGCACTGTGGTGAAGGATTACGATTCGCAATCCCCCATACTGCGTTCGAAACACAGCCGCGGGTGATTTGGAAACATGCCTCCTTGCGCTGGAATTTCACACGGTATGAATGCCGCTAGTTCAGGAAACAATGCAAATATCACAGTGTGATCATGGCCTGGCTGTGAATCGTTAGTGGCTGACATCAATATAGATGACAAACTCCGCGTTGTAGTGTATAAAAGGTTTATTGAGTCAATCAATTACATTTTCCTGCTGCCGATGTAAATACAGACATCTTTGTTGTTCTTCTCATGGCCGAATCCCAAGTGACGCGTGAGCAACCCCTGGATACCTAAACCCATTCCTGCTCACGCGTTCACTAACTTTATTTCCCCATTAGTTAATGAATGCGCAGCATTCATTAACTCTCTAACTACTAACCTAAATCCCTTACTGTTATATACCTCCCCTTCTTCAAAAAGACTTTTTCTCTGGAAAAGTCTCAACTCCAACCCTTAAACACTTAACTCAATACTGAAATATTTCTTCTTCTATACCGATTCTACCCAACAATCCCTCAACATATATTTCATAATTCAAATCTCATCCTCCTATCTCATCATAGCCAAACGCTAACCAGAGACATACTTTATACAATGTCAGTAATACAAAACCCTACTATAAACTCTCTACAAAACTCTCTACAAAACTCTCTACAAAACTCTCTACAAAACTCTCTATAAGCGAACCGCTTTTAAAGTGTCCATCTAAATTATGATTGACAAAAATTGAAGATATTTTCCTTATCTTTTTCTCACTTAATCACATTCTCACTATTCCAGGATAGACAGAAAAAAGTTTAGTTTAGATTGGTTTGGTGCGCACCGAAGAAAATTAGAAAGTAAGAAAATAGTAAGAAGTAATCACATTTCTCTTCCCATGCATTCTCAAAACTTTATAAAATAAAGTTTTCAAAATTTATCTTCATTGCCGTCAATAATAATTTTTGTTATCAAAAAGTTATGTTAATCCAAAACTACAACCTTTTGTATTATTCACCTCGTCAAGTTCAACCATTCCTTCAAAACCTCCAGAGTCCACTTATTTAAATGCCAAAATTCAACCTGGCATTCCCCCCATATTCTCCCATTAAACGCTGTTCAACCCAGCTCCTATTTCAACCCCCATTTACCCAGTATCGCCCGTCATTCCCCTCATCCATGGCTTTCAATCCATGTATTTACATTACGAACCGTCTAATGTAGTCCCTAATTCAATCCCCCAAACCATTTTTAACGGTTTAACTCTTTCCAACCCCCATGTAATTATCAATTGTTGCTGACAACCCCAGCCACTTTTAAATATACTCCTCCATTACTTTCTCTACAACATACTGAGTTACTTCGCTAATCACCACAACTTCCCCCTTAACTCAATCATGTTTCACCCTCAATTTCTATTTATAAACGTTATACACGTTAAGCAACTCAACTTCAAGTCACAAAATTCATAAAACGAAGCATGGCCCTTACTCCATGTTTCATATTTTCTGCAAGCTCCCAAAACAACTCTTCATTTTTCCCCATAACTGAACGTCAACCTAGAAATTATTTTAAACACACCCAGGGTAACTCAAAAAAAAAAAAAAAACCCAAAGTTTTGTAAAATTAAACATATCATCACATTTTATAAAGAACAACTGAAGTCAAAACAATAGAGCAAACAATATCAACCCCCTCATTCTTTGACATCATTTTTATCCCCACACATTATTCAAAATAAACATATGTGATGAAATGAAAAATCATATATATACATACACCATAATATATTATGACTACTAATCAATCATTTTCCGTCTAAGAAAAACTCAACACTTCAAACTTAAAAATCAAAATGATAATAAAGCATATATCAATCACTCCTAACTTAATACAATATTATGTCTACTCATCACGACAACTCTCAACAACTCTTGATTAAGTTATTTGCTAACCTTCTTCATTTGAAATTCACAATTACCGTGTCCCACTTCTTCTTCTATCTGCAATCTGCAGAATATTCTACCAAGCTATTCATCACTTCTCCATTTTCTTAATAACTCCAAATTTTTTTCTATAAGTGCAATCTCTACATCAATGTCGTCATCTTCCCGAGGAGAAATATCTTCTTTCATAGCACCATCCTCATCAGTTTCTGACTCTTCATCCATCTCTTGTTCCGCGTCTGTATACCCATTACTAGCAACTGCTAATCTTTTCCTTTCTAAATCCAATCTAATCTTTCTACCTTGATGTCTTAATGATCTTTCAAATAGTGGCATATCTTCATCACTTGAGGAATTTTCTCTAAATTTTCTTTGCCTCTTAATTTCTCTTTCTTTCTGTCTATCTAACTTTCTTTTTACTGCCTGTCTAGTATTCATAAATGGAGCGTCTATTTTTTCTTTGATCGATTCTTCACTATTATAACCGTCATACGTGTTGTTTTCCTCTGTCACGATCGTTTTTGGTATTGTTTCTTCTTGTTCACCAGTAGTAGATGCTGTTATTATTTGTTTTTGTACCAATTCTCTCCCATTATCTATAGGTATCGGATATTCCGTTCGTCTGACAATCTGTCCATCTGAAAATAATTCTTCTGAATAATAATTGTTATTATTATCCTCTGCATCTTTTTCCTCATTATCCCGTCTTAAATATTCTACATGTGAACGTGCAACATGCCCTGTAATTTGATTTTTTATAGTATATGATACTGGACCCTTTTTTTCTAAAATATAATATCCCGGGACCCAATGAGCATCAAACTTAGAGTTTCTCCTATGTTTTTTG
Organism: Cepaea nemoralis; assembly: GCA_014155875.1. Classification (NCBI taxonomy): domain Eukaryota; kingdom Metazoa; phylum Mollusca; class Gastropoda; order Stylommatophora; family Helicidae; genus Cepaea; species Cepaea nemoralis. Next base: position 286,146 of record JACEFZ010016181.1, on the reverse strand, counting down.
TAATAAACTCTATCACCTATGTTAAACTCCTGTAAGTGTGCATTTTTATTTGTGTATTTCTTCTGTCTTTCTCGAGCCTTAATTATATTATTTCTTAAACGTATATGTGCTTTGTGCATTTCTTGCAACCTCATTTCCTGAAACTCCTCCCCCATATATTTTCTTCTAGGCTTTAATAAATTGTCAATCGGTAATATTGGTTCTCTTCCATGTAGTAGGTAAAATGGTGAGAAACCTGTTCCTTCATTTTGGTGTGTACGGATCGCCCCCAATGCTATTCCCAAATAAAGATCCCAATCCATATCGTGTTCTTCTACATTTTTCGCCAGTATATTGTACAATGTTCTATGTTGTCTCTCATTTTTGGCATTCGAAGATGGTCTGTAAGTACGAAGTTTTTATGTGCTTTATATTCAAATCTTTTAACAATTTTTCAAACTTTCTATTTACAAATTCTTTCCCATTGTCTGTAAGTATTGTCTGTGGACACCCAAACCTTGGTATAAATTCTTGTAAAAACATATTTATAACAGAATCAGAACTCTTGTCTGGAATTGGATAAACTTCTGGCCAGAGACTATATGAATCTACGATATGTAGTAGATATACATTTCCCGATAATGTTTTTGGATGAGGACCTGAAATATCCAAACTCACTTTCTGCATTGGAAATTGAGGAATATCTGTATCTTGTAAGGGACATTTAATTATCTTCATGTTTCTTAACCTACACTTTTCACATGCATCAACATATTCATATACGCTTTTAAATAAATTCGGCCAGTAATATTTACTGCTAATAGCCTTAACTAACTTATCTCGTCCAAAATGACCATTATTATCATGATATGCCTTTAAAACATCCCGTTCTAAAAGTTTCGGAATATATTTTCTTAATCCCTCACCTTTTTCACCGACATAATATAATTGATTGTCTTCTTGCAGCTCTAAGAATTTTCTTTTAAAACTGTTTTCCCCTGTTTCTTTCAATTTTTGTTTAATCTGTATTATTTTTGGATCTAATTCCTGTTCATTTTTCATATTAAAATGCATCAACTGTGTATCTTCCTCTATTGATTCAGAATCTTGTTCTGTCTGTGAGCTTTTACAATTTATTTTAGCAGAATCTAATATATTTACTTGCCAATTCCTGTCGTCAATTTCTGGTTCTCCCTCATCTTGAGTAGTGGTTTCAGATATTGTTGTATGTGGAATTCTAGACAATAAATCAGCGCATGTATTATGTTTTCCTGAAATATACTCTACTTTAGCATTGTATCCCTGTAAATTTAGTGCCCATGTTTGTATTTTCCTATTTTGTATTGGTGCTTCTAATATAGACTTTAATGGCATGTGATCAGTTTTAATAATGAAATTGGCGTTATGTAGATAATAATTTAGTTTTTGGAGAGCATAGTGTATAGCGTAGGCCTCCTTCTCAATAGTCGCCCATTTTCGCTGAGATTTGCTAAGTCTATGTGACAAGAAATAGATTGGTCTTTCATTCTTAACTCCTGGTATTCCTGAGTCTTCTCCTTCATACGGTTGTGTTAAACATGCTCCTATGGCATTATCTGAAGCATCTGTATACAAAACCAATTGTTTATTTAAATCTGGATGTGCCAATAGTGGAACTGTTGTTAAGCTATTTTTTAAAAATCGAACGCCTTCTGACAATCTTCAGTCCACTTAAACCTTGCATATTTACAGGTCAATTTTATAATAGGTTCTGCTATCTGTGCAAAATTTGGAACGAATCGTCTATAATACCCGGTCATACCTATAAAAGCTCGAACTTCTCTCACGTTGGTCGGAGAAGATAAATCTCTAATCACTTTAATTTTATTTTGATCAGGCTTAATTCCCTCTCTATTAATAATGTACCCTAAATATTTGGTTTCTGTTTTTAAGAATTCACACTTACTCAATTTCAACTTAACATCGTGTATTCTTAGCCTATCAAATACCAATTTTACATGTTTTAGATGATCTTGTACGTCTCCTGATGTATATATTAAAATATCATCTATATATGCCAACGCAAACTTTTGAAACCCACGTAATACTTCATTTATTAATAACATGTAGTGAGATGGAGCTGTGCGAACTCCGAATGGCATTCGTAAAAATTCGTAAGAACCCATATGAGTACAGAAAGCACTTTTCTTTTGAGCATCCTCCGACATCGGGATACACCAGAATCCTGATCTTGCGTCTAGTGTAGTGAAGAATGTAGAGCCATTAAGTAAGCCCAAAATATCATCAATCACCGGCAATGGGTACGCTACATTCTTAGTGATTTTGTTCAACGCCCGATAATCACAACAGAATCGATGTGAACCATCGACCTTGGTCACAATTACAATCGGAGATGACCACTCAGACTTCGATCTTGTTATTATTCCCGCTTTTAACATATCTTCAATTGCCTTCTCTACAATCTCTCTGTTTCTTAAAGGAGTTCTATATGGTTTTAAACTAATTGGTGGATGATTTCCAGTGTCTATTTCCATTGTAACTGTACTAGTTTTTCCCAATTCTAAATCATTAATTGCAAAAACGTCTTGGTTTTCTTTCACCAATTGTTCTAATATTTCTTTATTCTCCGGTGGGGCTTTTAACTGTGATAACAATTCTTGTTCTCTTGTCCTTTTGTCTACTGTATCTATTTGAGATGGATATTTTTTGAATGTATGGATCAATTCATCATTCCGTCTTTTCCAGCTTCTTTTATAATTATTTCTGACATTATTTCTGACCATGGGAGTTTCTGAATAATCATTTCCCAACATGTTTTCTTTTTCTATAGTTAACATGTTATCATTATTATACGCTACTTTAGCGATTACACAGCCTCTATATAATTTAATATTTTTTCCTGTATTGTTTAGGAGCATCACTGGAAAGCTGAGATGTTTATCTAATATTATTAACCCATCGGTGACTTCCAAGCCAGGTTCATCTATTATTTCTCTCTCTAATTCCGTTATTTTAACTGTTTGTCCAACCGAAAAGTACGGATTTTTTTTCATTTTTGCCTGTATTAAATTAACCGTTTGTGGTTTCAAATTCATGGTCGTTTTGACTCTAACTAGTGTCGACACATGCATATCCTCTTCTAAATCCACGTAAACATCTTGGAATTTTAATTTATGTAAATCAAAATAAAGTCTCACCCCATTTTTCAATAAAAAATCTCTACCCAATATCATATTTCTATTTAAATCCTTGACCACATGGAACATATGCCTAACATTTATCCCTCCTAATTTAAAATTTATCATCGTTTGACCAAGCACTTCTAAATTTTGTCCAGTTACCGAATGAAGATTATCCTGAATTCTAAATATTTTGAAATTTTTTAATATTCGATATAAAAATGTTTCTTTAATCACACTAACTTGCGCTCCCGAGTCAACTAATGTTCTAATTTTATATTTCCCTATTTCTATAATACATGAACTAGGATCAATCATATTTAGTGACAACTGTTTTATCTCCCCAAGTTGAGGCCACTTCTTATGTTTTTTATTTCTAAATGTCCTATTATACTCATCATTTGGGTTTTTAATATATTTATTCATCTTTTGGACCTTACTATTTTCCCCCTTACTGCCGATCCTGTTCAGTAAGCGGGATGCCCATTTCCCTGATCTCCTGACCTTATAAAATTTCTCTGCACCTCTCCATAATTCCCATTTGATGATCTACCATTTACAGTTCTATTCTGTGTACTAGTCTGAGCACATCTATTATTTTGTGTATTCGACTGGACACGTCTGTTACCACAGAAGCGAAAAATGTGTCCACGTTGGCGGCACCCCCAACAAACCACATTTGTGTTATTTGTGTTACCTACCATGTCTCTTACAGTATTTCTCACTTGTCTTTCTCTACCTTGATTATATACGTTACTGTTTCCTTGTAACATCTGTATTTCTCCCCTTCTTCTTCTCCATCCATATCTATACTGTCCTATTTCCATTGGTTCTTCAATTCTATCTTCTGAACTACTACCTAACTCTCGTCCTACCCTCAATCTAAACCTTCTTCTCAAGCTTTCCTCTTGTATAGCTATATCTACAGCTTGTGACAACCTTGCAGGATTCTCTCTCATTAATTTAAATTTCAGTCCATCTGACCTAATCCCATCAACAAAAATCCCCACCAACATCCGTTCCACTTCCTCAGCTCGGACATTCTGACCCAAAAATGACTCTTCGGCTAAATTGATCAACCTATCACTGTATAGCTGCACACTTTCTGTAGTATTTTGTCTCGTCTGTCGCAACACTGAGAATGCGTGTTGAGGGTCAGTAATCTCTGCATATTTGTGAGCTAGGTCGTCTTTGAATTGTTCCCAGGTTTCACCTCCTCCAGCTTCTAGCTTTCTTCTTATATGATCAGAAACAGGACTTGCACTAGTTCTATAAGCCAAATTCTTTTTATCCTCATCCTGTAGCGTTCACTAGATAAGCATGTTTCTCAATGGATACAATCCATTTCTTAAATTGACTCGCCTGTCCATTAAACCTCTCGACATCACTGACTACACTTTGCTGTCTTAACACCGAGTCCAACTTTGATATTGCCCTACCAACTCCACTAAGTACTTGTGAAAGATCTTGGGCTTCCATTCTAAAAAAATCTGAAATGGAAAATACAGCAGTACCAAACAATCTAATATATTAATATGTCCTAAATCAAGCAGTTGGAAATCTTAATCTAAAATTTAACAATACCTGCTATACTTATAGTCCTGTCGTTTGTCCAATCGTTTTTCTTATTCAAAACTGATGATCTGCCGTTGTAAAAATTTTAGAACAATTCCAGCGTCTCGCAGAGTATGGTTGTCGTCCAATCGAAAAAATTGAAGGAGTATGACGCCCAATCGACAAAATTGAAGGAGTATGACGCCCAATCGACAAAATTGAAGGAGTATGACGCCCAATCGACAAAATTGAAGGAGTATGATGCCCAATCGACAAAATTGAAGGAGTATGATGCCCAATCGACAAAATTGAAGGAGTATGATGCCCAATCGACAAAATTGACAGGTTGTCTTCTTCTCTCGCAGGAAAAGAAAAGGAAGAGCCTCTGGATTCCTCACTTCAATCGATATTCTTCATGCCGCTGATTGTAGAAAAACGGAAAAACGAGCGTATTTGCTAGGTTCCTCGCTTCAATCGTAGTCGGTGCCTTCTGACTTACTTTCACCGATAAATGGCCCTTCTAGTCGTCTTCATGCCGCTGATTGTGCTCGTCTGGATTTGAAATGACAACGATCGAGACAATAATCAATTGATTGATTGATTGATTGATTGATTGATTGATTGATTGATTGATTGATTGATTGAGCCGGCTCACTATAAGCGTTGACCAACAACTCCGGACTTTATCTTCAGACAAACAAGGTCACCTTCAATGTACTTCAGACGATAACGGTTAAATCGACAGTTCCAGCAAGACCAGATTTCACGGCAGCATATCTGGAACATCCATACGTTTCGAAAAGAACGAGCAGGTCAACACAGGATTCAACATTGACGATGGCTGCTCTGTTTCACCACTCGGAACATTATGTGTTGTGTGGCGGTTTTAACAACCATCAACCCCATCACAAAGACTTGAAAATACGACATAAGTTGTTCCTCCAGAGTGCAGGACTTCAACACAACCTTCCATGACTTCTGTTGACTTCTATATTCCAATTTGATTTATTTTATGAGGACCTCTGTGATCAGTAGTGGCCGCGACAGCACGATTCAGAAATCTTGGTATACTCGGCGCCAAATCAGGTCATATCACAGTGTGATCATGGCCTGGCTGTGATTCGTTAGTGGCTGACATCAATATAGATGACAAACTCCGCGTTGTAGTGTATAAAAGGTTTATTGAGTCATCAATTACATTTTCCTGCTGCCGATGTAAATACAGACATCTTTGTTGTTCCTCTCAATGGCCGAATCCCAAGTGACGCGTGAGCAACCCCTGGATACCTAAACCCATTCCTGCTCACGCGTTCACTAACTTTATTTCCCCATTAGTTAATGAATGCGCAGCATTCATTAACTCTCTAACTACTAACCTAAATCCCTTACTGTTGTACAAACTACAGAACGTAAACATGCCAACATATCACAAACAGCCAACTAATGAAGACGTTGACATTACGCCATGTACAGTGTATACAACTAGCTTAACCTCCAGATCCATCAGTGTGTATAATTACATTGCCTACGTTTTAGTTGTCTTCCATCAGCCGTTGCAATGACACTTCTGTAACACCCACTGCCTATTCTCGGAGCCCTCAGCCCAGTGTACCTATATCTCCATACCATGCTCCATTGTTAAGGGCCATCATGTCCCACCCTTCTCCACAAACTAATCATTTCGTTCCACACGCCTGATTGTGTCCGCAACTTGTGCCATCCAAGACCTGCATCTCTTCTACCTATGTCTCTTGGTATCTTCTAAAGCTTTAAACTAGGGATATTCGCTGTGTGTTGCCATATTAAGGTAAATGATGGCCTCGAGCACATTGTGCCTGTCATATACGGACAGCAAGGCCAGTTTATGATCCATTTATAAAATAGGTGAATCCATTGTGCAGCCGAGAATGGCTCGCAAGGCGAGTTGACGTTATAGCTTGACCAGATGTCTATGAGTTGCCGTTAGCAATTCGAGAATATGCTCAGTCAATGACAATATCAGATGCTGGTAAAGTTTCTACAGTATTTCTCTGATCGCCAAAGAAGAAGGTGGAGGCTCAATGCTACGCAATCTGTAGATACAGCGGTGATTCTTCTTGTCTTTGGCTTTGATTAGTGGTTATGATTAATTTTGACATCTTCGAATGAAGCCGCCGTATTGGCGTGATAGGAGCACATATCAAAAGAGAGGTAAGGAACATCCATCTCTCTGCTAACCTACTGGATACCCTTGGGCAAGGTGGAATGCCCACTTAGCCTCAACATCAAGGCAACATAAAATTATGTGAGTGAATGGTGGACTGAGCTTAACAGCATCTGGCAGATAATTGTTGGTTACGGTTTGTTTCCGACAGTAGGCAGAGGAGAGTCTCCGTGGCGAAGTGAGTACACCGCCAGCGTTGCCCCCCGAAGGCTGTGGTTCAGATTCCGGCCTACTCGTTCAATTCACTAGCACAATTTTCTCGAAGACTCCAGTGCGTTTTCGCGGTAACGATGTACTTCGTGTTTTGTGCTGTATTTTGTTTTCATCAAGAAGGTTGAACATGCAGTCATCAGTTGAGGAATCATGAATTGGAAGATATTGACATGTTTCTCTGAAAATGTATCCAATAAATATTGCCACCAAGAGATTTGAACTCACAGGTTTTCGAGTTAGATATGAACGTCATACCTCTAATGTGTTGCGTTACCTGTGTTTGTTTCTAAATTATGAGCCACTTCCTGACAATTATGCGTTGCCATTAACTTTACTATGATTACAAATTGTGCACCACTCCCATATCTCTATGATTTTGTGTTAGCTTTAGTACTAATCCATATTTTGAGCAATTTCCATACCTCTGTGTTTTTGTATTAACTTTAGTACTGCTCCAAACTGTGTACGAGCCCAAGCCTCTTGGCTTTTGTGTTAACTTTTGTACTATTCTAAATTGTGCACCATACCCATACCTCTATGCTTTTGTGTTAACTTTAATACTATTCAAAATTAAGCACCTCTCCCAGACCTCTATGCTTTTGTGTTAAATTTAGTACTATTATAAACTATGAGCCACTCTCATATCTGTAACCTGTATTATGATTCCAAACATTACCGTATACACAAATGTAACTCTTTAGAGGGGGTAGGCTGGTGCATAGGGGTTGATAGTTCCAAGCAATGTGAAGAGCGGTTTTCTTTATTACCAGTAACATTAACCAAATGATTGTATCGTTTTGTTCTGACACAATAGTTACAACAACAACTGGGAATATCTAACTAGAAATTATATATGTTGGCAATGTATAAAACCTGGAAGTCTAGAAAAGATTATTTTGGAGGGAAAGAAAATAGTATTATGGAGGGAAAGAAAAGATTATTATGGAGGGAAAGAAAATATTATTATGTTGCAACAGAAATTGTGGGTAGACGTGGGCAAGTGTCTGGAATGGCAGTCATACGACGACTCAGAGATACAGGCCTTATTGCAAGACGGCCCTATGTTAGGCCAAACTTGACTCACAAACATCGTCAGCAGTGCCTGAATAGGCAGAGCAACATGTCAGATGGACTAGACTGCAGTGAAATGCTGTCCTATTAACGGAGAGAACAGATTCAATATATTCTTTACTGATGGACGTATGCGGATTAGCCTGCGGAGTGGAGACCGCTTTGCAGATTGCTGTAGTCATCATCACAACAATTTGGAGGTGGCAGTATTCACATTTGGAGAGGATTCAGTTTTCACAATCGCTTGCCTCTTCACGTCTTCCGTGGAAATGTTATTGCTGTGAAATATCGAGATGAGATTCTAGATGCATTGGTTGCTCTTACTTTCACAAATAATTCAGACTTGCAGCTTCTCCAGCAGGATAACGTACTTACGCACTTCGCATGCATTACGCAGAATATCTACAGCAGCAGAACATTGTGACGATTTATTGGCCCGCCCTATCACCAGACATGTCCCATATAGAACCACTGTGGGACTAGGTTGGACGCCGAGTCTGCAGGTAAGTTTCTGCAGTTAATCCGTAACAGCTCGAAGTTGCTCCTACACGTGAATGGAACTTGATTCCCCTGAATTTCCTTTAGAGGCTATTACGTTCAATGCGGAGCCGCTGCCCAGCTTATTTGCAAGCACACGGGGGACATACCAGAAACTGAGGATATTGTGATTGCATTTTTTGATTGGTTTCATTTTTATTTCTACCTTGTCTGCACAGAATGCAATAAATTTCATAACAATCAAATGTTCAAATGAATTACCAGCATGGATTCATAGGAAAATGAATAAAGATTCCAAATATGTAAAGTTCTAAACACATATATTTACAATTCACACTCTGTTCCTGAATTATATAGGTGGCGCTTTTATTATTTGCTTCAGTATATATATATATATAATATATATATATATATATATATATATATATATATATATATATAGTATATATATATATATATATATATATATATATATATTGAAATGGACTGGAGAACTTAGTGACAGCTGGCAAGATCGAAGGGAACAGACCAAGAGGAAGACCGAGAGGAAAATACCTGGATGGCTTGGCCACATGGCATGGACGAGACAGGAACACTGAGCTGATCCACGACTCTGGTGATCGAGTGAAATGGCGAATCATGACCGCCCACGCTTTCCGGCATGGCACATGATATATATATATATATATATATATATATATATATATTATATATATATATATATATAGTATATATATATATATATATATATACTAGCTGACCCGGTCCGGCTTAGCCCAGCCCCTGACGAGTATCTATCTATCTATATATATGTCTGCCTGTCTGCCTGCCTGCCTGACTGCCTACCTACCTACCCCCCTATCTATCTATCTATCTATCTATCTATCTATCTATCTATCTATCTGTCTGTCTGTCTGTCTGTCTGTCTGTCTGTCTGTCTGTCTGTCTGTCTGTCTATCGCCCAGATCCTGGCGGGGAGCATCTCATTTAATTCATATTCGGCCCCTGCTCCCGTTCCCGTTCCCAAAAAAGAAGCCCGGCCTGGCTTCGCCCAGCCCCTGGCAGGGAGCTTCACATTTAATTCATATTCGGCCCCTGCTACTGTACCCCCCGTTCCCGGAAATATGGCGAATAGATTGGAAAAGAACAATCTTCATCTCAATGACTAAATAGGGCAATCTGACAATTCAAAGCTGTTATTATCTGATCCTGCTGAAGTTATTAATGTGTGGTCTTCTGTGCTGTCTCCGAAGTCAGCGTTATATTTTTAAAACATGTAGCTATTCAGCTGACGATAATTATATCCGTTTGACTAATACTTTCTAAAGATTTGGAAATATTTCTCTTTGCCAGCATTTACCAACCTTTCATGGCATTTATTTTAGAAAAAGTGAAAGTGAAGGGCAACCTGAAACTACTGAACGTAATCTTACCAAAATATCACGAAAACCCAATGAATGCTGGGATGACTGTATATATGTCGAAGAGAAATAAAAAGAAGAGTTAGAAAATTTTAACATATTTAACATCGACGATGCATTATTTTTATGAAAACTGTAAAAGTGCCTTAAAGGTTTTATCATTATATATTATAACGCATATGCCTGTTAATAACTGTAGACAAACAGTTTATAAAGCTTTGATAACAATGCAACAATTGTATATAAGATATATAGCAATGCTTGTGTCCCTTGTTGTAACTGTTATGTTAAATCCCCTCGCTATATATAAATTATATTGTGAATTAAAATATTAAATCTTATTAAGTAAATAACTGTTTATACACTAACAAACTATGACAGTTCGCTGCACGGGAATGAGAAGAAAACATGTAGAAAATGTCATCTCAATCAGATGGACCGTTCGCGAACGCATCAATGACATCCGGACATACATTGCATTATATATATATATATATATATATATATATATATATATATATATATATATATATATATATATATATATATATAATATATATATATATATATATGCGCTCTTGGAATCTAGCATGCATTAAGTTTTGTTAGCATTTAATCAACGTTTTCTCCTATAGCTTTCCTACGTCATTGTGTCAAGAATGGTTAATTTATGACTACCCATCTTTACTCCGGCACAAGAAAGTTACATAGGCCTTAGTTTTGAATTGAAGCAACATGTGATTATTTTCTCGGCGACAAATATATTGATAAACTTATGTTCTTGATAATGCGCCTGCTTGAAAGATTTCACGTTAACATGCTGCGCTTTTGTTAGTTTTTATCATAGACTGCTCATATATGTTAGCCATCTAGACTTTGCTCTTCTGAGTTGTGCCAGGAGTGAATTATATGTGTTATATGTATGCTTACATAGAAACATCGTAAGAGTTCACATACAAGCCAGCTACACCATGACATCAATTTCAACGGATGTGCAACCTTCTACATCTGACGACCACGACACAAAATCCACAGAGATCTTTGTCACAGTCAACATTGCCGGTTTAGTTGGAGCCATATCTGTGTTCGGTATAGCTTCTAACGTAATAAATATATTAGTCTTCTTCAGGCAAGGATTTTCAGAGACTACAAATATTAGCTATATTCGCACTTGCTCTTTCTGATATGCTATCCCTGGTGGCTTCGTTGTGTTTGAGTATCTTCTGGAACCCGTTGTTCCTGAACTCCGGGCTACCGATTGTATTTGTTGATATTCAGACGGTATTCGCATCGTTACCTTATGGCTGTTTCAGCAGGATTTCGGGATGCCTGATTGCCTTCATCACCTTTGAGCGATGTCTGTGTGTGGTATGGCCATTGAAGATTAAAAGAATCATATCAAAGACAGTCATTATTAATGTGGTCTTTGCTATCAATCTCGTTATGTTTCTAACCATGGTGCCGATATATTCGACAAAATTACTAGGCTGGAGATATGAACCCCAGACTAACATGACTTTTTGGGGAACCATGACTGCCAGGGATAATAGCCTAGCATCTAACATTCCTACGGCCTCCAGGCAGCCATCCAGTTCTTTGTTTTTTTCGCTGTTCTAGGTTGCACTGGGGTTCTTACAATCCGACTGAGGCAAAGGGTCCGTTTGAGAATCAAGCTGACAGCAGCACCAAATGGAACAAAGAACGCCACAATACGTCAAGACAAAGCCATCAAAATGGTAACCCTCATAGCAACAATGTACGTGGTTTGCTATTTACCAACAATAATGTTTCTTGCTCTACCAGTTCTGCAACCGGGTTTTAATCCCAATGGTAACTATAGGGGCATCTTCTTTACTTTGTGGTCTTTCGCCACGGTTTGTAGTGTCCTAAACTTGTCTGTGAACCTGTTCGTGTATCATCATATGAGTTCAAAGTTCAAACATACGTGTGACGAGATGTCTAAAATGTTATTTACATGTCCAAGCTGTACGGAGAAAAATATTGCAAAAGCGACGAAGTAGGAAAAGTATAGCTAGCTACCTGAGTGTAAGCTACGAGATACGGTCAATAAATAATGCTTCCCTTTTTTTTTATCTTTGTAAATACGATATCGATTTGCAATTTATTAATTTGCCGGCTCCCTGGCCGAGATGTTAGCAGCTTTCTCCGTTAACCCCGAATACTCTCGTGGTTGACGTGAGCGCACGAGAATTAGAAGTGGTTCGAGTCGTGTCAGTGACTTATGAGAGTATGGAGCCGGTCGCTCAGAAAGTCGTGGCGTGCTGATTAGCTTAATCTAGTCTAGGAATCAACATACAGCTGAAAGATGCTGCTGTTGACCGCAATATCCTGAAACAGGATGGAAACGAGGAAAAAAGATTATTAATTTAGCGGGAGTCTTCAAACATTCTCTGCACTGTGTATCATTACCAATCTGGTTCAGTCACAGGTTGCGCAACAGTAACGGTTTCCTCCATGCTGAGTATTGTTTATGGAGATTCAACTGTGAATGTTAGCACTGTCCGACGTTGGGTATGTCGTTGTGACGAAGCTGAAGTAGGTCAACCCTCACTGGCTGACGCAAAGCGGCCTGGCCGTCCGTCAAAAGCATTGACTCCACACAACATTCATCGAGCTGATGACATCATTCGTGGTGACCGCCAGGGTAACACTGGAGGAACTGTGTTCCATATTGTCCAGTAGTAATGACACTGCACAGACCATCATTAAAGACTTGGGTTAGTCATAGGCATGTGCACGGTGGCATCAACTCGATGAATGTTGTGTGGAGTCAATGAGGTTGGCCGACGGCCAGTCCGCTTTGCGTCAACCAATGAGGATTGACCTACTTCAGCTTCGTCTCGACGACATCCACTGTCGAATCTCCATAAACAATACTCAAACGTTTGTGGATGCGAATCGGGGTCTCGCCTTCAGAATTGAGGATTTATATGACATTACTGTAACGTAATGTACCCATTCTTCACTAGTTCGCGGCATGAACACACAAACGGAAACTTGCATGCACCACCTTAGACCATTCAGCACCATGGAACATGTATGTGTCATGTTTAATATTAGACATGTCAAGGTAAAGTAGACTAGGGCAGCGTTCTAATGCGAAAAGCCGATTGGTTTGAGAGGGACCAGATCGCGTCCCGCACTGCATCTTGGGATAGCTAGGCCGCACAAACTGCGCACTCGGTTCATGAATTTTTCGTTGCATGTAAATAAGATTGAGTTCGGCATCAATCACAGCCGTTTTTCTCACATCGTCAATAATCGTCAGTTCAGTGGAAAATCCTGCACACATGGTTCTTACGTTCCATGTTGCAAGCCGTAGCAAGAGGTTTCTATTTTTCTATTTAGTAATACATGATGCATTGGTTTTACTGCTTGCGATACAGATTTTGTCATAGCCCCAAGAACCCATTGAAGCAGACAGACTGTGGCGGATCAGCACCCAAGTGGCCGGGGGCTGCCAAGCTTGAGGCTGGCGGTAGCTGATCAGTGATACCTGTAGGAGTCTCCAACCGTCAGAGGCAACCCGTGGCGCTTCATGTCTACGCCAATTGACAAGGACTTATAAAAAGTAGCTGCTACCTCTCGCTTTGATTCCGAGACCGGTTAAAACCAGGGATGGAGTTATACCTCTCCATAGCCCAAGGCCTGGGATAAAATATAGAGACCATGTGTTGTCGATGCACCATGATCCCTCTCACTATCTGTTATTCCAGTTCACTCCAGAGGAAAGATAACAGCAATACATCTGGAACAAGACAAGCCGCAGAAGCTACCGGATCAGCAAACAATGCTCTAACTACCCGTCTGTAGGGAACTTCGAACCCAGACCAGCTGCCAACCTAGGCTTCGGGCCTGGTCTGCCGTGCCATGACATTTTGTCTTTAGATTGCATTTCCTCGCACCAGAATAAGGATTTTAGCCCTACCAATTGCGCTCTTCCACCCGAAGCCAGTTGGTACAATGTGGGGTGTCGGGCTTAGTAAGCGCCGCCCAGCATTCGGCGCTAACAGAATGCAGGTAGTACCGTCTGCTGTCATTACGGTAGCTCAGGCTATATCTGACTAAATCCTGACTCATATATATATACTATATATATATATATATATATATATATATATATAATATATATATATATATATATATATATATATATATATATATATATATACGTCCTGAATAATTTAAATCTATATTTATTGTAATCCCAGAAGAAATCTGGAGCCTTCCAATGTGATCAACATCAGACAATTAGCATAATGAGACACATCACGAAGATTTTGTTTAGAATCATCATGCAAAGAGTTAGGAATAAAATACAACCAGAAATAGGGCAGGACCTATGTCGGCTTGTGAAAGGTAAATGTACAGTAAACGTTGTCGATATGCTGAAAACATTAGTGGAGCTTTCTACAGAGGTAAACAAAGGCCTACATTGTTGCTTCATTGACTATACAAAGGTTATCGATAAAATAAGACATATCAACATGATAAAGATTCTTGTAGATATAAAATTGATGGAAATACCTCAGAATGTAAACACCGTACACTTGAAACAACTAGCTGTCATAAAGATTGATAACGAAGTAGGTTAATATCAGCCTAAGCAGATAGGTGTGCGACAGAGATATGAGTAGTTAGTGAGATGCAAAACGGATCTTATTTGTAGGAGCCTCCTCCGATTGACGTTGACCTCGGATGATTGAGATCACTCCTCCTTGGCTAAGGGGTGATAACTAGGTAATATCTAAGGGAGATAATTCTAAGAATTATGTTTCTAAGAGCAGATAACTATTGAGTGGGTTTAAAGTATTTTAATTAATTATATAAATAAAATAAATAAAAATAAATATCGACCAGGTGCGGGGTGGGTGTCTGGGGTGGGGAGAAGATACTTTGGGTGGGGCTAGACGGTTTGGTTTAAACACTATCATAATACGGGTTACGAATGAAACCCTTAAAAATGTAAAGATGGCCGGTATTATTGGTCGTAGTATCAGTTCAGTTATCAGTTATCAGTTGGGGTATCTTCGTTGCACTCCGGACATGTCCATAGGTGCTCAGATCCTCCCCCCAGCATATGCATCAGCGTCCGGTGGCTAATAGTGCCAGTTGGGTAATAGTGGTAGTAGTAGTGGTAATAGTAGTAGTAGTAGTAAAATAGTCGTAGTAGTTATGGCTTAGTGAAACTCGGTGTTAAGGGGTGGATACTGGTTATTAGTGATCTGTAGAGGGATGTAATGACTTATACACTATTATCATACCGTTACAAATAAACACCTTAAAATATAAACATGGCCGGTATTATTGGTTGCTGTGGGTATGGCTTGGTGTCATTCGTTGATAAAGGTTGGGTAGCGGTTATTAGTGCTCTGTAGAGGGTCGTAGTGGTATATAAAATATTATCATATGGGTTACAAATGAAAACCTTACACAATAAGATGGTCGGTATTATTCGTTGTAGTGGGTACGGCATAGTTTTATTCGTTGTCAAGGATTGGATAGTGGTTATTAGTGATATTTAGGGGGTCGTAGTGGTATATACACTATTAGCATACGGGTACTAATGAAAACCTTAAAAAAGCAAAGATGACATGTATTATTGGTTGTAGTGGATACGGCTTAATAAAATTAGATTTTAAGGGGTGGGTGAATGGATGAGTAGCTAGATAAGTGCTTGAACACTAACATCTTAGATTTCAGATCGTTAAATGAAAACCTCAAATCTCTCTCTCTCTCTCTCTCTCTCTCTCTCTCTCTCTCTCTCTCTCTCTCTCTCTCTCTCTCTTTCTTTCTTTCTCTTCTCTCTCTCTCGCTCCTTTTATACCCGTCAGGGTGGTCCACCAAAAGTATTTACAATGTCATTATCTCTCCTTGTGTCTATACACGTCTTTGCATCGTTCCCCAGAAACACATTTCCAAGTCCAATATATGTTCTCAGACTTGTCTGCTCAGCGCCACACTTCACAGCCAGACAAAACTACAGCTTCTTTGTACCACTTCATAATTCAAATAAGAAAATATGTTAACTAAAATGGAAAAAATAGCGGTCAAACTTATAAATATCTCGGGCAAACTTATGAAAAGTCGGAAACATTTTTAACAAAATGTGAAAAAAATGCCACCCAAAGAGAGAAATATTTCAACTAAACATATAAATAGATCAGTCAAACTTATGAAAATTAGGAAAATTCTCGCCAAATTGGAAAGAAAAGAGGCTAAATACAGAATTATCTCACCCAAACTTATGAAAAGTATGAATCTTTTTTAGCAAAAGGGGAAAAACCTAGCTCAAGTAGGAAACTTTGTTAGCCGAATGTGAACAACGTCGGCCAAATACAGAAATACCACGTCCACAATTATGAAAACTAGGAAAATTTGTTAGCCAAATAGGAAAAAATATATTGGCCAAGTAGGAAAATTTGTTAGCCAAATGTGAAAAAATATCAACCATAGAGAGAAATATCAAGTCCAGACTTATAAAAAGTAGAAAAATGTGTCAACCGAATGGTAAAAATGTGAGGTGTGATCACCGATGCCAGTCGAGGAAGACGTATGTGTATGTAACAGCAATCTGGTAACATACCTATACAGCGATGAGTGGCTAGCGCATGTTATCAGATGTATAATATTACACACGAACATAACAAACTGCCCCGACTCAACCTTAGGCAATGCATGTAATATGCCATGTCACGTGTTCGCTATCATAACAAGCGACGTTATCACGTAGAAAATTAGACATGTACACGTTCACTACCTTTCTGTGTGTCAGTACGGAACTATGAAACTCTACAACGTTCTCCAAACTTCAATATATGTTTTACATCTTGTCTGCTCAGTGCCACACTTCACACCTGGACAAAACTATTGCTTCTATGTACCACTTCATCATTCAAATAATAAAATATATTAACCACACACATTACTGTTTCTACATCAATCACTCAAGTTGGAAACAAAAAAGAGGAATGTAATTGTTAATTTGTGTACAATTTTATTTGCAGAAAATTTTATGTTTTCATTCAATGATAGTGACTTATTATATAGGATACTTTTAATTTTCAGTAATACAGCTGTTGTTTGCATAGGGTACAGACGATTATCTCTAGTAAGTTAAATTTGCTCAGCCAGCAGAAAACCGGTTGTTGTGTGATCAAAGAGAATGTTAGTGTTAAGTGGTATGAAATGTTGCAAGTCGGTTAGAATATGAGGTAGCTGGTATTCAAGGGGTCAATAAGGCAGACGTGGTTTTTAGGAAAGATCGACTTCATAACAGACACTGCTGGTTGAATGGAGACTTGACGCTATTGCGGATGTGAAATCACAACGTGAGATATTTTTCCCAATTGGTTAAGAAATTTTTGTACTTTTTATAAGTTTGCCTGAAGTTTGGTCAGAATTGTTCCTCTTTGGTTAACCAAGTTTCCTACCTTTTATTAAGTTTGGCTGCGATATGTTTAAGGTTGGTTGAAATTTGGCCAAAATTTTTCACATTTGGCCAGCAAAATATTCTACTTTTAATAAGTTTGGATGAAATATTTCTTTACTTGACCAAAAATTTTTACATTTGGTTAACAAAGTCTCCTACTTTTTATAGTTTGGTTGAAATTTGTAATAACTTTTCACATTTGGTTAACAAAGTTCCCTACGTTTTATGAGTTTTGTTCAAATTTGGCCAAACTTTTCACATTTGGTTAACAAAATTCCTACTTTTTATAGGTTTGGTTGAAAAATGACCAAACTTTTCACATTTGGTTAACAAAGTTTCCTACTTTTTTAAAATTTGGTTGAAATTTGGCCAATTTTTCACATTTGGTTAACAAATTTTCCGATTTTTCATAAGTTTGGCTGCTATATTTATAAGTTTGGTTGTAATTTGGCTAAGATTTTTCGCTTTGGTTAACAAAGTGTCATACTTTTTATAAGTTTCGTTGAGATTTTTCACATTTGGTTCACACATTTTCCTACTTTCTATAAGTGTGGTTGATATATTTCTCTCTTTTACACTTGGGTAACAAAGTTTCCTACTTTTCATAAGTTTGGCGGAGATATTTATAAGTTTGGTGGACATATTTCTGTAATTGGCCCATACTTGTATTACTTTGGTTAACGTATTTTCCTTCTTCGGTCAACATGTGTTTTAGTTAGATCAATATTGTTCCCCTTCGGCTAACAAATTTTTCTAAATTTTATAAGTTTGATCGAGATCTTTCTGTATTTGAGCAACATGTTTTCCTCCTTATTATAAGTTTGGTCGATATATTTCTGTATATGGGCGAACTTTTTCCTATTTGGCTGACATAATTTTCCTATTTTTTATAAGTTTAGTTGAAATGTTTCTCTCTCTTTGGGCGACACTTTTTTCACATTTGGTTAACAAAGTTTCCTACTTTTCATAAGTTTTAACGATGCATTTTGTTACTTGATTTTCCAACCATTGAAGACATAATACAAGTCTGCAGATCTCGCGCCTACCTCAGAGTTAACGCAAAAACACAACATCCACTGCATAGTGAAATTATGAAGGTGAAGGGCAGCAGGTGAAAAAAGGACGGTAGTGGATGGGTCAAGCCGAAGACATTCTTCAACAGGTGTGTTCACTTGAGGACTTAGAACCTGGCGAGGAGTGGGTACAAGTGCCAATAGATTTCTGCACATCCTTTTCAGTTTGCATCTAACTAGACAGAAAATGCAGACAAGAAAACCCGGCAGCTGTGGAGGCGGAACTACAAGCGTTGATGTTCGAGAATTCGCTAGACGGTGATGCTCTCATTTACACAGATGGGTCGGTCGTCCGATATGTGAGAAGCTCATGGGCCTTTACGGCTCAGGCCGGAGGGAGAATTGTGAAGGAGGACTCTGGTGTTTCTGCTGAGACCACAAGTAGCCTGACTATGGAAGTCATGGCAGTAAGTAAAGCAATAACATGGCTCGAGACAAAGACATTCACTAGGGCATGTTTCCTTAGCGATTCAATGAACACGCTCAAGAGGATAGAGATGGGGGGATTCGAAGAGAATGTTTGCTGTCTCTGGAGCGGTCTCAGCTGGCAAAGATTAGTTGTATCTTCGTGCCAGAGCATGCGGGAGTACAAGCGAATGATCGGGCTGACAAGCTCGCAGGTAACGCTACTGTGGAGGGCGGACGCGTTATGGAGCAGGCTGATATTCTGAATGCTCTACGAGAAGTAAGACTTTTGCGAGAGCCAAGTGATGACTGTGAATCTACAACCATGGCCAGACTGCGAGAACATCACATTAAAAGAGGGGTGGCCAAACAAGAACACTACGCAGGAAGCCAAAGAAGACTGATAAACCAACACAGAACTTGCGTCGTTAGACGCTACACGCTTCGGGATTTGCAGAGGAGGGGATCCGAGCACTTATGGACTGAGTGTTTCGATGTGCAATGAGGATGATCTATCGACTAACTAACTAACTACTAACTAACTATTTTCCCAATTTGGCTAACAAATTTTCCTACTTGACCAAAATATTTTCCCCTTTGGTTAACATATTTTCCTACTTTTTTATAACTTTGGACGCATTATTTCTTTACTTGGCCAACATTTTTCCCATTTGGCTAACAAATTTTCCTACTTTTCATAAATTTAAATGAGATATTTCGTTATTTGGTCAATATTGTTTCACAGTTGGTTAACAAATTTTCCCATTTTTCATAAGTTTGGACGAGCTATTTCGTTGCGTGTACCATATTTTTACCTTTTGGTTAACAACTTTTTCCTATTGAACCTAGATTGTTCCCATATGGTTCACACATTTTCCTAGTTTTCATAAATTTGGATGAGCTATTTCGTTATTTAGTCAATATTTTTTCCTTTTGGCTAACAAGTTTTCCTACTTAGTCTTTATTTTTCCTCTTTGATTAACACATTTTCATACTATTTTATAAATTTGGATGAGATATTTCGTTATTTAGTCAATATTTTCCCATTTGCAAACAAGTTTTCCTATTTGGTAGATGATGTTTTTCCATTTGTTTAACACATTTTCCTACTTTTCATAAGTTTGGTTGAACTTTTTATGTACTTGGCCAAATGTTTTTCCCATTTGGTTAAGAAATGTTCTCACTTTTCAAAAGTTTGGTGGAGATATTTCGTTACGTTGTCAGTATGCTTTTTTTTTCATATAGCTAACACATTTTCATACTTGGTCAATATCTTTCCCATTTGGTTAATTAAGTGTCCTACATTTTATAAGTTCGATTGAGTTATTTCTGTATTTGGTCGACATTTTCCCCTCCTTTTTATAAGTTTGGATGAGATATTTCTGTACTTGACCTAACATTTTCCCATTTGTTTGACAGATTTTCCTACTTTTTATAAGTATGGACGAGATATTTCTCTGTTTGCTTGATAATTGTTCACACTTGGTTAACAAAGTTTTCTAATTTTTATAAGTTTGAACGATGTATTTTGTTACTTGGTCAATATTCTTCCTCTTCGACTAACACATTTTCCTACTTGGTGATTATCTGTCCCATTTGGTAAACAATTATCCTACTGTCTATACGTTATGTTGAGATATTTCTGTATTTGGCCGACAGTTTTACCAATTGGTTGACACATTTTCCTACATTTTATAAGTCTAAAAGAGATATTTCTCTCTTTGGCTGATAGTTTTTCCCCAATTGGCTAACAAATATTCCTACTTGGCCAATATTTTGTTCTTATTTGGCTAACAAATTTTCCTAGTTTTCATAATTGTGGACGTGATATTTCTGTATTTGACCGACATTTTTCAGAGGAACTGTGGTTGCTCAATGAACCTTGTGGTGACCGCTGTTAGGACATTTGTAATAGTGTGACGCAGTTCGGGCGAGTGTCAATTGAGGACACCTTGTAGATATTGAGTTAATGCTTTGCCTAAAACGTCTTCATGGAGGAAATGTAGATAGTGCCCAACTGGTTGTGGAATACCAGATGCAGGAAATGTATGTTGCGGAGAAGCAGGATTGATTTTAGGAAGTGAAGAAACAGCTCTTGGGGTATGTTTTTTCCAAGAGAATTATTTCGATATAGAACACGTGGATTAGTAGTTCAATTATTAATTTAGTAAGATACTGTAGCGTCAATCTCACTATTTTATAAACACGTCTCGGGTGTCTTTTTTGAACATTGCGTAATCTCTTACATTCTTATGATATTGCTCTCATCATGGGTGGGTCGGGCGGAAGATGTCGTCAGACAGGTCTGAAGTCTTACCAGTATCAACCCCGGCAAGGAATGGATGCCGGTGCCTCCAGCTTTTAAGTGCACTTTCTCCTGCATTATCACACTCGACAGACGGTGCAGAGAGCAGAACCCTGCCGCTGTCAATGCAGAGGTTAACGCGCTCATCTATGAACACTCAGATAGCCCCGAACTGCTCACTGCTCATCTATACAGATGGATCTGTTGTAAAGCAGCAGAGAAGTGCGTGGGCATTTATAGCCCGTTCAGCGGGCCGAACCGTTCAAGAATCCAGTGGTGCCCACTCTATGACCACGAGCAGCATGACGATGGAGGTGATGGCAGTTACACAGGCCTTCATATGGCTGGAATCACAGCATTATACCAACGTGTGTGTACTAAGTGATTCAATGAGCATGATTCAGAAGGTCGAAGCTGGATCTGTACGTAGACAGTGGACTGAATCGCTGCGGAAGTCTGTTGTCCGGAAAGTTACTTTCATCTTCGTCCCGGGACATGCGGGAGTCGAGGGAAATGAACGAGCTGACAAACTGGCTGGCTCTGTACCCCATGTAGATGGCCAGCCCATGGATTGTGCCGATGTTATTAACGTCCTTAAAGATATGGCGAGAACAGAGGACTTTGACGTCGGTGATTCCACATCGCTGTCCAGGATGAAAGACCTGGGAGTAAGAATCGACACAGCCAGATGCGAGAGGTACATCGGGAAATCAAAGCGCCTCGTCAACCAACACAGAACTGGCACTATTAGCCACCGGACGCTGATGCATATGCTGGGGGGAGGATCTGAGCACCTATGGACATGCCCGGAGTGCAATGAAGATACCCCAACTGATAACTGATAACTGATAACTGATAACTGATATTGCTCTACTCTAATACAACAATTTTGTATATATTGGTTTGTGTCTCTTCTTGTATTCTTTCTTATTTCTCGTGTAGAAGATTTATACTTCAACCAGCTGCATCGGGTTCTCATCCTATCTGTTTCAGTTCCTTTCGATGTTTTATTAATTCTAACGTGCCTGTTGTAATCCATAGCTTATGTCGCTTATTCTTGGTCGGAATTAAATCTGTGGCTGCTGTTTTCAAGATATTGCTAGCGTGTGCTGCCAGTTCATCAGGTGTCATCTCCTCCTGTATAGACATCAAGACCTCAAAATGATTCTTTATTTCTACGCTGTAAGTGTTTGGTACTTTTGTGAGATTAATACGAAGTGGCCTTGGTCTTCAGGTGAGCTTTTTTCAGTTTTACATTCACATCTGTTATTAATAACTGATGATCTGTATCACAGACTGCACTTCGTAATGTTTTTGCTGATGTTATGCTTGATCTTAATCTTCTGTGAGTTAAAATATATTCTATCTGGTGTTTGTTAGTACTGTCCGGGAACTTCCGTGTAAAGAGTTTTCTTGTGTGTTGTATAAAAAGTGCGTTGGCTATCATTAACTCATTTTCTGTACAGCATTCAATTAATTTGTCACCTGGATCATTTATGTTTCCCAATCCAATTTTTTTTAAACGTGTCTCTCATTTTCAGTTCTTCCTGTATTTACTTTTGCATTAACATATTCCATTATTATTGTTATATCGGTATAACCAATCGCATCTAATGTATCTTGCAGTGTGCTGTAAACATCTTCAGTTTCATCCCCCACTGCTGTTGATATTGGTGCATATACCTGTGTGAGAGTTGTGTTGTTAGATTACCTCTAAGCCTGATAGTGAGAATTCTCTCATTAACTGGGTTATATCCAATTAAAGCTTTTCTGTTTGTTTGCAACTGTCGGCGATTTGGCAGCAGACCGCCTTACGTTGGTTTTTTATGAAATGGCATTGGTGCCGGTCGTTCAGGATGCAATGGCAAACTACTGAATGTAAGCTTGCTCAGGAATCACCAACAGCCAAAAAATGCTGGAGTTAACTACTACGTCCTATAAAGGACATGCAACTAACTGTTGTTTTATCGTCACTAAGAAAAAAATAAATACTACAGTTTTAATAACGAAAGCACAAGTGATAGATTGCACTATTTATTGCCTGACATATTTTGCTGTAATCTTCTCAGGTACATTCAGCAGAAATCACACAACATAAACTAAATTTTCTATCACAGTGATTTTATACTCAGTATCATGTATTTTTGCTTGCACATAGATTACTTTTGTAATATGAATAATATGTGTTTCTGTTACCATTAACTTCAGTCCATTATTTGTATTAAGTAACACGAAACACACCAAAGTCACCATTAATAATTTGACCTATTTCCAAAATATGGTGCCCTATTAATGACGCTGGCAGGTTCCGGTGTGTAGGCTTTACCTGGTTACCAGAGTATTTGTTTATTATTCTGTCGATCCAGCTGGGCATGTTTTCTTAAATCGTGTAATCTTGTGTTTGTGACTTCATTGTTTAAATTCACTACGGGAAAACGTTGTTTAAAATAAATATATTGTTTTCTTTCAATGTTGGGTATTTGCTACTGTCGAGAGAAAAAAATCATGTATGTCGTGCTGGTCCATATTTAGGAACCGTTATGAATCGTGGACGATTATGCTTTTATGCTTTTCGGTTGGCAAGTAACACTCTCATTCCGAACACCGACGGGTTCTCTTATCTTGGAGTACGAATAATATTTGTTCTAGTCGTCTGTGATCTTCATAATAATTTACTGTGACTCTCGTGCAATCTCACAGGCTGGAATTGGTGCAGCATACAGCACGCTTAACCAAAGAGGACATTATGGTCCATAATACTTCAGAAGACCAGAATAATTGTCATAAGTTTCTTATGTCCAGTCTGCTTTTTTTCTGCAGTTGTATTATAGACCTGACTCCAGCGTATTGTTATGGGATGTGAGCTCATGTAGCAGGGCATAATACAGGAAATAAAACACGAGGATAGTACAACGGAGCGGGAGGGCTAGCGAAGTTGATGGGCAACTCCGCGGGTAATGTCATGAGCGAGGTCAGATTAGGGTTCGACGCGTGGCTCGTCGCTTTCTAAAGAGAGGAAAAGATCGGCCACCTATTCCACTTGGCTCTCAGGTCTATAAAATACGATGGCGCTATCACATTACAGAATGTAAGAAAGAGAGATCTGAAATGCTGTATAGAATCTGTTTTTCTGTATGACTGTCGTAAGTCTTCCTTACTTACTTTCGTGTTGTCCCTGGAGTGTGGGGAATCAACACTACATTTTTATTACCCCAATATTATTGTCCTAGAGAAACCACCAGACTCCGTCCACAAAACTCCGTCGGTCTGCAAACACCTCTTTCTTACTCTCACTCACCCTTGTATCATGCCCCCTCTCTCACTTTTCCCCAACATAACATACTCCACAACTCAAGCTTTAACAAATAGATACAAAATAATTTATTAAACCAAGAGTATAGGTGTGAGAAGTGTGTGTGTGTGTGTAAAGTGTAGAATGTGTGTCGAATATTTCTATTGGGTGCGGACATAGACCAGGTAGCTGAAGAGCCCAGCCCTATCATCCCAGAAAGGATCACACCATATCCTCATTCATTCCACGATGACCTCACCCAGGTATGTGTCCATCCTGCTAGATGTAGATTTCCACCGGTGGCTGTTTGATCACTCAAAAGAACTAGTCACAGTCCGACCCTAAATCCTGTCTGGATCACACAGTTAGTATATGTCTAATTTGTTCTTATACTTATAACACCCTTGTCTAGTGAGGACACGAACATACTGTTCTTTGAAATAAATGTACTTCCTGTCTCAAGTGTCTACTGTTCACAAGACCATTGTTATACTAACTTCCTAATCAGTTTATACTGATTTATTCCCATGTGATGGGGAATAACTGTATCTCTTTGTTTGTTCACCTGTCGTGTAAAACATAATGCCCACTGGTCTTTTCCCAGGTGGTGTAAAAGAAATTCACTTTCTACTATTCTGTTCCCAAGTGATGCTTGAAACATTAATTTGACGATTGGTCTTCCTCCAAAATGGTGCGGAGAAAACAATTTCTTGTATTATGTTAATGTGTGACGTTTGATAATCCCTCTTATGCTTGTTCCCGTAAACCCTTTTTAGCATGGGCTAAGTGCAAAAGATGTTGACCAACTGCCTGCACCAAGGTCTCCATTCTCAGTGACTTGAGTGACCTAAAGGAACCTGTCAACGAGAGAACAACACATTTGCTGATAGCAACTGTCCCTGACCTCTATTGGGGGGGGGGGTGTCCGCCTCACTCAGATACATGACAGTGAACCAACTCTGTCATGGGCATAGGAGTTCTTCACTCCTGTCTGCAGTGGGTTAAGATCAGGACAGAGCAAAATGTAAAGTGTAGACCCCCAGCAGACCTCACTGGAGATCCCATCATTGTACATTCTCCCCATCCCAATCTTCCCCCAATATCACCCCACTACACAATTCTCACTAGCAGAGCTAATTCTATTCATTACTCTAGCTAGTTTTACCGAGGCTACTGCTTATATTAACTAGGCTTAAATATACTCTCTACAATACCTTAAGCACAACTGCATCATTCCTGGATGACATCTATAACTTGCCATTAAGGCATATGTTATCTAATGTTACTTAAATCTAACACAATAGATGCTCTCCGAAGTTCCTAACTGCAGCACACACACACAAAAAACCACGTCAATCTTAATCACAATCCTTGGCCACACTAATCACCCTGTAACAACACTATAATATCTTTCTAAACTATATTCTAAGCTTCTCCACATTATTTATAGCTAGCACAATCTTTAAAATACCTTATGCCATTCTGACTCAAATCCTGAATTGAATACGCCATTCGCCATAAAGACATGGGTTACATAAAACCAACACAGGCGATTCTATTCACACGGATCAAGCCAATTTTCACTACTGCACACATCAGCTGTCAAAGTTACATTAGTTGTCCTCAAATCGTGTTTTTGGCAAAGGCCTGGAATTGGTCATGTGACTTTTTTTTATGTTAACAAAAGTGGTTCAAGGGCAGATTATCCATTTCTGAATAAATTCTCTCCCTTGGGTTTAATCAATGTCACAAGAGTAGATTATCTCCCCCTTTTTTCAACATATGCCTACAATTTTCCCTCTTGTGGGGACTGTCAAAGACGATTTCCTGTTGATGTTGGAGACTTCTCAAGGTTAGCGATGTCTTTGGTCTAACTGGTAAACAACTGCAGCTGTGCATTCCGACTTTATTGTTTTTCTGTCCCGGTTAAAAAACAAATGTAGCTTTGCACACAGGCCATGAATATGACCGTCTGTATTGTCATTATCTGGTTGATACACAGTGAAATCATGACAATGACAGTGAATCTTAGAATGTAAATGAACAAATTAGGAAGAACATGGAACCAACAGAGATCTGGTTCCTGAGATGAATGTTGCGAATTCCTTGGACTACCAGAGTAACTAACAACGATTGTCTGAAAGATACAACAATAAGAATGAGAAAAACAGCCTTATTTGTTCGTGGTATGAGAAAAGAGACATTGGAGTACATGTGACAATTTGAAAGATCAGGGTGAAGAGACACAGAAGTAGACCAAGAGAAATGATGCTGAATGAACTGAGACTGTGGCATGCAGGAATATTATCACCAGATTTGATCCAGAACAGCAAAGAACGTGATCTGTGTAGAGAGATGAACGTCTACGCCATCCGGCAGGGCGCTTGATGATGATGATGATAATAATTGGGCGTACATCACGGGCATAATACACGGGTATAAAACAAACACATGGATAACCAGGTCATCACAACATGTGGCATCGAAGTGCAGATATTTCTAAGTGTACACAACAGGTTAGCACACTAACATATTGTCGGACAACAGTCAACATCTGTCCACCATAAACTGTTTGGGAATGTGTGATCCTGAAACTGTCTACTGTTTCATTGAGTACATTAAAGAGTATGTCTGATTACCAACGAATAGGAATGAGTCTAACATATTATTCTTTCAACAACAGTGACACATTTGCATACATATTATAATTGTCAGTTTAAAAGCCAGTGAAAGTCATCACAGAGAAGAAAATACAGATCTCCAAGTTAGTAGGTAATTTTGTAGATGTATGTCACGGAGAGGAGGTCAGTATGGCCGAATGGATAAAAGAGCTCGTTTTTAAACACCCGGTGTGCTGATGCTGAAGTATGTGGTTCAACCCCAAGAACGATCAATTGGACTTAAATGATTGATTGATTGATTGATTGATTTAGGAACCGACATCACAGCATTTAGGGCATTCCCATAAGTGCTTCGTCTCAATCCTCAGCAGCCAGAGAAGAGTTCCAACACCAATAGTTCAAGTAGCAATCTGATTATATGTCCGTCTCGCCTTTCCTCTGAGCGTCGAGCGTCGGCCAGATCCCCTCGTCACTCCTCGCTGCCTCATTCTTGCCAGACTATGGTGATCTATTTGCTCCTCCGAGGTGTACACGTGCTCCCACAAGGCCGCAACCACGTCTGCCCTGTCATGCATCAATACTCCACCAAGTTTTGCCGAGCTAGCCAGTCTGTCCGTCTGTTCATTCCCCAACATACTAGCATGCCCCGGAGGAAAGATCCAGGTGATGCTTGCCACCCGTGACCTCCGAAGCGAAGCAAGCCACTCTGCACGAAGCCTGCCTGTCCTCACCCTCCACAGCAAGTTTTCTCAGTCAGTTACAATCACGATGTGTGTATGTATCGTGTTCTCCATCCAGCAGAAAGCTGCACTGACCGCCTCCACATCCATTCTTAAACTAGATGTTGTGGTATCATACGCCAGGCTCTCCTGCACCAAATGTCGACCAATAGATTTTGCTAAGAATCCCCAGGCATTTCTCATACCTCTCTACACCGAACCATCTGTGTAGATAATCACATCACCTGGGCGAGCATTATCCTGGATTAAAATGTTTGCATATCCGTTACAGGACATCGCTGTCAACATCAGCACTTTCAGTTGATTGTTGATTTCTTGGCAAGATTACGCTCAATAGTTTGCCATTGCTTTCTTAGCGGCCGGCTCACATACCCCGTAAGTTACCGACGCGATTCCAACCACTGCTGATTCTAACCTTCGTCACGTTACTTACGAGAGTATACGCGATTACGGAGAAAAGTCGCTAATCTCTAGGCCAGGAAGCCGGCTTATCCTGAATTAGTTGTTGGATATCCACTTCCGTGGCCCCTGCTGGCCACTCCCTGCACTCCCGGCTCAATGTGATTATAACTCTACACAAGTCTGACAGCTCCGCTGGCACTCTGACCCATTCCTCTCCTCGCCTAATGTTCTCCAAGATGCACACCTGTCTGATCGTATCCTCCGCCTGAGCCATGCATGAATTCCCTCTTATCAGTCTCAGACCCTTAACTGCGTCCTGCGCCTCATGCACGGGTGATCTGTGTCTGCAGCTACTCTGAGGTATGCCTTCGCCTGCATCACCTTTAGTCTACCAGCAACAGTCGGCAGACCAAAGATGTAACGCATACACACTACTGGGGTATCTCTGGTGCATCCCAGAATGACCCGCATAGCTTCGTTATGTATGCGTTCTAATTTCACCAGCTGACTCTTTGAGACAGTGAGCAGACCTAGACCATAATCAATCACTGAGAGGATCAAGTGCTGGTATAGTGTGAAGAGCATTCTCTGCTCTGCGTCCATTGCAGCCATAGTTTTAAGTGCATTGAGTCCCTTTTGAGATCTTATCACTACCGTCTCCACATGATACTTGACTTGGGGATGTAAATTACATGTACCCTTTTAGCCAGGGTGGATTCGCCTGGTGGCTGTTGGCAATGAAATGCCTAAAAACAGTCAGGAAATATTACCAATTGAAGCCTAATTCTAGCGATTATACGTACGCGATGCTAACTTCATTGGCGAAGCAGTCGAAAAGGCCTCGTGCTGGTTATATAACAATCTGGACCTTGAATAGGACTTGTCATTAGAGTAATATGGTTCATGTTTCTGTCTGAAAATTATATTATAGCCAAAGTTTAACATGGAAACCGCCAGTCTCTCAGCAAAGATCTGGAACTTGTACTGTCTTGTGTTGACTCTTTTACTCGTGTAACCATCCCTCCAAACGAGGGCAGTGCATTTAAGATTGGGGCTCTCCTTTTTGGTCGAAACACTGCGTTGCAGCAGTAGCCGGAATCAATGAAATGTTGGTCGACATCCAACATTCAGCCATTGTTGGTGTTAGTCGTCTTGCCGCACTCCGCAATAGAGCCCAACCCACAACCATGTAGCCCAGAGGAAAGGTCCGCTTCCTGGAGATTAGGGGCGTCCCGGAGTGAGGCTCTGTGTCCTTCTCCTTATTTGTAAAGTCTTCCCCTAATTCTTTTCTTCACGTGTATCTAGCGCCCTGTGTATTTTTTCTCTTTCGGTTCCAGCAATTAGCAGATGTTCTCAATGCGTGTCCTATTTAGCACAAGTGTTAATTTTCTCACCGCTTTAAATCTCTGGAATCTTGTCTAGTTGTTTCCTACGCCCCGCATTAATGATTAATTCCTACCTTATTATTTCATCTGTTCTGCATTGGCGCCATTTAATTAACGTTTCTACGAGAGTAAGTTAATAAGTAAGTCATAAATGGCTGTAGAAAAATGACTAAATATGATAACAACTTGAAACAGTTTATTTGTATGCATACATTGTCCCTTTATTTCTCAACATAATTTCCACCAACATTGATGCACTTAACCCATCGTTTTATCAGTCCTCCCAAACCGGCTGCATAGAACTGCGTGCTCTGTTTTCTAAACCACGTTTACTTTACATTCAACTTCGCCGTCATTAGCGAAATGTCTCCCGCCAAGGTGTGCTTTCAGTGGACTTAGCCCCTAACAATTTCCCGTAAAGCGGTGCATAGCTGGGTTAAAAAAAAAAAAAAAACGATTACGACGGCGAGTCAATAAGTAAGTCACACAGTTCTGTGGGATGGCAGGTAAATAAAAACAAAGCACGCAGTACTATGGAGCCGGTTTAGGAGGACTGATAAAACGATGGGATAAATGCATCAATTTGGTGGAAAGTATGTTGAGAAATAAAGGAACAATGTATGTATAAAAATTAACTGGTTTCAAGTTGTTATCATAGTTAGTTATTTTTATACAGCTATTTGTGTCTTACTTATTAACATACCTTCGTAGTCCAATAGTAACCGTATTAGCCCGCTTCAGTTTCTGTTCCTACTCTTGCAAGTTTTGTCTGATGAGTTCATGAAGATGCTGGGATTGGTATATTCACGTCTCCCAACCCATCACTGTGCAATTGGCTTCTAATTCACTAACAAAGATTTACAGCGATTTCAAATGGTGTGTAACAGTTATCAGGCGGTCATGATTACAAATATTCATCTACATATCGCGATCATCCACTTCTTCCTTCGCATAATCATCCTGAAGTACCGTGAAAAGAGGTGTGGGTAATTAAGAGTCTCATCCTATCTGGTTCTCTAACAGAATGCATCAATCAGTCAGCTTATACAAATGCATGGGCTCACGGTGGCGCAGTGAACAACACATTGGGCCGTCTGCTCAGTTTCCATGTATACGATTTCCCATCGGCGAGAGATTGTTATTGTTAATTGATCTAGGTCCCAGTTAGACCCAACCTGACGTGGCCAATGTCCTAGGAAGTACAGACGGCCAGTCTGATATAATAATATGGGGCCAGCACCATATACCCAATTTGGCTCAAGGTGTGAGAAAAGGGTCGTTTGCTTCCCCCCCCCCTTTAATTCTAACCCCATATTATGGTAAAAGACTGTGAAAAATGACGTGTTAATGTCTTCATCTTTCTATGTGTACAGTTGTTACATGCTCAAATGTTTGTCTCATCACAATGTCGATCACAAAAACGCTGGCGGCCATTTTTCGAAGTTTGTAATGAGCTGTTTTTGTGACTAGCCTGCTTCAAAACATTTAAAATGCTCATTCTGAATGACCAATGCATTTTTAACATTGTTCTGGGAAAACCACATTTATGTGATTTCAAGAAATATGCTAAAAATATTCGATACATTTCTTTTGTCTAGAACCGCATGCAATAAACCAGTTAGCTATTACTACATACTCAGTTACTGTAAGTAATAACTGAATAGCCATGATTTAAAATATAATAAATGTGTCACAGAAAAAAAAAGATCTTGCCACTATATACTTAAAACAATACCATGAAGATTTCTTTCAGTCAATGTACATTATGAAATAAACGTTTTTGAAGTCCCACGACTTCCACTTTTATAATACACCACAGTTAAACAAATCACGCTTCTAAATGGCGTTATTTCTTTGACTCGTTGCAATTACTATAGTTTTCCATGACCATCTTTTAATCATTAATGTTCTACACTACGATTTTGTGTGTGTGTAATATATGTATAATTTCCGTACCGATGTTTAATTGAAGTTACTTGTCACAATAATTTAGCAATTTGCTTTGAGAAAGTTGTGCATTGTAAGTTTAGAAGGTATTATTGCAACGATCCGCGGTGGCTTAGTAGTTAGTGTCGGTGGCCGCCAAGAAAGTGATCCTGATTCAATCTATTGCAGAGGTAGCGGTTGTTTTAATGACCGTTACGGCACTGGCGTCGACACAGCCTCATAAAATAGCTACCTGGCATATTTTCAGAATTGTCTGGGTATTGTCTGAGAAAAAACGTGACGAGGATGGCAACTGCCCGGCTCACGTCACATAAAACAGCCAAGAATATGTGAAGGCCATACACATCATAGCCAGACGACATTATCTGCTACATGACAATGATGCTTGTGATAGCGTGGTTGGTGCACTGGTTTACTAACTCGAACACAAAAAAATCATCGTAATTAGAAGGAGTCTCCGTGGTGAAGTAGTTAGGCCTCCTGCCTCGCACTCCGAAGATTGTGGGTTGGATTCCGGCCTGCGTTGTTCTATTAACTAGTGCAGTTTTCTCGGAGACTCCTGGAGTCTACGCTGGAGCTACGGAGTTCGTGCATTGTGAGACGCTCTCGGCAGGTCGCCCCGTTAAAATAGACCCAGCTATATATGATAAAACCCGGTGCAAAGAAGTCGTTTTTCTTGCATTATAATCCCCATATTTAATCATCGTAAGTAGTGGCATGATGGGAATGTTTTCTCACCAATATGTCTGTGGGTTTAATCTAACTGAGGAGATGTAAAGTGAGTAATGTAAAGCACCACTTTACACACCGATTGGGTATAACGTGCCAGGCTCTCTCTCTCTCTCTCTCTCTCTCTCTCCCCCCCCCCCCCCATATTTTAGAACAGGAGTGGGGAACCTTTTTTATGCTTCGGACCACTTAGATAATTATAGCATCCTTCGTGTGCCACCAACACTATCAGCTTTAAAATTAGCCTCCGTTATTTAGTCAAACATTTCATTAACTCACTGCTAATCTGATGGCTAGAACTGCTTATCTTTTGTGAGGCGTGTGATGTTAGCTGGTATTGATGCTGTTGCTACCACATTTATTTATTATTGTTTTAAAAAATTCATAAAGTTAATGAATTTCGAGTCTTGCTTGCGACTGCCTTGGCAGGGCCAGACCTTATGAGTTTGCCAGCTTTATTCGGAGCACGGGCCTTCTGCTTCAATTATAAACCAACCGTCGCTTGATCGGTGATGTGATCAAGTCGGCCGCCTTTATTTTTCAGAAAATTTGCTGGTACCCATTGTTAGACTGGGTCAATCTGGAGCACATGTCACTTAAAACAATCAAGGCCTTAAAGGCGATTCGAATACATGACGCCGGCAAATGAGTACCAGATAATTGTCTGGCGAGCATTGGTGACGGAAAAGAAGCTAGCAGCCCTATCTCATATTCCCGTGATCTAGTATGTATGAAGGATAGCACTTTATGCTCATGTTGCTAATGTTATGTAAACATTTATTTTGAAGATAAAAATAAAGTGAACTTGGGGTAGATGGTGCGCAAGGTTATGCAACATGAAGGAAGATGTCGGACTGTGAGGGAACCGAGGATTTATAACAGACATACATGGACAGTTTATACAACGATTCATATATGGCAGGATTGCTGCATGTTAGAACAGAGGCTGACGACTGAGTCGGCTACCACTTGTATCATTTAACATTTCTTGTTGGAGATGGTTGCTTGATCACCGGTGGGACAACAAAGGCGCTTTCATAATCGTTGCACTAAGAGTGCAGTTATGATCCCTACATTATGATATTTTCTGGGAAACACAAAGGAGATTCACGTATGCCCCCTGTGCCATGATATTAATTTTAGTTGTTCAACCAGTAAGGAAGCAGATTTAGTTTAGTTATTCATCTTAACATTGAGTAGAGGGTTGATTTGTGTGTCTGTGTGTGTGTGGTTCGCTTAGCCTTTACAGGTCATCGCTGTCACATATCAGCATCATTCAGCTGATTGCTGATATTTTGGCAAGATTACGCTCAGTAGTTAGCCAGTGTTTTCTGAGCCGCCGGCTCACATACCCCGTAAGTCACCAACGCGGCGAGAACCGCTACCGATTCTCGCCCAAGTTACGTTCCTCACGTGGATATACAGGATTACTGAGAAAGTCGCTACAGCCTAGGCCAGGGAGACCCGCAAAGGGTTGATTGCTGACTAGTAAATGTGTAGTCTAGACACGACACCCTAACAGCTATAAAAAGTTGTCTGCATATCCTATTACAGGACATTCAACCCCATCACGTTTTGGCTGTTAGTGATTTTTTGCCGGTCTCCTTGGCCAAGGGCTTGCGAACGTAATTCTTGAACCGCTTACCTACGTTCGAAACACATCTGCGACCGATTTGGCAGCAGACCGCGTCGCGCTGGGTCTTAACGTGTTGGTATGGGAGCCGGTCGTTCAGAAAGCAATGACAAACTACTGAACATAAACTTGCCAAGACATCAACAACAGCAGTAACATGCTGATGTTGACAGCGATGTCCTGTAAATATGATTTGCAAAAACAAAAAAAACAACAAAAGTGATTTCTTGGCAATTTTACTTTCAGTAGTTTGTCATTGTTTTCCGAACGACAGTCACTCATAACTTTGTATGGAACCAACGCAAGGTGGTGTTCTGCTTCCAAATCACCAGCAGCTGTGCTTTCATTTGCTCGCTTCTCAGATTCTCTCAGTCTTCTCTAACACGTCTGTCTAGGTCCGTAGCCGCACACATTCTGTTGTAGCCCCTGTCCAGTCTTTTCCATCACGCGTCCCCTGTTCCCCTGTTTCTCGTCTGAACTCTCTTTAGTTCATCCGTGTCAGGTTGGTACTGCGTTGGACACTAACTTGTTCCTGACCTCGGGGTTAGATGTCTGTCAACAGTTGTGACCTGTCCTCACATTTTCATACCTGTCTGTCTATATGTCAGTCCTGTCAGCTCAATACAGTCCGTCTAGGACCCCATCAGGACTCTAGCACACTCCCCCTGCTTCCCATGTGGCACTTTCCTTTTCTTTTGAAAACGTGGCACATATTTTCTTTAGTCATGTCGCTGATACATATTTGTGTACTCTATTTTCTTGTCATATGACTGATTACAATTTATTGCAATGGTCATGTTTATCGTGTTGGTCTTTGGCAGTATTTGGTCATGTTTTGACGACCCTTTTTTTTCCCTTCTCCCCCTGACGCATTATGGTTATTTTTCACAGGTCGATCCGTTGACTTCTGAGTCTTAAACTCTGTACTCACTCTGTTTATTGAAGCTAAGCACGGTCCGAGGACATCTGTTGAGTTACGTCATACTTGCCTTTAAGGGCTAAGGCAACAACGCCCTCTCGCAAAATCTCTGTTCGGATCAATGTTTTCGGCCATTGTCGAAAAACATCGGAGAGATCGTGTCTTCTGGTCTACCCGAGTCTGATACCTGGTCTCTGGTCTCTACAGAAGTGGGTAGATGCAGTTAAAATCTTATGATCGTTCCTGTTACTAACTCGTTAAAAGTTGTCACTTGTTGTTCGTGGTGGGGACGTACATCTCTATATGCTGTCCTTCATTGCCTTCGTTCTCACCTGTGTCGTTTCATTTGTTTGAACTTTTCAACTTTACCTAGGATACCACACTGTTACATACACTGTCTAGGTGAGCATCACTTTGTACTTCTACTTCAGTGGTTATCTACTACTCTATTTATATGTTTTCTAAGGGGCCAGTCGCTGGGTTTTTTAATCTTCACAAGTGCAAAAGTTGTAGTAATCATGAATGTCGAATGCCAAGCGCTGATTCTTAGTGTTCATTAACATCTTGTTTAAAATATCAGTGTATTATAGTAAGTTTCTCTCATACACACATTCATTCTTCACAATAGTTAATATATGTGACTGTAGTGCAATTTATACACCGGTAATTACTTCCTGTTGG
Organism: Cepaea nemoralis; assembly: GCA_014155875.1. Classification (NCBI taxonomy): domain Eukaryota; kingdom Metazoa; phylum Mollusca; class Gastropoda; order Stylommatophora; family Helicidae; genus Cepaea; species Cepaea nemoralis. The sequence continues at coordinate 250,443 of JACEFZ010016181.1, read as the reverse complement.
TTGGTGTTACTATACTTGGTGGTCCTTATGTTTCCATGTGAACTGAATTCTTATCTCACAATGTTTTATATATTTCTAATAAGTTAAATAAAGTTAGTGTTAAAATTGTTTATCACATGTCTTTTCACAAGTGTTTCGGTGAATGAATAAGGTGGGTCAGCTTGTTTGAGTACAATGCAACCTGCAAAGCAGGTCTGCTATCGAATTATCCTTACCGCTAATGTGGTCGATGGTAAAGCTGTAGTTTTAGAGTAACAGTGCCCACCTGGCTATTCTGTTGTTTTTCGGTTTGCCTTCATGTAGGGTCAATAGTGGATTGGTGTCCGTTTGTAAAATGAAATGAGTCCCAAGCAGGTATTTGATTAACTTGGTTACCGAAAAAAAACGATATTCCAATTCTGGCGTCGAGTATCTTTGTTCAGGTGGTGACAACTTTCTGCTGACATACACGATTGGGTGCAGAATAGTATCGTAGCGTTGGAGTAGGACAGCAGACACAGCGATTCCTCTTACATATGATCTAAGGGTAAAAGGTACATTTGTATTAGGTAATTTTAAAATGGAAGGACTCGAAAAATAAGTTTTGATTTGTTTTTTAGTACAATTTTATTTGGCTGAGTTTTTGTCAGCAAATTCGTGAAAACATTTGTCAATTCGGCAAATCTTGGTATGGATTTTCCGTACTTGCTAACTAATCCTAATACAGTGGAACCTCGCTTAACGAACATATTTCGTTCGAGAATCTTACTCGTAAAGCAAAACACTCGATAAGCGAAGCAGTTTTTCCCATTCACATTAATGTAAAATACGATAATGCGTTCCAAGCAGAAAAAAATACTCAACATATTTTGTATAACGTTTATTCAAATAAAATTACACACACACACACACACACACACACACACACACACACACACACACACACACACACACACACACACACACACACACATATATATATATATATATATATATATATATATATATATATATATATATATATATATATATATATATATAACATTGTTAATGGAGCGTGATTCATCTTCCTCTTCTATCGCGGAATGAACGAACCTCGAATGTGAATTCAATTTGTAGAAAAATAAATTGAAATAATTAATTTACAATTCATAGTACATACCTAATTCTTTTTACTATAAAGCTGTCTAGAGAAATTTGTTTTGCCGACGCTTCAGAATTTGATGGAAACGCGACACAGCATTATCACTAAATAAATCAGTAGCTCTCATTGCCCCAGTCTTATTAGGGTAATGGTTCTCAATGAACGATGCAATAGTTTCCCATAATTTCAGCATTTATCTTATTGCGCCATACGATTGTTGGTTTGCTGTTACCTTTTCCTCCTCCTCGGACAAACTCTCCTCCACAACTTCTTGCTGTGAAACACAATGTAATTCCATAAGCTCTTCGGTGGTCAGCTCTTGGCTATGCTCTTCCACAAGCTCATCGATAACTTTGTTATCCACCTCCAGTCCCATGATCTTGGCCAAAGACGCAATCTCGTTGAGTATAGGCTCCACAGGTACTGTCTCAAACCGGTCAAAATCACATTCGACAACGCTTTCAGGCCAAAGCTTCTTCCAAGCAGAAGTGAGGGTTCTCTTTGTAACCTCTTCCTACGCCCTGTCATTTAACTTGAGGCAAGCAACGATGTGGAGTGATATTCCAAAACTCTCTGACAGTGAGATTGTCCCCCCCCCCTCAGTCACCTCAAAACAACGCTTGAAGAGCGCTTTAGAGTAGAGCTTCTTAAAGTTAGAAATAACCCGCTCGTCCTCGCTGTTGCAGACGCACAATCCGGGACTTCCCCTCCCCTCGTCACTCATTATGTGAAACGTCACTCGTTATGCGAATAATTTTTTAAACACTTATGTTGCTCGTTATGCGAATTACTCGTTATGAGAGGTGCTCTTAAGTGAAGTTGCACTGTAGACTTCTCACTTCTTTCTTTGTTTTCGGCATAGCCAGGTCGAGAATCTTGGATTTGTATCGTCATTGGCTATCTGGCCGTCCGAAATTTTGTGGCCAGGAACTCAATTTAATGTAAACTAATTTCAACTTTACTTGGTTTGATGGTGAGACCAAACTGTTTTATTCTGTCAAAAATCTGGCTTAGGGTTGCTATATGGTTAGTAATGTTGTCTGTATGTATACAAATGTCGTTTATGTATATCTCTAAGTTTGGTATGTCATGCAGCAATAGTCTAGTCATTTTGACGAAGATTGTCATTTTGGCGGGCGCGTTGACTTAGCCCAAAATGCACAAGTAACCACTCGTATAAACCTCATGGTGTGGCAAACGCTGTCAAGTGTATGGCTTCTTCGGTCATGGATGTTTTCCAGTACCTTTTGTCAAGTCAAGTTTTGAGAAAAGCTTTGAATTTGTCATATTAATAATAAGGTCTTCGCAGTTTTGTATTCACTCTGCGTTTAGTTTCGTGCTGGCATTGGCATATAGTCTATGCACAGTATGATACTTCCGTCTTTTTTTTCTAGACAATCACAATTGGCGAACAGTACTCTGAGTACGATCTTCTATCAATACCATGTTTCTCGAGACCGATCACTTCTTTTTCAAGTTTGTCTTTGAAGTGTAGTGGTTGGAATATGGTCTACATTTAATAGGTGTATGGCTGATGACTACGATCTGGTGTTTAATTAGATCGGTTTTACCTGGGTTGTTTGAGAAAATCATTGTGTATTCCATCAATAACTTTTTCAGTTCGTCTTGATGTGTTTTGGACAATTTTGGTGAAATCTTGATGTCTCCTAACGTATCTGTCATGCCTAGCGTTGCGACTGTGACTTCTTCTGTCTCGTCAAAATCCGTGTGATCGATTATTGTGATTGCTGACGCTGTCTCGGCTTTTGTCGCGTCTTTTCTTGTATCAGAATTTGCTTGAGTGTGCTTTACATACCAGGTTTTAATTTCATGTTCTGAACAATCTGTTTCTTCTGACAGATTCAAAATAATAATATCACAACATGGGTTATTTAATACAGCGCACTTTACTTTCCCTGAAAGGAATGGGGATTTTATGGTAGCCCATGCCAGTGGGTATTTTTCAATTTTCCCTAAAAATGTTTTACTGCTAACCTGTTTACCTATGTAGTCTTTCTGATCTACTAGGGATTGGCGAATTCCGACCAAAGTAAAACCTATGTCCCGTAAAATGTTGCATAATTTGTTATTAACATCCATCAGTCCGTCATGCGCCATGCCGATAAGCGTGGGTGGTCATGTTCTGCCATCTTACTCGATAATCAGAGATGAGGATCAGCTCTGTGTTCCTGTTTCGACCATGCCACGTGGCCAAGCCATCCAGGTATTTACTTCTCGGTCTTCTCCTTGGTCTCTTTCCTTCGAACTTGCCAGTCGTCACATTATTAACATATCCTTTGTGAATTCTTAATTTGCCTTTAGAATCTATGACATCGTTGGCTTCTTCATTTGAAATAAATCACTTTGTTCACAAGTTAGGATGCCATCGTTGTGGGGAATCTATTACAAGTGTTACATATGTCTGGTTTAAATGTATCAATAACCTCGTCTGACGAACCAATTTCCTGTTCTTCTTCACCTTCAGATGTTGAAATATCCATAATGACTGCATTAGCCTTTTTAAGCATTTTTCTACCATCACAGTTTGCCTGCCAATGGCCTAAACTTTTACAAAAAACAATTTTGTTAACCTTTTATGCTGGGTACATTTGGATTGCTGTTTACTTACCATTTTCTCTAAATCGTTTCGATAGTTAGGGTTTCGTTGCACATTTCATATTCTCCATGTAGTTCTTCGCAGTACCTACGGGGATTTGGTTTCACTCTTGCAACATTTTTATTTTTATTATTACATTTTTTCGTTTTTCTGAATGTGGCTGCAGCTTCCAAAGTAATATCTTGTGTTGTGACTGAAAAAAAAAATGTCTTTACTAGCCGTGAAATGTGATGAGCCTTTCTTTCCATCTCCTGGATGGAATTACATTCATTTTTTTGTAACAATAAATGGCAAAAGGTGTTGGTAGTGATGTGACTAATTGATCTCTAAGCATTAGGTCATTTAGTAGTTCACAATTGTTGTTTACTTTGGCAGCTGTACTCCATTTGTTAAAGATATCTTGTACTTCTGATACATAATCTAAGAAAGGATGAATTGGCTTGGGATTTAATTTTGAAATTTGTTATCTGTAACACTGACTATCATGTAGAAAGTGACGCATAATCCTATTTTAATATATTCGTAGTCTTTCCTTAGATCTTGTGGTTTCGTTTCAATAACCTTTAAAGGCTCCAACGCAAGATGCTTCATATATATCACACACCAATCTTCCTTAGGGTTCTCGTAATGTGTCATTAGTTTTTCAAAATATTGGATCAATGCTGATATAATGTCACCCGCAAAGAAGTGTTTTATTATCCATTGATATTTCTTGAATTGTTGTTCTTATTCTTTACTTTCTATCTTTTTTGTCGCTATGTTACTTTGGGTTTCTAGCTCTATCTGTTTCAATTTGATTTGGGTTTCTAGTTCATCTTTCTTTATCTGCGTATTTATTTCTGCTTGCTTTAATATTAACTCTGCCTGTTCATTTTTGCTGTCTATTTCACCTTGTTCATTTTTGCTGTGTTTTTCAGCTTATTTATTTTTGCTGTCTATTTCAGCTTGTTTTAATTCTAACTCTGCTTGTTTACTTTTGCTGCTTATTTCAGCTTGTTTATTTTTGCTGTCTATTTTACCTTGTTTAACCTGTATTACAACAGCTTTTTTTCAATTCAAGTTCTTCATATTTTATTCCCCTTTCGATGAATTCATTTAATGGTGCCATTTTAATTCTTTAGCAGTTTGTGGTGAATAGGCACAAATGTAGTTATTAATTTTAATTTATAGTAATATAATTGTAACCAACATGCATGTCTCACTTTTTGTTACATATGACCCATTCTAAATTACTTTAGTATATGCATTTCAAATACTCAAATACTATTTGTAATATCAATTTGAAAATGTATCAGGATGAAAGAAAGAGATGCAGATTTGGGTGAATAGCAATCATATTAAAAACTTAGCATAGTGTGTGTTTTCCCCCAACGCTGCATTTACAGTTTACGTCGGGGTTCCGTCGGGTGTGGTTTTCGTTCTGTACTTGTTTCCTCTGCGTCGCTTTTTAGCTGAAGATGATCTGCTGGCGAAAGATTAATGTTAGTAATTGTTTTCCAGTTTACACAACTGTAACGACAGTCGGGAATAAATTTCAAGTCGTCGTCTAGGTTACTGTCATTTATGGTCCTGTAGTTTCAAACCTGACGATTTTGTGGCCTGTCCTCACACTTTCATACCTATATCGTAGTCGATCCCTGTCTGTCTCTATGTCTGTTTCTGTCAGCTCAGTACGCTCCGTCTAGGACCCCATCAAGACTCTGACACATTGCCTCGATATCTCCGTAGCGATTAGGATAAGGCAGGGGACTTCTGTATATTCTCAGATTTAGTTTCCATACTTATGTCTTAAGTGCAATACCAATCTATCACACTTTCGGTCATTTTACATCTCTTGAATTTTAGTTATCATTTTGGGTCCTGCATTATTTATTAATCGTAAATTGATTAGAGAAATTAGACGTAGACAGTCACAATTTTTTTGGGCATGTTATGACGATGAAATGGATTGGAGAACTTGGTGACGACTGGTAATATCGAGGGGAACAGACCAAGGGGAAGACCTAGAATCAAGTACCTGGATGGCTTGGCCTTGTGGCATGGTCGAGACAGAAACACGGAGCTGATCCACGACTCTGGTGATCGAGTGAGATGGCAGAACAGTGACCGCCCACGCTTACCGGCATGGCACATGATGGATGGATGAATGGATTATTTATTTATTTTTCATTCTGTCCCAACATTCCTTTCTCTGTTACATTCTCTTTATTGTCCAACGATTCTAGTTTCAAACGTCTGCGAATGCCAGATTTTCTATGGTCTAGTCAGGGGTCACCAAAATGTTTTCACGGCAGGCGGGGTAACTGACAAATGACGAGCGCGGGCCGCATACTCATTCTGTGCAAGAATTGCGTCGGGCTCCGTGGCTAAAGGTCATACGGACGCGGTTCGTAATCCCGTTTACCCGCGTTCGAAACACAGCTTCGCGCGATTTTGCAGCTGACCGCGTTGCGCTGTGTTTTTTACGCTATGGTATGAGTGCTGGTAGTTCAGAAAGCAATGGCAAACTACTGTACGTAGACTTGCCAAGCCATCAACTGCAAAATATGCTAGTGTTGACTGCAAAAGTCATGTAAGCATATGCAACTAACTTTAACAATACGTGCAAGCCAGACCGAAAGCTCTGGGTAAAAGATACGAAAAGGAAGTTAATCATGGGTGAGTGGCGTGCAATGCACAATAAACAAAGAGAACCAAAATATTTATTTACTAACACAAAAAGTTATCAAAGAGGAAGACGTTAGCAAAAAGATAGTCACATCAGAAATAGTGTCCACATATCCGAATCTCACAAACTAAGCAGCAAAAAAAAAACGATAAGTGGGATGTGTGAAACTGATATTTGACTTTCAAGATATCATCAATGTTTGGTTTGGAATTGCTGGATCCAATCAGAGAACAGCTTTCAAATGTTCATCAGTCAATCTCATTCGATGTGTTGACTTCACATACTTCGTTTATGAAAATATTTGCTCACAGACAAATGATGTTCCAAACACTGATGCCATACTATCTGCAGATTTCTTCAGTTTCGAAAACTCAACATCAGGTAAGCATCGGTAAAATTCAACACGTTTTCCTTCTCTGTGCTTCTCTTTCAACTAATCAAACGAGCTCCAACAGGAACATCATCAATGTTACAATTAAACAGATTCTGGAACAGAAGAATGGCACTCTCATCTGTAAATATCTGGAGATCTCTCCCAAAAATGCTTCTTCAAGTCACGAATAATATCTTTTTTTTAAATTTTAAATCGAGGTTGGCATCTTCGGCGGTTGTAGCGCAAAACACTTTGAAAGAGTGAAAATAAGAAAGCCTTTTCTCCTTCCAGTTGTGCTTCAAATAATGACAGCTTTCCCTGAAATCATTTCATGATTCTGTAGGGATTACAGACAAGGTTATCCTTTCCATGAAGTTACACATTCAGTTCATTCATTGGGGTGCGATGTCGACCAAAAATCACAACCTTGACAGTTGAAACCACGTTTCATGGACTCATATTTCTCAGAGCGTAACTTTCCAGAAAACTTTGAATATGTTGATAGATGTTTTGTTTCGTAATGATGCCGAAAGATTGTACTCTTTCAAAACGAGAACACCTTCGCTGTATATTACGCAACTGTTTTTCTGGTCCTTTGTTTCAACTAAAGAAGTACTTTACTCTCCATTCTTCATTGAAAAAGCGATCACTAGGCGTCCAATTTTCTTTTCTTAGTAGCCGTAATGAAGGGTGAAATTACACGGGATCTGAAAATAAAAAAGACATTGCATTAGAAACATAAATAAAATCCTATTGAAACACAAGAAAGGCAGATGACTAGGGGTCACTGGTGAAGCTACGGCTCACCAAAGGTACATATAAAGTTTATAGGTACCTTTATTGTGCATATCCTTTACAGGACGTTGCAGTCAACACCTGCATATTTCAGCTGCTATTGATGTACTAGGCAAGATTACGCTCAGTAATTTGCCATTGCTTTCTGAGTGACCGGCTCACATACCCCGTAAGTTACCGACGTGGCGAGAATCTTTACCAATTCTCGCGCACATCATGTCACTCACGAGAGTGTACGGGATTACGGAAAAAGACGCTAACTCCTAGACCAGGGAGACCGCACAGGTACCTCTGGTAATAGAATATATCTCATAATAAAGTTTGCATAATATATAAATAGTGCCGGCCTAAATAAACAGCATAGAGCAGAGTTTTTCAACCGGAGTTCCGCGAGTGGCAGCCAGGGTCTTCCGCCGAAACAGACCCAAATCGACTAAATGCAACATTTCTGCCCATCTGGTTTATTACATAAAGTAGGACAGACTCATGGATCATCGCACAGAGTTCCTTGAGCAACGTAACCATTTGCATAAGGATCTTCTCTAGCAGAAAGGTTGAAAAACACTGGCCTAGAGACCAGCTCGATTAACACCTTGACCGGGGAATTCTTCTGAGATGGGGATAATATTTTCGTAATAACACAAGGCTTCTATAACATTTTTATGCTATATGCTATGTTTGCTACTTTATTGCCTCTATTCACACTTGTAGTTCACCTACCTATTACTGTCAAACAAAGAAGTCCTCGTTACATACCTATAAAATGGATGACTGGCAAAAAGAAGTGAATATTTCTGGTTCATCAGAACTGTGTTGACAGCCGGACGCATCTTGGGGAGGGAGAGATGCGCGTGTGTTTTTTGCCATGGAAACCATGGTAAGGTCAGAGTGTAGGCGGCGCTACCACGAGCCGGGGAAGGACTTGGGATGGCGTGAAATAAGCAAACATTACAATAAACAAGAAAATCTAGATACAATAATTGATAACTGAAAATAGTAAATTTAAGACACATAGTAATCAGGAGGTTTCCGCACGTGTGAAGATCTCCTATTATTATAGACTTAATATTTACAATCCTCTAAAAAGTACTGGAGAGTTTTGGTCATAGACCATAACTTTAGGAAGGGCAAATCCCAACTGCACCTCCACGTGGTAGAGGATGGAAACACACTACGGTGTGGCTAACACAGCTCTGGGGACCGAGTATCCACCGGAATAAGTGGACAACTCTGCAGCTGAGCAGAGCAGGGCACTCACTTGTCCTGACAGTCGGAAATGGCTGTCAAAGGCAGAGTTAAAAGACCACCATGTGAATGTGGAAGGCAAGGGGAAACCACCACATTATCTTCCCAAGATTTCTTGGCGACAAACATTTCTGAAATAGTGAACGACGTTAATGGCTGTCGTAGGACATCCTCGTCCGGTAGGGACAGTCATGAGCCACAGGTGACACCAGACCGTCATCCAGCTACTGATGGCAAAACTAAAACTATAACTAAACTAAATAAATTTAGACTATGAACATGGAATGTTAGGACATTAAATGAGCTAGGAAAGTTAAACAATGTTCTAAGAGAAATGGAAAACATGAAAATGAATATAAGGGCATAAGTGAGATGAGATGGAAGAGATCTGGCAAAATTATAACCGACAAACACACAATAATTTATTCTGGAGGGGACACATATGAAAAAGGTGTAGGAATAATATTTGATGAAAAAACAGCCAAATCTATTAATGGATACTGGTGTATTTCAGATAGAGTTATAATGGTCAAAACAAAAGGCAAACCAATAGATATAAATATTCTACAAGTATATGCACCAACAACAAGCAGTAGTGATGAAGAAATACAACACTTTTACGATGAACTAGAAATGGCAATAGCTCAAATTGGATAACAAGACATTAAAATAATACTGCGAGATTTTAATGCAAAAGTAGGAAAGGTAAAAATAGAGGATATAGTGGGGGAATTACGGTTTAGGTACAAGAAAAGAACGAGGAGAGGAACTAAAAGAATGGGCAAATATTAATGATATGATAATTGGAAACACATGGTTTAAACATCATAAAAGACGACTATACACATGGAAAAGCCCTGATATTAAGCTACGCAATTAAATTGACTACATACTTATTAATAAAAGATTTAGAAATGCATTAATTAATGTAACGGCAATGCCTGGTGCTGACGGTAATAGTGATCATGTACCACTATGTGGACCCAAAAAAAAAGTAAGATTAAAGAGAGGGAAAAAATGGTTAAGGTCTTGAGACTTAATAAAGAGGTTCTGAAAGTAGATAAAGAAATTCAAGAACAATACAGAGTGACTGTGAAAAATAGGTACAATGCAATAGCTAAAATACAGAGTATAAATGAACAATGGGAAATGTTAAGGGACTCCATTCATCAAACTAGCACAGCAATATTACCGGAAAGAAGCCAAAAAGCTAAAAAAAATGGACGAATGAAGAAATCTTAATGCTGATTTACAAAAGGAAACAGAATAAAAATAACAAACAAGAGTATGCTAAGACAAATATAGACATAAGTGATAAATGTGTGAAGGCAAAAGACAGTTGTTAAACGAGAAATGCAAAAAACAAAAAAATAATAATTTCAATTAAATTCCATTAAAGATCAAAAAATTATGCACAGACAAATCAGTGGGCTCACAGGAAGAAAAAAAAGATTAAATACAGGGTGTTTGAAATCAAAAACAGGAAAAATATTATTGGAGGAAGGTGCTATAATGAAGAGGTGGAATGAGTATATAAGAGAATTATATAATGGAGAAAGGGAGACTTAACAGAAGAAAGTAACTTAGAAGGCCCACCTATTCTAAAAGAAGAAGTCGCTGACGCTATGAAACATATGAAGAAAGGAAAAACAGCTGGGCCAGATGAAATCATAGTAGAAGAATTAGAAGTATTGTGAGAATTTGGGGTAGATATATTAACCAAAATGCTTAATGATATTTACAAAAGTGGATATTTACCGAGCGATATGCTAAAATCTGTATTTATAGCAATACCAAATAGACCAGTAACAATTGAATGCGAAGATTTTCGAACAAGTTAGTTAGTTAGTTAGTCGACAGATCATCCTCATTGCACATCGAACCATCGAACCATTCAGTCCATAAGTGCTCGGATCCCTTCCTCAGCAAATCCCGATGCGTGTAGTTCTGTGTTGGTTTATCAATCTTCTAATTTCGTACAATTAACCTCATAAACCATGTCATTAAGCTTCTACTCAGAATTATAATGAGAAGAACAAGAAAGAAAATAAAAATGAAAATTAGTGAAGAACAGTATGGTTTTATGGAAGGAAAGAGTACAAACAATGCAATATATATATATATATATATATATATATATATATATATATATATATATATATATATATATATATTACGAACACTAATAGAAAGGTCAATAGAGAAACAGAGACATATATTTATGCTTCATAAATTATACTAAGGCATTTGATAAAGTAAAACATGATGATCTGATTAAAATGTTGGAAGATATCAACATTGATGGGAAAGATTTAAGGATAATAAAGAATATATACTGGAACCAAGTAGCACCAATTAAAATCGGAAATAAAGAGGGTAGTTACGAACAGATAAAGCTAGGAGTACGACAGGGGTGTGTCTTGTCACCAGATCTCTTCTCCCTACATAGCGAAGTAATAATGAGAGAGATCAAAGAGAAGCCAGGAATACTAATCCGAGGATATAATATAAATAATATACTCTATGCAGATGACATAGTATTGGTGGCGGATAATGCAACAGACCTACAACAATTATGTGGCATTGTAGTATCAGGGAGTGCACAGAAAGGACTCTCCTTGAATATCAAGAAAACAGTAACAATGGTGATATCAAAGAAAATGGTGACACATAATATGTGACATAGAAATAGAAGAGGAAATTCTCAACCAAGTGGATAATTGTAAATACCTAAGAGCACTTATAACATCAGATGGAAGATGTACAACAGAGATTAAGAGCAGAATAGGGTAGGCAAAAGCCGCATTTCAGAAATTGAAGAGATCTTATGCAATAAGTCGCTATCAATGAATGTAAGAAAGAGAGTGCTGAAATGCTATATAGAACCAGTTTTGCTGTATGGCAGCGAATCTTGGAATGTAAATGAACAAATTAGGAAGAACTTAGAAGCAACAGGGGTGTGGTTTTTAAGACGAATGTTGCGAATTCCTTGGACTGTCAGAGTAACTAACAACGATTGCCTGAAAGAGGCTAATGAAACTAGAACACTATATACAACAATAAGAAAGAGACAAACAGCTTTCTTTGGTCATGTGATGAGAAGAGAGGCATTGGGAACATCGTGACAACTGGAAAGATCAAGGGGAAGAGAGGCAGAGGCAGACCGAAGAGAAATGATGCTGCACGGATTGAGACGGTGGCACGAAAGAATATCATCAGCAGAGTTGATCCAGAAAACCAAAGGCCGAGATCTGTGGAGAGCCATGAACGCCTACGCCAGCCGGTACGGCACTTGATGATGACTATTTACATGTAAATTGCATCACAACGTCTCGTGTTTCATACGTGATATTAAGTAAGTTCGAGTACCGACGGCGGGCCGGATGAAATCACATCGCGGGCCGTAATTTGGTGACCCCTCGGTCTAGTCAATAGACGAAACTTCGATATTTCAAATTTGAAAGAAACCAGATTTCTTAATATTGCTTGAAATTGAACATTTGGCTTAAAAAATAAAAACATACATCGCTGTGGCTATTTCTTCTACGTCAATAGAGGTGTATATTCCTGTCTGATATTCCTTCGGTGCAGGATTCAGCATCATAGCCTTAACACGTCAATGGCGGCAGCGAGTGTTTAAGACAAGTGGTCACGTGCTATGATACAGACCAAAACATAAATCTTGAGTAGAATTTCGCGATCAAATTTTGTATAAAACTTAATACAACGGCAAGAGAAACTTATATTAATGTAAAACGGACTTGAGGTAAACATGCTCTATCCATGCTCGTCTTTTGAGTGTCAGAAATTGAGTTTGCTTTGGATTCCCTATCAGGCGAGCAATCCCAGCATTTCATACATTATGTTAGTGCTCAGACTGGCATTATAGTTGGTGGGCATTCAAATTCCCGGAGTTCTCAATCTAAGTAAGCCAGCTCAGGACACATGTCTCTTTTAGGCTGAATAAAGACACAATACCTGGGTACACACATTCACAGCTGAAAATGGCCCGTAAAAAAGTAAATGTAGCTTGTTTTGGTATCCCCAATGAGTGCGAAGGAGAAGTTTGCATGCGTAAATTTGTGTATATTAAAGAACTGCTAGACTGGGCAGGTCTCCTCTCTTACCTGTTTAATGTAACCTCTCCCCTAACAAGTACTATATGTAAACATGTCACATATCCACACTTTCATAGCAGGGTGTTTGTAAATTCTTATTACACTTTGTATCTAGAACAAATTTCAAAAATGAAGTATATGATGTCATCAAAAAATGTGCTCCACAGTCCATCGTGAATCAATACGCAGCGAATGGATTTCGTCTGCTGTGGTAATTCTTAGCACTCAAAACAGAATTGTGTTATCAATGGAAGAAAGAAGGTGTCAAATGTGTTCAACATACAAAGTTTAGTGAGACTTTACTAAACACCCTGTACTTGGAAAATACTAAGATATACCTATGAGTTAAGCAAACTACTACTGTGTTTATCTGCTTTCCGGGTCTTTATAACTATATGAATAAATCAGTCAGAATATCATGATATAATAATAATATGAGGGTTGATGGACGATATATGCACATAAGACCATATCTATATGTGCACTAACATATACATACACAAACAGCCAGTCTCCCTGGCGAAGGGTGTTAACGACTTTCTTCGTAATCCCGTATATCCACTTGAGGAATACAGCTGCGTCAGATTCGACAGCGAATCGCGTCGCATTGGTTATTTACGGGGTGTGTGTGTGTTGGTCGCTCGGAAAGCAATTGCAAACTACTGAGCGTAATGTTGCCAAGAACATCAATAGCAGCTGAACAATGCTGGTGTTGACTGCAACGTCCTGTAAGGGATGTGCAACTTAAAAATAAAAAACAACAACAAAAACAACAACAAAAACACAAACATAATGATGATGTCTGGGAATCTCTCTCATCTATGTTCACCTTCCTTACTCACCTCTCTGTCTCACTCAATCTCTCTCTCTCTCTCTCTCTCTCTCTCTCTCTCTCTCTCTCTCTCTCTCTCTCTCTTACTCTCTTTCTCTCCTAGTCGCTATCTCTACCTCTATCTACCTCTCACACTCTTTCCTTAGTCGAACAAGTCCAGTTGGTTATATTCGCTGCCTTCTTCCTTGTCGGTCCTGTCATGATTAATGGAATGTCCTAAGCGTATGTCTCTTTAGCAGACGCAAGGCATTTTGCAGCCGCTCCCTCGCGAAAGATGGTTAAGCAGATTAAGTATTGTAACGGTGTCAATGTAAGAACCCCTGATCTTCGAACTTATCTGTTGGTGATCAGTCTATGTGCCAGACTCATGTGAGTACATATGAACGCATCTTTATCCCTAACCTGTAATGGCTATGTCTGGGTAATATATACACAATAACATTTATGCTTCAAACTCCACCACAATAGTACCGTATGCTATTCACCACGGGGTAACATTACAACTGAAGCATACTAGAACAGTAGGAAATATGCATATAGAAGGCTAATCATAATAACAGCAAAATGAAACATTTGCCTTGGTGTGTTAGAACTAACTTAAACATTTTATAGACGTTGCGTATAGAATTATTTTGATGACATTCCCATTTTTATGGCAAGAATAATAGAAACAAAGTAGAACAAAGTACACATGCAAAGTGTGAAAATGTAGTTCTCATCAAAGTGACAGACATCGGGCAGACGAAATGAAGGTCTACAAATAGAGAGACTGTTTGGAATCAGCTGAATAGTTATTATGAAATAACATTCATATACAATTTTCCAGAAGACGATCTAATGGAGGATTGTAAATCAATGCTTATATGGAAATTGCTATCAGCCCATTACCGGCGTCTATCCAAACTGACACCTAACTTACACCTGACAGCCTAATTAGAAAACATATGTCAAGAAATATTTGCCATATTGATCAGCGGTCGCGACTCCGTCTTATCATTTTGTTTGATAAACGGACATTTCAAGCTCTTCCCATTAGACCGTCATATGTTGACCACAGCCTGCGTCAAAACTGTTGTTGTTGTTGTTGTTGTTGTTGTTGTTGTTGTTGTGTGTGCATATCCTTTTACAGGACATTGGCAGTCAACACCAACATTTCTGCCGTTTTGATCTCTTGGCAAGTTTACGTTCAGTAGCAAACCTGTTTACTATCTTAAATTAGCTTGTGTCGTTATCGTGTCACGTCAGTTCTCGATGGCGTCACGCATCTTGTCCGTCGGCTTCGAAATGTGTTGAAAGGTGACATTGTTGCCGCTTCATGCGTCAACGCCTTATCTGGGTTGTAATTGTTTGAGGATTGTTTTAATGGTTACCCGAATAATGATTATTTTTTAAATATCTTATTTTATATTTCTAGGACTCCCCCGATGGTGTTTCCACCTTGTCGTGGTGAGGGAGCTTGAGTTTCTCAATGACCCTGAGAGCTATGCCGTGGGTATCGTAGCTACCAGCAGGGCCTCCCAAGCCGGACAGGTCAAAGGGTAGAAAACAGACAAAGAGAAACACCCTTGTTCTCCAGGTTGGGGGTTGAAGCGTGGGGTTAACATCCCTACCTTTGTAAAAACTATTTTGTTACGAAACAGATATATAAGCCTCGAATTCGGACTGACTCATTTGGACAACGACCTCGGAACGTTAAATGACTCTTGAGATTTGGAACATGGAATGTACGGATACTATATCGAGCTGGAGCGGCTGAAGAACTAACCCGGTAGCTGATTGAATATCAAATGGATATAACAGCAATTCAAGAAATAAGGTGGCCAGGAGAGGGTACTTTAGAGCAAAATGGAACGATTGTAATATATGGAGGAAACACCCAAAATAAACATGAATTAGGAACAGGTGTTGTCATCAAAAAAGAGCTAAAGGGGAACATTCTAAACTGTAAAGCTGTTAATGACAGAATTAGCAAATTACGAATAAAAGGTAAATGGAAAAATATAACGATGATTAATGAAACCCCCAAACAGGACATCCTGATTGTGCTGGGAGACTTCAATGCAAAAATAGGTAGAGAGCAATCTCATAAAAAAGTGGCTGGTATGGAAAGCCTAAATACAACTTCAAATGATAATGGATGGAGAGTCATCGACCTAGCAGAAGCCAAAGGACTGCAGATTAGCAGTACCAGACTACAAAGAAAGGATACACACAAACAAACTTGGAAATCGTATGGCAAGGGAACCTATAATCAAATAGATCACATTTTAATTAACAACAGAAATGCATCAAACATACAACAAGTTAGAAGTTATAGAGGAGATGAGTGCCACAGCGACCACTTTCTCGTTGGAGCAAAATTTAAAATAAAACTTAAGAGAGCTTTCTATACTAAATTACAAAGATTACACCCTACATATAACAGAGAAAAACTACAAGAAAATAAAGTCAAAGAGAAATTTACAGATGAAATAAAATGTTAACTTGAAACTCTCCAAAACCCGTTGGAGGAAAGCGTTGACCAAACTTGGTTGAAGATCAAGAATACAATTCTATCTACCGCAGAAGAATGTCTCGGTGTGTTAACCACGCATAGAAAGAACAGATGGTTCAATCAAAAATGCGAAGAAGCAGTCATTAGGAAAAAGAATGCCAGACATTTATGGTTAAATGACATCAACAACATCCAAAAGGAAGAGCAAGATAGAAATGAATGTAAAGAGGCTAAAAAAATAGTTCGACAGCAGAAGCGAGAATATATGAGTAATATCATCAAAAATATGGAAACTAATCTCCAGAAAAACGAATCCAGATAGTTTGGTGAAGAACTGAAAGTCAATGAAACGAGAGCACCAACACAACACATATGGTTTAAAAGACAAAAATGGGAATATGATAAATACCAATGAGGAAATGTGCAACACATGGAAAGAATATTTTGTTGAATTACTAAATTGTGAAGCTCCAAGTAACACCTTCCCACAGGAAGAGGTTCTAACGTGTGAACCACAAATTTAAGAACCTGCATTTGAAGAAATCCTATATGTAATCAATCAATCAATCAATCAATCATGTGCCATGCCGGAAAGCGTGGGCGGTCATGACTCGCCATTTCACTCGATCACTAGCGTCATGGATCAGCTCAGTGTTCCTGTCTCGTCCATGCCATGTGGCCAATCCATCCAGGTATTTTCCTCTCGGTTTTCCTCTTGGTCTGTTCCCTTCGATCTTGCCAGTTGTCACTAAGTTCTCCAATCCATTTCTTCTCATAACATGTCCAAACAATTTTGACTGTCTACGTCTAATTTATATGTAATCACATGACTTAAAGACAATAAGGCAACGGTGGCTGATGGAATTGCTGCTAAATTTATAAAGATAGGTGGCCATGCATTACATCTAAAGCTATACGTACTAATAATAAAAATCTAGAGGACAGAAGAATTACCCCATGATTGGAAATAGTCAGGCTCGGAACGCTGAAGAAGAAGAAGAAGAAGAAGAAGATATTTCTTGGACAGTGGTTCTCAACCGGTGGGAAATCCCCCCCCCCCCTGGGGGAATTTTAGGGTTTCCGGGGGTGGGGGGGGGGGGAATTAAGATATTTTCAAGATAGCGTTAATACAAGAACCGATTACTTGATATTGTTTTTCCCTTCATACTGTACGGTTCTGTACGTCTCACCCTTCTAAAATTCATTTTATAAAGTAAGTAGACCCACAAATAATGTTTTATGTGAACGTAGACTTGTTTTAGTATGTGTTATTAAATTTAGCTTCCATTATTACGTAAACTGTTTAGGGTCGATTTTTAGGTAGGAAATACAAAAGGGGAGAATGACGTTCTGAAAATATGTGAAGGGGGGGCACGGGCCAAAAAAGGTTGAGAACCACTGTTCTAGGAAGATGGTGTTTGGTTTGGTTTTGGTTTAAATTGAATGACCTACCAGGTTGACCCAGCTAACATGTGTACCAGAAGATATTATAGAACGTAAAGGGGAGCGTCATAACATTCACCACATAATCCATCGAGTGATCTCTACAAATATGAGTCCAGTAACATATAACCGATACATCCAAAGGCTCAAATAAGGGTCCTGTATCTTTTACTTTTACACCACAATGAGCCATATTGATGATGTGAGTTAAGTCAAATATTTACTGTGAGCAAACGTTATGGCACCTTTCTTTTGTGAAAATGTGACAGTTACTTATATTCTGTCCACTAGTATTTTACAAGTTGTTGATGATTCTGCTGCTGGTGGAATTATTTACGTGTATTTAAGTTATGTGATATATTTTACTTGTGCACAGGAGGTGTTTGACCATTAGCAAAGATTTAAAACGCAAGATTAGTCAACAGTGATTTCTATATACAGATCTATAGCAAATTTGCAGGCAACAGACAAGCAGAAAATGATGTCCACGGATGATCAACGTTCCAAATCTGATGACCTCAGCATAGAAATCAGCACGATAATTGTCACAGTCACTATTGTTGGTTTAGTTGGAGCCATATCTGTATTCGGTATAGCATCCAACGTAGTAACTATATTAGTGTTCTGCAAGCAGGGATTCTCAGAGACTACAAACATTAGCTACGCCGCACTTGCTCTTTCTGATATGTTATCCCTGATAGGTTCGATGTGTTTAAGTATCCTCTGGAACCCGTTATTTCTGAACTCCGGGCTACCTATTGTCATTATTGATATTCAATCAGTGTTTGCAACGTTACCTTTTGGCTGTTTCAGCAGAATTACAGGATGCTTGACTGCTTTCATCACTTTTGAGCGATGTCTATGTGTGGTTTGGCCGTTGCAGATTAGAAGGATCTTATCGTCGAAAGTGGTAATCATCTTAAGTGTTTCTATTTATCTGATAATATTTCTAATAACAGTGCCAATGTACTGGACATTACTACTTGGCTGGGTATCTGACCAGGGGACTAACATTACTATACTCGGAGCAATTATTTGAAAAATGCTGTCTTAGCTTCTAACACTTCCTACAGTCTTTATTCTACCATTCAGGTATGTACTTTCTTGACCGTTCTTGTCTGCACTGCTACACTTATAATTCGATTGAGACAAGCGACACGTTGGAGAACGCAGATGAATAAAACCCAGAATGCCACAAAAAGACAAGGCAAAGCCATACAAATAGTAACACTGCTAGCAACAATTTACGTTGTTTGCTATTTACCAGCATTAATTAGTCTGGCCGCAACAGTTCTACACTCAAATTTTAGTCCCAAAGGAATATACAAGAACCTCTTCTTTGCTACCTGGTCTTTCGTTATCTTATGCGGAGTCCTGAACTCAACAATCAACTTGTTTGTGTATTACCACATGAGTTCAAAGTTCAAACGGACATTTAACCAGATAATTACAAAAGTTGTTCTTCACCAGACTGGCTTCCCGGGTATGCAATACGTGCCGTAGCGTCTGAAGTTTGTATCGGCAAGGCCTTAGTTAAATACTCTCTTCGTTCTTGACGTGATTTTCATTCCTCTACTCCCCTTTTTACGTGGGATAATTACCTATGTACAGTATACGTTTAACTCCTCACCTTCTCTCACTATGGGCTGTAAGTTCATTCCCGCCAATCAATCTTACTGACTGACTCCACGCCAAGCTTCTTGAAACATGCTTTCATCCGCTTTCCCTGTGCTATGGGTTTCAAACATGCTTTATCTCCATTTGGCAAATGTTTGTCACATTACGATCAAACATCTGTCCGGATGAAAGTTTTTTTAACTCGCTTTGCAAAGAGGTGGCAGCCCGTGGTATTCGGCATAACACGAAGTAGAATGTAGATTATCTACGTTCCTGTTTTTCTGCGGTAACATGCGATTTTCCACCTTTAGTAGAAAAGCCGACTGGATTTGTGCGTTAGCGCAGATGTTCAGTTATGACATAAAGTTGTGTCATAGGGCTGGTAATGCGAAGTAGCGCAGTGACGTTCTATTTCTCTTCTTTTCATACCGTTTTAGTTTTTCCTTATTACTTTGTTGGGGATTTTAAGAAACATTCGGCTGCTGCCAAGGCGTTTCGTCACAAAAATTAAGTCTTTTATTTTTTGCATTCTTTCACGTTCACACGGATTGCCTAGTTCTCGTGATGTAGTCAACAATTATGAAGTTCCTCTTTCGTTCTATTTAGTTTTGGATGCAGTGCCGCCTCACCAGGCAAGCATTCCCTTCCTTACTGGCTGTACTGTGAGAAATCACGATAAACATGCTCTGAAGTTTGTTCACACTCCCGCATGAGCATAGGAAGAGCTAATCAGGCAAAACTTGTAATACATTTATTGGCCATAGTTGCTTGATATTGTTGTTTGTAACCCACTTTCTTGTCCAGCATCGCAACTAAATCTAACGGACAAATTGATTGTACTCATGTTTGATGTAGAATTGTTTTTAATCTTTTGGTGTACAACTTTTTACTTACACTTTTAGATTTTCATTTCATCCAATGGCCTCTGATACTTTACTCCCATAACAGTTTTTCGAAATTGCTCTCAATAAATAACCAGATGTCATGTCTATATTGCTGTCGCACGTTATTTTTCTACATTGATGGCACCTTGCTCTCTAGACAGATGATAGTTTGTTACATTTATCTCATCGCATCTCATCTTGTTCGTCTTGTACCTTGCTGTATCGAGGTTATATAGTTTATTACATTTTACTTCAGAAAAGGTATAATAACTACAACCAATGCCGTTAAGTTCAGGGATGGAGTTATGCTTCTCTATAGCACAAAGACTGGGCTGCATTGCAGAGACTGTAAGTTGCCTACGCAGCATGATCCCTCCCTTGGTCTGCCTAGTTTTCTCAGAGGAAAGGTAACATCAATATTCAGAAACAATTGGTTACGCTAACAGAAAGTAGGTAGTACCATTTACTGTCATACGGTAGTTCTGTCAATCTGACTAAGATCTGACTTTAGTAGTTTAATCTATTCTTTATCAATTTATATCTGTCACATGAAGTCAGTATGGTCAAATGAATAAGAACGCACGTTCTTAAACATATGGTGTGCTGATGCTGAGTTAGCGGGTTCAACCTCTACACCGGTCAGTTGGACTAAAATTTTGATTTCTCGTCTTTGACTTGGGGGCGTAAATTACAAGTACCTCTGAAGTCGGAATGGGTTCGCCTGATGGTAAGGGACACTGGTAACAGCGAAAGCCAATCCTCACGCACAAATCTGCCCAGGTCATTGAAAGTTGTAGCACGTGCAAGCGAGCGAAACAAAAATCTATCAAATCTTTAACTCATCTACTTTGTGTTCCACATGTTCTCCGTTTCCTGTGAACATTTCCCTCCTTAATAATCTTTGCTTTTCCCTCCATAATAATCTTTTCTTTCCCTGCATAATAAATGTTTCTTTCCCTCCATAATAACAATTTCTCTCCCCCCCCCCCCCCCATAACATTTACTTCCCCTCCATTATACTCTTTTCTCTTCCCCATCCCATAATAATCTTTTCTTTTTTCCATCCATAAAAATATTTTCTCTCCCTCCACCCGATATTAATCTCCCCCGCCCCCATAATAATCTGTCTCCCCTCATAATAATCCCACCCCCCTCCCTCCCCATAATAATCTGTCCTTTCTCTCCATAATAATATTTTCCAGACTTGCATGTTGTTTACAAGACCAACATATTTAATTTTTTTTTTAAATTAAAATTTTTAATAACTATTGTACCAAGACGTCTGTGTTATGGTGTTCTCTGGACAAAAGGATTGCAATGGCTGACGTCCCTAGTCTTACAATAAATGGCAGAAATGTTTACACATAGGGTAAACCGAGGTACCTGGGAATCACCTTCGACAGACGCCTGTCATTCAGGTATCATGTGAAAGCAGCTGATATGAAATTTAAGAAGGGACTCGGTACGATGAAGATCATGACTGCAATGAACATCGAATAAAGAATGTTCCTCATACTCTAACAACATCTAATTATCCCAGTAACTGATTATGGATTGGGACTATTCACAGTGACAAGGAGTCAGCTGGTGAAACTAGAGCGTATACAGAACTAGGCTAAGCGGGTGATAGTGGGATACACAAGGCACAAGCTGATAGTGTATATGAGATATATCCTAGCTTTACCCACGATTAAGCACAGGATCAACGTGCTGCGGGGTAGATCATATCTCCGAGTGGCTGCAGACATGAAACACCCCCGGAATGAAGCCCTGGACTCAGTTTAGTGCTGCCACGGAGTAACTATACTATTCTTCTATATCTTTATTGTTCTCCATTGGCAAGTTTGGCTCTGTTCATATAGGTTTAATTATCCAAGTAACTCAATGTGAATCAAACAACAGAACTGTAAGACTGGTCACATAGAACGCTGACAGAATGCCTCAATTTTCTGGTCTATTTACTTCAGGCAGTATCCCATGAATCGTATGACATGCAGGTCATCAACATGATGTAACCCTCTCGCATTCCGTCATACCTGCTCACGCTAACCCTACTTAAATACGACTATCATTAAGGTCAATCATGTCACTTGCCCTATCTCATGTGCCTACAGTGTTCAGAGTTCACATAATTATTGTTACTTAATTTACTCACATCACATTATGTCTTCCAGATGTTATCATCTAATACTTAGTCTCTCATCTTAATTTTATGCCGTCCTTTTCTTGATCTTCTCCGTCCCTCTCTGTCGCTCACTAGATCTTGTCCTGATCATAACAGTGTCTTCTCTCCTTCATCGCTGGTCCCCGTCTGTTTCTCTGTGACGTTTTTCCTTTCACCAAGTCAAGTCTGGTGCGTTCACAGTATGCTGTCTTTTCCTATTTCCCGATTATTGCATTCTTTGTTCTGCGACACCTGGCACATATGCCCCCCGTCAATTTAAAATGTTGCAAACATTTTACCTACCAACTCAGTCTTCCAGTCTGTGACATGAGTCGCAGTAGTCGAACATACCTGTCATATTGGTCCATGGTCGCACATCTCCGTCTACATTGTCTACTAAAGGTCGCACATATCCGTCTACATTGTTCACTAAAGGTCGCACATAACTGTCCGTGTCTCTGCAATAAAGCGTATCCCTTATCCTTATAACCTATTCCATTGTGAATAGTTGAATTGTTATGAACATCATCACCCAAAAAAAAATTTTTTTTTTTTATAAATCGGACACATCTCACATCTATCCCCGTAGACCAGTGGTTCTCAACCTTTTTTGATCCGTTCCCCCCTTCACCATATTTTTAGGACGTCATTCCCCCCCCCCCCCCCTCATCATATTTTTAGGACATCATTACCCCTCTTACCATATTTTTAGAACGTCATTCCCCCCCCCCTTTTGTATTTCCTCCCTAAAAATTTTCCCCTGCCCCTACACAGTATACGTAATAATTGAAGCTAAATTTAATAGCACATACTAAAACAAGTCTAGACATGTACATAAAATGTGATTTGCGGATCTACTTACGTTATAAAATGAATTTCAGAAGGGTGATGTATACAGAAGCGTAAAGTATGAAAGGAAAAACAAGATCAAGTAATCGGTTCTTGTATTAAAGCGATCTTGAAATAATCTTCATCCCCCCCCCACCCCCCCCCCCCCCCCCCCGCTGGATACCCCAAAATTCCCCCCTGAGGGGGGGGGGAATTCCCCACCGGTTGAGAACCACTGCCGTAGACAATGTGTGGCTCCCAAACTCCTTTTTATCTCAGAGAATTGAAGTCCAGCATCACTAAGTCCCAATGTCTCCCCGGACATCCTTAGTGGCTCCTTAAATGTGTGTGTTCATTACATCCAGCCTCCACTGACATCATTGTTAAGTGACTCGCTCTTGCCTTCCCTGTGCATAATCATAGTCGACCTTCTCATACTCCAATGTGCGTATGACCTGACTACAGTTGACTAACTTCTGTGCTTCGACTTCGACTGTTTCGTGTAACGCTTCATGTGGGGTTTTCATATGTGTATATTTTTGTCAGCACTTTCTAATGTTGTTTCTATATATTCTTCGTTGACATCTGTGTCTTATGAGTATAGCTGTCTAATATTCACCTGCAATATTTAATCCTAGTCTATCACATAATAATAGCAATATTAAGTTAATTATCTAGATAACTAATATTCCTTTCATTCCCATGCATCCTGTTCATGAAATAATTACATTTTAAGGTTATGCATAATAACCCATGCAATAATACAATTGTAATGAAATCATCGAATAATCAAAATTAGTCAAATTTCTTCATAAATTAAATCAGTAGTAACCTTTGCATCATGTGCCCTACCTATTTGGTTTACTAAATCTGTGGAATTTGTGTGAAATTCTACATAATATATATATGTATTGTCATGACAAAATAACAATAATACAGCATGTGATAACTGAATCGCGCATTTAACGAAATAATGACAAATCTTGTTTTTTCTACTTATTTATTTTTTTTTCAATTGTTTTGTCATGTCTCTTCTTTTCATTTTCATGACTTTATTTTTTTTCATTGTCCTGAATTTATTTTTTTCCAGGAATTCATCTTTTTTCGTTTTTTTCTGAATTTACTTTTCTTTTTTTTTTTTTCAATTTTCTTGAATTTCATTTTCAACAGCAATAAAATATCATTAATATATCTTAATAATTAATCTAACTTATCTGGACTATGACGATTTCGCTTGTAGATAACTTGCAACGTTGGATTACATTTCGTCTGCTCGACATGCCTCTGATCTTATTTTGATGACAATATACGTAGTTACAGATACTGCCGTATTCTAACTATCTGTAACAATAATAACTTAAATATGTATGTATCTGGACAAATCAATAATGACATAGTTATAACATAGTTATTAACAATTACTATCAGCTGTTTTTAGATGTTTTGAAATGTCCTGACGGTTTGTTCAGCGTATTAGATTTGATTAAATACCCTTTATGAGTTGTGAATTTTTTTATTGTATGCATATATTATTGACGTACTGTGATGTGTGTGGTCGACTGATATGTTATATGTGTTTGACATATTACGTGATTGTTGTGACGAAATGGCTGCAGATCGGCAGATCTCTGCATAATATCCCTTTGAAGGGAGTGCGAGGCGTTGGTCTCCCTTGAAATTAATATCAATTAATAGGAGATTTCCCTAGAAAAGTAGTGCGGGGCGGAGCTATTCTAGTTATTTATAGAAAAATCTAGAATGTTCCCTCAAGTGCGTACGTGGTAGAGATCTCTAAGTTCACGAGTGCTTCATGCAGCACGGGTTGGTGGAACTTATCGTGACTCTGGTTTTCTTCATGAATCATGAAAGTCACGCGGCCCGTGTAGGCGTTTTGAAGGCGCTCTGACTTAGTCGTGATCAGTCGCCCACCAGACCTCAGCGTAGACAGTTCACAGCCAACAGGCTGCGGTAATTTTGATGTCAATATTCGCGGCCAGAGCGGACATCGGCAGTCAAGTTTGTGATTGTTCAATCACAGGTTAGTTGAATACTTATTATATTATTTAACTGTTGTCTATATGCCGGGCCGACCTCCCCGAACGAATTTATTGCCGTCGAAACTTGAGTCGTCGCGTAGCGTTACAAGTTACAGCGGGCTATCTGCATATTTAAGTAGGCTTTATCGATCAGCGATGTAATGTGTTACCTGACGGAACAAGCCGTATTCCACAGGGAGTGGTGTGTAAATAAAATAGGCCGAAAGATGTGCTTTACAGTGTGTAGCAGTTACTTGTTTGGTTTATTAATTACGCATGCAAGGCGATAGTTTGTCAGTCATTACATCAACATGCTAGACGCTGTAAATAATAAGGTAGAGCTTATTATTAGAGATGTGTAATGTGCTTCGTGACATTAGAATTATAACTTAATTGTTCTATCAGTGATGGTGATTTTTCGAGGAATCAAGGTGAGATCAGCCGTGGTGTATTTACTGTGTGAAGATAGCAGTGTTATTCCGTGTAAGCCGGATGGTGTTACCTCGATAGGATAACAGTTGATAGAAAGTATTCATGATACTATTATTACTGCTGGTTGTCATGTCCGTCCGCTAGCATGACCGTGCTTGTTCCATCATACGTTTGTCTAGGTAGCTGACTGGGAGGTAGGCCGGTACGCCCATCTGTTAGGTTACAGGTCCGACCCAATGCAATCGTGCATATCCGATGAGTGAACATACCCGATCGAGGGTGATGCGGCACTCCGTAATTCGAGGCCGTGGGGTCTAGATAGATCGAGGTTTGAACCTAACCGTTTCTGTCTCTAATATTCTACTCTTCTGGAACCCTGACTCGGTTCATGGAGTACTTGGAGTACTGCCGTGAAGTAGTAGTATATGAGAGGAATAATCCCCCCAAAAAAAGGTGGAGTCAGAGTTTGGTAGTGGAGTCTGGAGGTTTGCTACATTGGATGACGTGACTTAAGTCGTCACGGGGCAAGGTACACGGGACCCACAGTAGCTGTGGGAAACTGTAATGGTGGATGGCCACCACAGCTGTGCTCGACCGGCACAGGTATGACTGACCTGGAAGATAGTCAGGGAATACAAGGGCAACTCAGGATCTGGGGCAGGGATCCCAGAACTGACACTATGGCTGTGCAATGAGTTTGTTATTTAAGTGTGACAATTCATGAGTTCTCCTTGGTTAATGCTATAGTAATGAATTATCAGGAGTATAATTCATTATAGTCATATAGTTATTAATGTGTGTAATTGATCAGTCCATGGGTTAAGGGATTGATGAATTGATGAGTCTGTCAGGAAGGAGATGTCCGGCTGGACACCTTCTCGATACAGTAATCCCTACACTGAAAGGAAAGTAGGTGTATATGTTGATTGATGATGGAAGATGAAACCGGATTGGACTGGCACCAGGCGAAGGATGCTTGACAGAGTCATACAGTCGACTCTGGTGCTAGGGGTTATTTGTAGCCCAGAAGTGTTACTTGACTGAACAGGGGTGCTATTGCTTTTTCTAATATCATTATGCCTATACATTATGATTCCTAGTAGATCTATGATGTGATGATTTCATACTCATGTTGGTAGACATGAGGAATGTCTGAGAGGCAGGTGACATGGTGGAGATGCTTGTAGTCTTTGTTGTAGTTGAGTACTCACACCAACCTCTCCGTGTTTCAGGATCTGTTATTACTATACAGAAGAAGATTCAAGAGCTTCACCATGAGCTCTATGGGCCCACTCATTCCAGTGCCTATCCAGAAGTTGATTGAGGCCATACTGGGAGTGGTCGTCTGATTCTGCGAGTTCAATGTTGGAAGGAGCTGAGTGCTGAATAAGTCGGTAGGTCTAGGTTAGGACCTCCGTCAAGAGTCCGACGAGTGTCATCCGATCCTGAGAGGATCCAACACTGAAACGTCTGGTGATTCTAGCCAGTGAAGCACTGGTGACATTCAACCTCTGTGTAAACCTTGGTGATTGCAAGGTAGTGAACTTTGAAGTTGAGCAGAGTGATCATTGATACCGGTCACCATGGCCTGTGTATATGCTTCTGGCCCGGCTGGGTTATCCCGGGACGCCATGTATAATGTAATGCTTACATAGTGTTTATACATTGGTTACTTTTATGAAGCCAACACGTGGTCCAGTGACCTAAGACTTTGATTACGAAATGGTGGGAACACCAGAGTGACATGTTGTTAAGGTAGGGAGCTACCTCATGCCAACGTGGTGAACTGTTGACAATGTTTATTCAGGTAGGGAGCTACCTCAGTCCAACGTGGTGAACTGTTGACAGTATATGCTAGGTGGTGATTGATACCCTTCGATCCGGGTAGTTATCAGATACTGCGTGAAGATCTATTTGTCCAAGGACAGGGAAACAAGGTGAAGTGTTATAGTCACCTAATAGACTTTGCCAGCGACATTTTGTGTTCATGTGGAGCAACCGCTCATTTTGTAGGTGACATATCAGTGTGTGGGTCACTTTTGAGATAGAAGTGTGACCAGGCTCTTGTGTATGTTGATACGGGGCTACATGTACTTTTTCTGCAAGTGGGAGACCGCTAATATGCTAGGGTCGGCCCAGACTTCATCAGGAGTGTGACGAGTGAAATAGTCCGACAGCAAGGAAGGATCCTTGTTCATCGGTGCAGTGTCAGTCAGGCAGTGGTATTGCGCTTGATCAGCCCGTGATTGGTTCTCTGTGTGAAGAGGGAACTTTGGAGAGGCAGCAGACCTTGGAGTTCCAGTCCACTGGAGGAGCCTGGGTGAGTCGCTACCACGACTGGACAACCGCACGAGCTATCGTCCGCCTCCATGATGAATACTCATCTGCATAGCTGATCTTGTACATAGTTTCTTCTAGTCTGGCTTTCAGCCATCCTTCTCTGTGTTGTGGTTGACGTAGTTCAGAATTAAATTTTTGTTCTCTTAGCTATGACTTTGTGCAGTGATATGACTGGTGTCTGGTCCGAGCCCCCTTGGGGTAGGGACCCTAGGTGAGGGAGGGGAGGTCCAGCTGTCCCGGCTTGTGTGGGGCCTGGTAGATGTTGAGTGCTATTGAGGTGGTTGGAGCAAAGGCTGGGGATTGTATCTATCGTGGCAAACCAGTCCATGCCCCGGCGGTCTTGTCACAAGATAGAGTGGGGGCTCGTCCGGGATCTTCTCTTTGTTCTGACATCTCGTAGGAATAGGTTATAGTGTCATCTGTCCTATACCTATTGTCTACTTGACGAGTAGGGCTACTGATACCTTTCTCTTCGACGTGGACATACATTTAGTTAAGTTAGTATAGATACATAGTTACAGTGTTGGTTGGAGTACAGTTAGCATTGTGATTGGGTATTGCATGTCTATACTGATACTAAGGTACACTAAGCATGGCTACTCGTACTTTAGATTTAGCTAAGGTGCGGGCATCTGCAACTGAGATGGGATTGGAAGGTGAGGAGTTTAAAGCCTATGTACTGGAAGTAGAGAGAAACTTCAGAGCAGAAGAGAGTGAACGAAGAAAGTCAGAAATTGAGCTTGAAGCTCGAAAGGTAGCACTTGAAGAGCAAAAGTTGGTGGCAGACCAACAGGCACAAAAACTTGCAGCTGACCTAGAGTCTAAGAAATTAGATGCTAGGAAGTTGGAAATGGAACATGAGTTCCGTATGAAGCAACTTGAGAAAGAGGCTAAATCTGTTGGGGATTCTGAGGGAGCAATTGGTGGAGTAGCTTTACCTAGCTCATCAGTAGCCAGCAGACCAGCTTACCATGCTATGAAATGGCCGTTTCCACCATTTGAACCGGACCAAGAGAAGATAGATCAATTCTTAGAGAAGTTCGAGGCAATGTGTAAAGCTATGGGTTTAGAGCCTGAGCGTTGGAATCTTAAGCTTTCACAAGGACTCCGTGGCACCGCGTACGAAGTGTATGCGCGGCTTCCCCCAGGGATGGAAAATGATTATCCAACCCTGAAATCGGCTCTTTTGAAAAGATTCGAAATGACAGCCCATGCTTACAGGCGGAGGTTCAGAACTTCCAAGAGAGAACCAGGTGAGATGTTCTCGGCCTATAGTGTGAGACTGAACTCATACCTGTTGAAATGGATGGCGATGGCCAATTTCAAAGAGGATTATGAGAGTCTGAGAGAGTTGATGGTGGTGGATCAAATGAAAATGCAGATGTCCAAGCCTTTAAGGAATTTCTTAGGGGAAAATGGGGCGGAAAGGCTAGACATAGTAAATAAGTTAGCTGAAAGGTATGTGGAAGTCTATGGTGAGACTGGGGATTCCAGTCAGACTGAGTCACAGAAAAGGCAGAAGGGGCTTGTACAGAAGCCCAAGACCAAAGGTCCCAACGAATCATCCAATGTAGCAGATCCTGTGGTAAAAGACTCTGGTAAGAAACCCGAGAAGCAAAGCCCTCCCGCCTCCCCAAACGGAAGTTGAGTCAGACGGTGGTGTAAGTACTGTAAGTCTCCTTCCCATAATACTGTAGATTGTCTGAGGAAGCCAAAGGACTTGCACTTTGCGTGTCTCGCCTCTATTAGGGTAGACCTAGCGAGACCACACCTAAGGGTCGGGAGAAACCAAAGTCTGAGAAATCACCTGTGATCGAAACGATAGAGGTGAATGGGAAGCAGGTGGAATGTCTATACGATACAGGATTGCAGTTTGAAGCTGTAATCTCATCCCACCTTGTGAGCCCAGGGCAGCTCACCGGCGAGACAAGAGAATTCCAGCTGGCCATGAGGAGCTCCGTAGCTATGAACTTGCCGATTGCTCGGATTGACATTCGGTGCAAGTATGTTACGGGTAGCATCCAGGCGGCTGTGCTGCCTGATCCTATTTACCCTTTGATCCTCGGTCGTCCGCATGTATTCCTGGGGGACCCCAGGGAACATTGTCTAGTGAGCGCTAGGCAGGCCAGGGCTAAGGATGGAGAAAGGCAGTGTGGTAAGTTAATAGACCATTCTTGTGCGAGGTTAGTGAGCAGTGCTCAAAGTAGGGACCAGACTTTGCGTCCTTACTTACTGGAGGTGTCCCAAAGTTCTGTCCCGCCAACTCCGGGTCAGTTCTATGTAGAAAACCGGTTGCTTTATCGTAGAGACGGGCAAGGGGATCGCCAGTACGGTCAGATGGTAGTCCCTACTGACTACAGATCCTGCTTGATACATAGAGTGCATACCTTATCCTTAACTGGACATAAGGATGTGGTGACAACAGTCCAGTGTCTTTCCAGCCACTACCACTGGCCTGGAATGACAGGCGACGTGCGGATATATATCCGGTCGTGCCCAACGTGTTGTCTAGCAGCACCAAAGCACAGGACCAGAAACGGTTTATCTCTGCAGATTGGAGATAGGGTTCTCTCGCTTCTCCCAATTGAGGGGGCGGAATTCGAACTCGGATGGCAGGGACCTTTTCCTGTGGAACGGATAATGTCCCGATCCACGCACGAGGTGAAGGTCCGCGGGGAATTGCGTAAGTTCCATTGTACTCTCCTTCAGAATTTGGAGAGGTCCGAGGTAGTTTCTCCACAAGGTAGTGCGACTACCATCGCGCTAGATTCGGTTCTGGGTCCAGACGAGGGCGAGGAAGACTCAGTCCTACGCAGTACATCCTGAGGGGAGGGTCTGCGGTCTCCTGAGCGTTCAACCGTAGATAGGGCGAACAGGCTCCGTCGGGAAGAGACCCATGGTGTTAAGCACACTGGGAATCGAGGTCGGACAGGCGAAGTCACATCTGGCACGACGGGAGCGTCGGGTGACTCGATACGCCGACAGGCTTACTGTCCTTACTCGCGGGAGAGAAGGCAGGAGCAAGGGTACTCCAGACGAACCTGGAGTAAGCGACCATTCATTTCGGTCGACATCCGCGAACAGTCCACGAGGGTGATGCCTAGTCGGGATAGGAAAAATCCTATTGTCGGAAGGGACGAAAGAACCTTCAGTAAAGTAACCGATGGCCTACACCAGGTGGATGCGGAACAGTCCAATGTAGACAGATCCTGTAAGCCAATCACCAGGCCGTTACGTTTCGGGCCTAATCGCTGGGGATAACGTATGTTTGAGGCGGTGGTTGGTGATCCAGCATCCATACCATTCTGGTGGATCTCCCCAGGGAAAGTGAACGTTATGGAACGTCTTTTCCTGGAAATCCAATCTTGATAGAGTAGAGGTTCAGAGTTCAGACCGATCTTTGGCTAGTGAGTTCGACCGGGTCGACCATCTTAAGTGGGGGCCTATGTGACGAAATGGCTGCAGATCGGCAGATCTCTGCATAATATCCCTTTGAAGGGAGTGCGAGGCGTTGGTCTCCCTTGAAATTAATATAAATTAATAGGGGATTTCCATAGAAAAGTAGTGCGGGGCGGAGCTATTCTAGTTATTTATAGAAAAATCTAGAATGTTCCCTCAAGTGCGTACGTGGTAGAGATCTCTAAGTTCACGAGTGCTTCATGCAGCACGGGTTGGTGGAACTTATCGTGACTCTGGTTTTCTTCATGAATCATGAAAGTCACGCGGCCCGTGTAGGCGTTTTGAAGGCGCTCTGACTTAGTCGTGATCAGTCGCCCACCAGACCTCAGCGTAGACAGTTCACAGCCAACAGGCTGCGGTAATTTTGATGTCAATATTCGTGGCCAGAGAGGACATCGGCAGTCAAGTTTGTGATTGTTCAATCACAGGTTAGTTGAATACTTATTATATTATTTAACTGTTGTCTATATGCCGGGCCGACCTCCCCGAACGAATTTATTGCCGTCGAAACTTGAGTCGTCGCGTAGCGTTACAAGTTACAGCGGGCTATCTGCATATTTAAGTAGGCTTTATCGATCAGCGTTGTAATGTGTTACCTGACGGAACAAGCCGTATTCCACAGGGAGTGGTGTGTAAATAAATAGGCCGAACGATGTGCTTTACAGTGTGTAGCAGTTACTTGTTTGGTTTATTAATTACGCATGCAAGGCGATAGTTTGTCAGTCATTACATCAACATGCTAGACGCTGTAAATAATAAGGTAGAGCTTATTATTAGAGATGTGTAATGTGCTTCGTGACATTAGAATTATAACTTAATTGTTCTATCAGTGATGGTGATTTTTCGAGGAATCAAGGTGAGATCAGCCGTGGTGTATTTACTGTGTGAAGATAGCAGTGTTATTCCGTGTAAGCCGGATGGTGTTACCTCGATAGGATAACAGTTGATAGAAAGTATTCATGATACTATTATTACTGCTGGTTGTCATGTCCGTCCGCTAGCATGACCGTGCTTGTTCCATCATACGTTTGTCTAGGTAGCTGACTGGGAGGTAGGCCGGTACGCCCAATCTGTTAGGTTACAGGTCCGACCCAATGCAATCGTGCATATCCGATGAGTGAACATACCCGATCGAGGGTGATGCGGCACTCCGTAATTCGAGGCCGTGGGGTCTAGATAGATCGAGGTTTGAACCTAACCGTTTCTGTCTCTAATATTCTACTCTTCTGGAACCCTGACTAGGTTCATGGAGTACTTGGAGTACTGCCGTGTAGTAGTAGTATATGAGAGGAATAATCCCCCCAAAAAAAGGTGGAGTCAGAGTTTGGTAGTGGAGTCTGGAGGTTTGCTACATTGGATGACGTGACTTAAGTCGTCACGGGGCAAGGTACACGGGACCCACAGTAGCTGTGGGAAAGTGTAATGGTGGATGGCCACCACAGCTGTGCTCGACCGGCACAGGTATGACTGACCTGGAAGATAGTCAGGGAATACAAGGGCAACTCAGGATCTGGGGCAGGGATCCCAGAACTGACACTATGGCTGTGCAATGAGTTTGTTATTTAAGTGTGACAATTCATGAGTTCTCCTTGGTTAATGCTATAGTAATGAATTATCAGGAGTATAATTCATTATAGTCATATAGTTATTAATGTGTGTAATTGATCAGTCCATGGGTTAAGGGATTGATGAATTGATGAGTCTGTCAGGAAGGAGATGTCCGGCTGGACACCTTCTCAATACAGTAATCCCTACACTGAAAGGAAAGTAGGTGTATATGTTGATTGATAATGGAAGATGAAACCGGATTGGACTGGCACCAGGCGAAGGATGCTTGACAGAGTCATACAGTCGACTCTGGTGCTAGGGGTTATTTGTAGCCCAGAAGTGTTACTTGACTGAACAGGGGTGCTATTGCTTTTTCTAATATCATTATGCCTATACATTATGATTCCTAGTAGATCTATGATGTGATGATTTCATACTCATGTTGGTAGACATGAGGAATGTCTGAGAGGCAGGTGACATGGTGGAGATGCTGGTAGTCTTTGTTGTAGTTGAGTACTCACACCAACCTCTCCGTGTTTCAGGATCTGTTATTACTATACATAAGAAGATTCAAGAGCTTCACCATGAGCTCTATGGGCCCACTCATTCCAGTGCCTATCCAGAAGTTGATTGAGGCCATACTGGGAGTGGTCGTCTGATTCTGCGAGTTCAATGTTGGAAGGAGCTGAGTGCTGAATAAGTCGGTAGGTCTAGGTTAGGACCTCCGTCAAGAGTCCGACGAGTGTCATCCGATCCTGAGAGGATCCAACACTGAAACGTCTGGTGATTCTAGCCAGTGAAGCACTGGTGACATTCAACCTCTGTGTAAACCTTGGTGATTGCAAGGTAGTGAACTTTCAAGTTGAGCAGAGTGATCATTGATACCGGTCACCATGGCCTGTGTATATGCTTCTGGCCCGGCTGGGTTATCCTGAGACGCCATGTATAATGTAATGCTTACATAGTGTTTCTACATTGGTTACCTTTATGAAGCCAACACGTGGTCCAGTGACCTAAGACTTTGATTACGAAAATGGTGGGAACACCAGAGTGACATGTTTGTTAAGGTAGGGAGCTACCTCATGCCAACGTGGTGAACTGTTGACAATGTTTATTCAGGTAGGGAGCTACCTCAGTCCAACGTGGTGAACTGTTGACAGTATATGCTAGGTGGTGATTGATACCCTTCGATCCGGGTAGTTATCAGATACTGTGTGAAGATCTATTTGTCCAAGGACAGGGAAACAAGGTGAAGTGTTATAGTCACCTAATAGACTTTGCCAGCGACATTTTGTGTTCATGTGGAGCAACCGCTCATTTTGTAGGTGACATATCAGTGTGTGGGTCACTTTTGAGATAGAAGTGTGACCAGGCTCTTGTGTATGTTGATACGGGGCTACATGTACTTTTTCTGCAAGTGGGAGACCGCTAATATGCTAGGGTCGGCCCAGACTTCATCAGGAGTGTGACGAGTGAAATAGTCCGACAGCAAGGAAGGATCCTTGTTCATCGGTGCAGTGTCAGTCAGGCAGTGGTATTGCGCTTGATCAGCCCGTGACTGGTTCTCTGTGTGAAGAGGGAACTTTGGAGAGGCAGCAGACCTTGGAGTTCCAGTCCACTGGAGGAGCCTGGGTGAGTCGCTACCACGACTGGACAACCGCACGAGCTATCGTCCGCCTCCATGATGAATACTCATCTGCATAGCTGATCTTGTACATAGTTCTTCTAGTCTGGCTTTCAGCCATCCTTCTCTGTGTTGTGGTTGACGTAGTTCAGAATTATATTTTTGTTCTCTTAGCTATGACTTTGTGCAGTGATATGACTGGTGTCTGGTCCGAGCCCCCTTGGGGTAGGGAACCCTAGGTGAGATAGGGAGGTCCAGCTGTCCCGGCTTGTGTGGGGCCTGGTAGATGTTGAGTGCTATTGAGGTGGTTGGAGCAAAGGCTGGGGATTGTATCTATCGTGGCAAACCAGTCCAAGCCCCGGCGTTCTTGTCACAATTGTAACGAATTGTACTTCCTAAATCGTACATGTAACTAGCTGTATATGTATTGTGTCGTTTAATTATAATATAAGTGAAATTTATAGACAGAAGAATTTAGACAGATTTATAAAGATAGAATTCAGTGTTCATAAATACAATGCTCATTTGTCGCTGTGTGTACTGCATGTGAATCTAATTGACGTATTTGTCTTGGTTTGTTTTAATAAATTTAATCTATGTTTCTTTAATGTGTAGAACTGGGCAGTGATTCTCATCTTCCTGTGTGACATATGTTGTTACTGATTTATAGTCATCTATTTGACGTGTTCTTTCCTTCCGTACTTCATCGGACAAACCTAGATATTTCCAATATCGATTCCAATTCCTTATTTTCACATCCCGTATTCTTTTGCCAATTTAAGTTTCGGGATCACTTTGTTGTTTCCATTCTGTTAGTAAAGTGTTTGTGTTGGTATAATGGGTTTGTGACATCTTTGGTGGAGTTTCTTCATGCCAGTTTGCTTTTGTATAGTCAGCCATATCTGTTTGTCGTGGTTTGGCTATCTTTTCCAACCGACGTTGTTGCCTGTTGTTCCTTCTGTATGACTCCCCATCATCTGAGCTCGACTCATATCTTTTAGCTGCACATCCGTGTATGTGATCTACGTTACCATTATCCAAGTATGGCGCAAAAAGAATTGTTTAATCATTGCTGTGCTGTCATCAAATGAAGGACTAATACGTCTAAAATTTTCAATACCAAATTCAACTTTCTTAAGTTCTGCTTGAGTTAAATTCGATCTTATTGGTAATGAATCCCAAGTAATTTCTGATTGTGTTAACTTTTGTAAATTGTTATGGGATGTCTTTTGTGTACTGTCTTTACTACTATATGTCAATTCAGTGCCCATTGCTTGACTGGTTTGCTTTTGGTTTCCCGTGTAGTTTTCTTTTATTTCATACATGTTGGGTTCTGAATCATCGCTTGCGACAGGTATCTTTGTGTCTTCTGTCGGGAAAATTAATTCTGTGTAATTTCCTTCATGTATTTTCATGTTGTCTTTTTCCCATTGTTCTACTTCTTGGGCGGTACACTCTTTTACTCCAGGAATGTTTCCCACAATTAGTTCCGTCGTTGGTTGTGGTAGTACTGCCGCTGTTACACGTCCTTAATAGTATGGGCAATTGATGTCTGTCCATGCCACATCAAATTGTTCTAGCGACCCACCAAATGTTCTACATATGACTTTCTCATTGGTGTAATCCTCCTCTTTGACTAGTTTTCTGTCCAGTCCAATAATCGAGGTCCCTGTGTCCCTCACCATTCTGACTGCTAATCCATTGACAATTGCACGTTCAACGTTGAGTCTTCCACCGTTTATATAAGCGGAGTTTGCTTCTTGTACATATGCTCTGTTTGGATTGTTCTCCGGTCGTGCATACTTGCCAGACGCGCTCTCGTATTGCTGTTCCTCGTCGTCGCTACTTGAAATAACATAGGCTAAACATGCATTTTTAGTCATCTGTCGCAATCTACATGTCTTGACCAAATGACCAAAACTATTGCACGCAAAGCATTTTAAGTTGTTTTTGTAGTCTGTATATTTATGGTTACGTTTTGTAGCTAGCTCTTTTATATATGATTCATAATCCGGGTTGGAATCACACATTTCTGATGTTTCCGTGCATGCGTCGACAAAACCTACACTGGACTGTCAAACCCTTTTTTGTATTAGACCATTGTTTGTTCTGTCTGTATTTGTCCTGACGTTGAAATTTGTTATGCGAATTGTCATATCTGTGACTAGAAACTCTGGCGGATGCTCCTATGATCAGTTCTGGCTGAGTAGTCTCTGCGAAAATGTTCTTATGGGCGTTGAAAAATGACTCCCCCTGGCTTCCAGTTCTGCTACTGAATCACACTTCTGTTCTATAAGGAATGTTGACATTGTTTGTGGTACTGCGGAGATAAGTTTATCCCTGAGCATCAGGTCTCTAATTTTGTCAAAATCCCTACCTACCTCAGCCGATTTCAGCCACCTGTCAAACAGTAATGTCGTTTCAGAAACGAAATCTAGAAACGTTTGATTTGATTTAGGTCCAATTGTCTTGTATGCTGTACGCAGACCCGCAGTGTCCAATGAGAAATGTGCCAACAGTCTTTGTTTCATATATTGGTAATCTGTGCGTCGTTGTTCAGGTATGAGCTCGATTACCTTTAAAGGCTCCCCTGACTAGTGCCTATGAAGTAATACTCCCCACTGGTCAGACGGTACCTCGTAATCGAGACAAGAGGACTTCACAATTAGTCAGCCATGCAGAAATCGAATCTCCTTGTGAAAAATTTATAATAATCCCTTGATATCTTTTGGCGGGATCCAGCGCTTTGCATGCCAACTTATTCTTGGATATTTCTGCCTCTTTCTCCATCTCCAACATCTTTACCTTAATATTTCCCTCAACCTCTTTGTCTTTTAATATTTGTTCGGCCGCTAACTTGTCCCGCTCAAACTCAAGTGTTTTCTCCTGGAGAGCTAATTTTTGTTTTTCCAGTTCTATTTCTCTCTCCATCTTTTGTTTCTGTAATTCCATTTCTTTCTCTATTTTCTGTTTTTCCAATTCTATTTCTCTCTCCCTCTGTTTTTCTAGAGTCAACATCCTTTCTGTTTCCAATTCTCTGGCTTCTCTAGCTTCCTTGGCTGCTGCTTCTTGTGCAGTTCTGGCTTCTTTCGCTGCTGCTTCTTGTGCAATTCTGGCTTCTTTAGCTGCTGCTTCTTGTGCTTCTCTGGCCTCCCTAGCTGTTGCTCTCTCATCCCTCTTCTGTATTTGAAAATCGGACAACTTGGCCTCAGCCCAAGCTATTAGTTCGGGTCCAGTTAAGCCGCACTTTTCTCCTAATGCAATAAACTCACCTAGTGTAGACATATTTAATGTACACTAAATTAACTCGCTGTGTTATAAGTTATAACAATATTATCATCAATATCTATACAATAATATAACAAATATGCGTGATACAGATCAAGTTACACCGACAATCTAAAAGGATTAGCACCTTATGTATCTGCTCCTGTCCTTGTTCGTAGTGATCTGCAGATGCTAGTACTTGCTCTTTCAGCTACTGTCCTCTGTCACCTTGATGTCGTTCTTCCGACAGGATGAAAAGCCTCTTCAGGTACTGGCTGCTGTCAGGTTCACTCGTCTGCGGATGTCAGTTCTTGAATACAGAAAACCACTGATCACTGCTGCAACCTGCTTTCTGCAATGAAAAATGTCTATACACCGTCAAATCACCACACAATATCACGGATTCCCTGGGCACAGTTGCTATAATTTGAAGTTGTGTCTGTCTCATGACGGCGAAAGATTTCGGATCTAATTATGTATGCAAATTCCTGCCAGTACATGCTTATCAATATGTCCGTCTTGTGGTTTACAATGTTCCTTTCAGTGTTACTCGTAGTGCTGATGTACAAACAAACAAGACATCTGGTTGATTCGTAGAAAATACTTCTATGGTCCTGATGCGTTTGTGTAAAAATATCCCAAACAAATGTACGTATTGATATCAAAAGTGTATTGTCGTTACATCCTTGTTCTGTTCGTAGGAACGGCTAACCTCTTCCTCCAACGGCACAGCTAATCTTCTAATAATCCGGCAACACTGCCATACCTCCATTCACCATGACATCTAAATGTAATGCGATCTGAGCAGGCTTTCCTTTAGAATAGCTGATGTTTACACACTGTTACTATCGTCACTTATGTCCTGGGTTAATTATCCACCGAGACGTGCACCCATATCTGCCAAGAAGTGAACAAGCTTTGCTATGTAGTTAACTGTCTTCATTTGCAATATTTTAGCTCGTTATATCTAGCTTTAGATTTCTGAATTACTCAATGTGAATCAAACAACAGAACTGTAAGACTGGTCACATAGAACGCTGACAGAATGCCTCAATTTTGAGTCCATATTTTATTTCGGGTAATATCCCATGATTTTATGACATGCAGGCCATCAACACGATGCAACCATCACGCATTCCGTCATAACTGCTCATGCCACCCTACTTAATAGAACTACCATTAAAGTCAAACATGTCGCCTGTCCTGTAGTGTTCACAGTTCACAAGAAATATTACTAACTAATTACTCACGCCAATAACTTAGAGTATTGTCTATTGTGTAACCTTTTCGGTGACTCTTCCACTTAGATGTCGCCCATCGGATGTTGCATCGTTTCCTCAGCTCGCTTCTCAAAGATCGTATCATGCAGATAACTCCATGCCGTCATTCCTTTCTCGATCATCCCCGTCTGTTTCTCTGTGACGTTTTTCCTATCACCAAGTCAAGTCTGGTGCGTTCACAGTATGCTGTCTTTTCCTATTTCCAGATTATTGCATTCTTTGTTCTGCGACACCTGGCAAGGGCCATATGCTGATCAGAGGAAAATCATGACTGGCAATGAAGGGAATGTAGGGATTGGCCAGTGTGTTGCACTGAATGGGAGATGCAATAATTTATCCACGACAAATCGCGACAAGGCGATGTAATCATCTATTCTGATGTCCGTTTGCTATGAGGTTGAACGAACGAACGAATGAACGAACTTTATTTTAAAAGGGTAACAAATTGGGCACGCAGACCCGTCTTACATTCGGCCTTTTCAATCACTCATCTTTAATTCATCAAATGTGCATGTTACATTTACATAGGGAAAAAAACATTGTCAAATGGATTTTGTAAGCATAAACAATGATACATTCACATGGGGAAAAAAAAAACATTGTCAAATAAAAGTTGTAAACATAAACAGTGCATTTTGCAATGTTGTGAGACACATCCCCCATCCACCCTCACATCCCGCAGCCACCTACACATCCCGCAGCCACCCACACATCCCCCACCCACCACACCTCCCCCACCCACCCACACATACCTCCACGCATTCGCACAGACCCAGGCAAAAATACATGCCGCCACCCACCCACTGATCCCCCACCCACACACATTTCCACACCCACACATACATCCCCCACCCATCCCATAACCGACACGCACACACCCACCCACATATTCTCCACCCCCCACCCACAAACCCGCAACCACCCAGCAAAACACACATCACAAAACCACACACCTTGAAGAAGTACCCGGGGATTCATGGCAAAGTTTGGTTGATGGTGACTGTTTCGGGAGAGCCTGACATATGATACCACAACATTTAGTCTGAAAATGGAGGTGGAACAGAACGGCGGCGTTAAGCTGGCTGGAAAACAAACAGCACGCGCATGTCGTAACTGTAAGGGACTTAGAAAGTATGATGAGAAAGGCGAAAACAGGCATACTTCGGGCAGATTGGCAGGCTTCTATTCAATAATAATAAATATTGAGAAGCACCTTTAGGATGTTTCTCCCAGGACGTTCAGGTGTGGTGGGAAAGAAGGATTTAGTAAGATTTGCTTGGGCTGCACCCCTTGGTGAGGTATTGGTGCATGGTAAGGCAGATGTGGACGGTGCCTGTGAAATTGTGTGTATAAAGTGTAGAAGAACTGATAGATCATGACGGCCTGGAGAAAATAGTGCTGCGGGGAGTGACCAGAGGATCTGGCCGACACTCAACACTCTGAGGAAAGCACAGACTGAGATATCATCAGACAGCTATTGGTATAATTAGAAATGGGAATCTTCGCTGGTTGTTGTAGATGAATACGGAGCGCATATGGAAATGTCCTGAATGCTGTGATGTTGGTTCTTGACTCAGTTCAACTCAAGTCATTCTGTGGGACACAAATTGTGAAAAAAGTGTGTGAACTTGATTGCATAGACCTGCTTTGTCTTGTTGTAAGTCAGTGGCACACTTTGTGACAAGATTCGACAACAAGAGAATGAACGGTTGACGCTGGCGTCCTAAGTTTCCAATTCTCTTATTGAATACACTGTAGCACAATAAGTCTTTCCGCACTGGCAATTTCATACCAATCTCATTCTGGCTAATGGCACAAATATTGTTAACGCATACACGCGGAACCACTTTAAGACACAGTATTGTGGACTACTTATCGTCCTGAGCGTCTCCAAACCATTCTATTCATTTAGTACACACAGTCGTTAATCGATAACTTTCCAGCTTACAAATGGCTGAACGCGCCGGTTTGCGGACATCTTTTTGGTGTAGTGTTGGCCTGGATCATTGGCGGCCTTCAGACTGCGACAGTTAGTGAATACTGGACACTTTTCGACGCTGTGGTTGCATGGACGGCTTCATCGTTTCTTTTATATTGTAAGGTGTAATTTGCCGAAGAATGTTTGACTCTTTTCACTGCGAGCGACGATGTTTCCTCGAGCCCTCTTCTCAGCCGACTGTCGTATCTCCATCCCGTTTCCCCACGTCGACTTCGTCACGTAGTGTTTTGTTTATCATGTGACTGACTAATATATATATATATATATATATATATATATATATATATATATATATATATATATATATATATATATATATATATTCATTCATTGGCACCTTGCCGTCTTGACAGACGATAGTTTGTGCTTTAAAAAGGCATAATAACTTTTAACTATGGCGGTAGCGAGTGTGACTGATAAGGCCAATTTGCGCTGTAAATGTCCGTTCACAGTGGGTGCATGTGAACACGTGGTCATTTCCACCATCATGCACCATCTTACGTCTCAAACGCTTGGTGTGTGACTTTTCTGCAATAATTTTCTCCTTTGACTTTATTCCATTTCTGATATTTGCCCTCCATGCAACACGTTCAGCGG
Source organism: Cepaea nemoralis (assembly GCA_014155875.1). Classification (NCBI taxonomy): domain Eukaryota; kingdom Metazoa; phylum Mollusca; class Gastropoda; order Stylommatophora; family Helicidae; genus Cepaea; species Cepaea nemoralis. Next base: position 208,660 of record JACEFZ010016181.1, on the reverse strand, counting down.
CGACTTGCTCCCAATGTGCATTATCAATGCCTGTATCAATCATGTCCCGCTTACACACATCTTTGTATCGTAGTAGAGGCCGACCCTGAGATCTCTTACCCATCTGTAATTCACCAAAAAAGATATCCTTTGGTATTCTACCATCATCCATCCTCCTAAGATGTCCTATCCATCTAAGTCTACGAAGACTGAGCATGGAATAAACTGTCACACAACCTGATCTTTCCAATACTTCAGTATTTGTGATTTTGTCTTGCCACTTAATACCAAGAATTCTTCGCAGACACCGCATATGAAAGCTGTTTAAGTTGTTCTCTTGGTGTGAGTAAGTTGTCCAGGTTTCACTGCCATAGAGAAGAGTACTAAGGACACAGGCTTGATAGACAAGGACTTTTGTTTTGGCAGTAAGCTTCCTGTTCTCCCAGACTCTTTTTCTTAACCTGTTCATTGTTGTTGCTGCCTTACCAATCCGGATGTTGATTTCCTGATCTAGGGATAATTTGCTATTTACCACTGATCCTAGATATGTAAAATGGTCTACTATCTCTAGTTCGGCGTCGTCAATAAAGATTGATGGTACCCCATGTGCACCTTGTGACATAATCTGTGTCTTCTTTTTGCTAATTGTTAAACCAAATTCAGAACAAGCATTGGAGAATGCAGATAGTAGACATTGCAATTCTTCCTCAGAGTGGGTCGTAACTGCAGCATCATCTGCAAAAAGCAACTCTCTGATCAGTACCCTCCTAATTTTGGTCTTAGCCTTCAATCTCTGAGCATTGTAGAGGCCGCCATCTGAGCGTGAGTGAATGTATATACCACCATCCTGATCACGAAATGCATATTTCAGTAGAAGTGAAAAGTATATTCCAAAGAGGGTGGGAGCTAGTACACAACCTTGCTTAACTCCACTCTTGATTTCAAATTCTTCAGAAGTTGCACCATCAAACTTGATTATACCCTTCATGCCTGTGTGGAACGATTCCACAATGGACAGAAGAGTTGGTGGGCAGCCAATCTTCTTTAGTGCCTTGAACAGACCCTCACGACTGACCAAATCAAATGCCTTTGTGAGGTCGATGAAGGCAATAAACAGTGGTTGATTCTGTTCACGGCATTTTTCTTGCATTTGTCGCAATGAGAATATCATATCAGTGGTAGACCGGTTCTGTCGAAAGCCACACTGTGATTCGGGGTAGACTTGATCTCCTAGGACTTGAAGTCTGCGCAGAACAATTCTGGCAAATACTTTTCCAACAATACACAGAAGTGAGATACCCCTATAGTTGTTGCAGTCGCTCCGATCGCCCTTGTTCTTGTACAGTGTTATGATGCTTGAATCTTTGAAATCCTGTGGGACTTGTCCTTCACGCCAGCATAGCTCTATTAGCTGGTGGATCTGTATAGTGAGTGTGTCTTGCCCACTCCTGATAACCTCTATTGGAATCCCATCCTTACCTGGAGCCTTGCCAGATGCAAGTTCATTTATAGCACACTTAACTTCTGTTATGGTGGGAAGTGTGTCCAGGTGGTCAAGAGTTGGTAGAGCCTCTATGGCGTTGAGGGCATCATCCGCTAGTTTGGTCTCACTTGAGTAAAGCTCCAAATAGTGCTCTACCCATCTGTCCATCTGCTGTTTCTTATCAGTGATGATTTCTCCAGTCAAGGTTTTCAATGGTGCACTTCTTTTGATCACTGGACCACAGGCTTTCTTTATTCCTTCATACATGCTTCTTATGTCTCCCTTATCACTTGCGATTTGAATGGACTCACATAACTTGATCCAATAATCATTTGCACACTGCCTGGCAGCCTTTTGCACATCCTTCCTAGCTTGCCTTAGCTCACTCAGAGTGTTACGCGTTGGTCTTTCCTTGTTTCTTAAGAGAGCTTTCTTCTTCTTATCAATCAAGGGCTGCAGAGTCTCGCTGTTGGCCGCAAACCAGTCCTGCCTCTTATGATCCACAGTGCCGTAAACCCCTACGGCAGTTTTATAAAGAGTTTCCTTAATTTGACCCCACTTTTCATTTACTGTACAATTTTCTGGTGTATCAGTGAAAGCGTCTTCAAGTTGCTGTTGAAACTGAAAGCACTTTTCAGGATCATGAGTGTTAATAATATTAATCCTGAGGCTAGATTTGTGTTTAGCTGTGTAGATTCTCTTTGGTCTCAGTCTAACCCTTGCAACAACCAAAGAATGATCCGTATCACAGTCAGCACTGTGGTAACTACGAGTCAATGATATATGGTTCAGATGTTGTCTCCGTGTGATGATGAAGTCCAGCTGGTGCCAATGGCCGGATCTTGGATGTTTCCATGTGACCTTATGCATCTCTTTTGTTTTAAAAAAGGAGTTTGTAATACATAGGTCATTACTGGTGCAATGCTCCAGCAGCCTTTGCCCATTTTCATTCATGCGACCGATGTTGTATTTTCCAAGGCACACTGGCCATGAACTCGAGTCCTTGCCCACACGAGCATTGAAATCACCGAGCATATAAATGTAGTCAGATTTTGGAACTGCCTTGATCACGGAGTCTAACTCCTCATAGAACGAATCCTTCACATCATCAGAGGAATCGAGTGTCGGTGCATATGCAGTAATAATGGTGGCAAACCCACAAGAGGTTGCCAAGCGCAGGGATAATAGTCTTTCATTTCCTCCTGCTGGAATTTCAATCATTCCCAGTAGCGAATTCTTCACTGCAAAGCCCACACCGTGTTGCCTTTTTTCTGCCTGCCCTCTACCCTTCCAGAAAAAGGTGTAGTTGTTTTCCCTGAGTGACCCTTCCTCAGCGAGGCGAGTCTCCTGCAGGCCAGCAATATCAATGTTAAGACGATTGAGTTCGGCATCAATCACAGCCGTTTTTCTCACATCGTCAATATTGGTCAAGTCAGTGGAAAATCCTGGACACATGGTTCTCACGTTCCAGGTTGCAAGCCGTAGCTTGAGGTTTCTATTTTTATTTTTGTTTGTACCTGGTGCATTGGTTTTACAGCCTGCGATTCAGATTTTGTCCTAGCCCCAAGCACCCATTGAAGCAGGCAGGCTGTGGCGGATCAGCACCCAATTGGCTGGGGGCTGCCCAGCTTGAGGCGGGCGGTAGCTGATCAGTGACACCTATAGGTGTCTCCCACCGTCAGAGGCAACGCGTGGCGCCCCATGTCTACGCCAACTGACAAGGACTTATAACCCGTAACAGTTGCCTCTCGCTTTGATTCCGAGACCAGTTAAGACCAGGGATGGAGTTATTGCCTCTCCATAGCACAAAGCCTGGGCTAAAATATAGAGATCATGTGTTGCCCATGCAGCATGATCCCTCTCTCGGCCTGCCTAGTTCACTCCAGAGGAAAGGTAACACCCCTACATCTGGAACAAGACAAGCTGCAGAAGCTGCCGGATCAGCAAAGCAATGCTCTAACTGTCCGCCTGTCGGAGCTTCGATCCTAGACCAGTCGCCAACCAAGGCTTAGGGCCTGGTCTGCCCTGCCATGACATTTTGTCTTTAGCTTGCATTTCCTCGCACCAGGGTAAGGCTTGTACCCTCCCAATTGCGCTCTTCCGCCCGAAGCCGTTGGCACAATGTGGGGTGTCGGGTTTGGTAAGCGCCGCCCAACGTTCAGCGCTAACAGAAACCAGGTAGTACCGTCTACTGTTATACGGTAGCTCAGTCATATCTGACTAAGACCTGACTACGATATATATATATAGTCTTAGTTTTAACGTCGGTACTACGTTCTGACTATTTTCGTAATCATTACTAATTATTTTTTCTTTTTAATTCTTTAGATATGTAGTGGATATGTCTCGTCCAGTTACTTCCTTTTCTTTTATCTATTTTCAGAGTCTTTTCGGCACATGGTAGCCAGTAAAATGAATAGAATATTTATTTAAGAAAACGTAGCACGAAACATTTCAAAATATATTATAGCTGCACGAAAAGTGTAGCGAATATCATTTATCTGGCTTCAACGTGTACATGGAAATCTAAGAACAGCAGTGATGCAATCAATAAAATATACTGCAATATGGCTTATACTCAGGTAGCTATACTTTTCTTACTTCGTCTCTTTAGCAATATTTTTTTTTCCCGTGCAACTTGGACATGTGAGTAACCTTTTAAACACCTCGTCACACGTATGTTTGAACTTTGAACTCATGTGATGATACACAAATAGGTTCACAGACGAGGTGAGGACGCCACACACAATGGCAAAAGACCACAAAGTAAAGAAGATGTTCCCGTAGTTACCATTGGGATTAAAACCTGGTTGCAGAACTGGTAGAGCAAGAAACATTATCGTTGGCAAATAGCAAACCACGTAAATTGTTGCTATGAGGGTTGCCATTTTGATGGCTTTGTCTTGACGTCTTGTGGCATTCTGTGTTCCATTTGATGCTGCTGTCAGCTTGATTCTCCAATGGGCCATTTGCCTAAGTCGGATTGTAAGAACCGCAGTGCAAACTAGAACTGCAAAAAAGGCAAAGAACTGGATGGCTGCATGAAGACTATAGGAAATGTTAGATGCTACACTGTTATCCCTGGCAATCATGGTTCCTAAAAATGTTCTGTTAGTCTGGGGTTCAGATCTCCAGCCAAGTAATAATGTCGAATATATCGGCACCATGGTTAGAAACATAACCAGATTAATAGACACGACCAGATTGATAATGACGGTCTTTGATATTATTCTTTTAATCTTCAAAGGCCAGACCACACACAGACACCGCTCAAAGGTGATAAAAGCAATCAGGCATCCCGAAATCCTACTGAAACAGCCATAAGGTAAAGATGCGAAAACCGCCTGAATATCAACAAAAACAATCGGAAGACCGGAGTTCAGGAACAACGGGTTCCAGAAGATACTCAAACACAATGAAGTCACGAGGGATAGCATATCAGAAATAGCAAGTGCGGTATAACTAATGTTTGTAGTCTCTGAGAATCCTTGCCTGAAGAAGACTAATATAGTTATTGCGTTAGATGCTATACCGAACACAGATATGACTCCAACTAAACCACCAATGTTGACTGTGACAAAGATCGCTGTGATTTTTGTGTCGTGGTTGTCAGATGTAGAATGTTGCACATTCGTTGAAATTGATGTCATGGTGTAGCTGGATGGTATGTAGACTCTTACGATGTTTACATATAAGAACAAATATTCACACATATAATTCACCCCTGGCACAACGCTTAAGAGCAAAGTCTAGATGACTAATATATATGAGCAACCGATGATGAAAACTAACAAAAGCCCCGCATGTAAATGTGAAATCTTTCAAGCAGGCGCATTATCAAGAACATAACTTTATGAATATATTTATCTCCAATAACATAATTACACGTTGATTCAATTCAAAATTAATGTCTCTGTTCCTTTCGAGTGCCGAAGTAAAGATGGGTTGTCACAAACCAGCCATTCTTAACACAGTGACGTAGGAAGGCTGGAGGAAGAGATTTTGATTACATGTTAACAAAACTGAATGCATGCTAGTTTCCAAGAGCGCATATATATATATATATATATATATATATATATATATATATATATATATATATATATATTATATATATATATAATCAAGTGCCTTGTCAGCTGGCGTAGGCGTTCATGGCTCGCCACAGAACTCGGTCTTTGATGTTCTGGATAAACTTTGCTGATGATATTCCTCCATGCCACAGTCTTAATCCGTTCAGCATAATTTCTCTTGGTATGCCTCTGCCTCTCTTCCTCTCGATCTTTCCAGTTGTCACGATGTTCTCCAATGCCTCTTTTCTCATCACATGACCAAAGAAAGCTGTTTGTAACTTTCTTATTGTTGCATATAGTGGTCTAGTTTCATTAGCATCTTTCAGACAATTGTTGTTAGTTACTCTGGCAGTCCAAGGAATTCGCAACATTCGTCTTAAAAACCACATCTCTATTGCTTCTAAGTTCTTCCTAATTTGTTCATTTACATTCCAAGATTCGTTGCCATACAGCAAAACTGGTTCTATATAGCATTTTAGCACTTTCTTTCACTCATTGATAGCGACTTATTGATTAAGATACTCTTCATTTTCTGAAATGCGGATTTTGCCTACCCTATTCTGCTCTTAATCTCTGTTGCACATCTTCCATTTGATGTTATAAGTGCCCCTAGATATTTAAAATTATCCACTTGGTTGAGAATTTCCCCTTCTTTTTCTGTCACATTTTGGTGTCACCATTTTCTTTGATATTGCCATTGTTATTGTTCTCTTGATATTCAAGAAGAGTCCTTTCTGTGCACTCTCTGTTACTACAATGTCCAACAATTGTTGGAGGTCTTTTGCATTATCCGCCACCAATACTGTGTCATCTGCATAGCGTATATTGTTTATATTATAACCTCCGATTAGTATTCCTGGCTTCTCTTTGATCTCTCTCATTATTACTTCGCTACATAGAGAGAAGAGATCCGATGACAAGACACACCCCTGTCGTACTCCTAGCTGTATCTGTTCGTAACTACCTTTTTTATTTTCCATTTTAATTGCTGCTACTTGGTTCCAGAAAATATTGTTTATTATTCTTAAATCTTTCAAATCAACGTTGATATCCTCCAACATATATATATATATATATATATATATATATATATATATATATATATATATATATATATATATATATATATATATATATATATATATATATATATATTCAATCCATACTGGTCATTAATTTCTTCATTTGATTGTTATGAAATTCATTGCATTCTGTGCAGGCAAGATAGATTTAAAAAAAAAAACATGCAACCAATTAAAAAAATTATGAAATCACACTATCCTCAGTTTCTGGTATGTCCACCGTGTGCTTCCAATCATGCTGGGCAGCGGCTCCGCATGGCATGCACAAGTCATTAATTCATTCATTCAGTAGCACGTCCTTTGCGGAGCCTCGCTCCCATAACAACCTTCTGGAAAACCTCTCGATCATAAGCCGTCCCGGGTCTGATACACCCATCTGGAGATCATCCGCCACATCCTGCACCCATCTTCTCTTTGGCCTTCCTCTTCCTCTCTTTCCAGGCATATACCCCTCCATTATTGTTCTCACCAAACTTTCGTGACGTTTCAAGTGACCAAAATATTTCAATTTTCCCTGTTTTGTCTTCTTTAATAGCCAACCATCTTCAATATTAAGATCTTGAAGTATGGATGCATTTGTTCTTTTCTTTACCCAATATATTCTTAGAACTCATCTATAACATTTATATTCAAAGGCATTTATGCGCTGTTCAGCTTGTTTAGTAAGTGTCCAGGTCTCACAGGCGTATGTTGCAATGGGAAAGATGCATGCTCTTAAAACTCAAATTTGTGTAGTTCTACCTGTCCCACTCCATAATTTATTCAGTTGTTTTAGTCTTTGAAGAGCGATTAATAGTCGTCGTTTAATTTATGTAATTATGTCACCGTTGTTGGTAATTAATGACCCGGGATATTCAAAATTTTCACCACCTTCAATTTTTCCTCAATAACATATATGTCTTTCTCCATAGTAGTTTTATCTGTATGCATTATCTTTGTTTTTGCTATATTAATATATAAGTTGTGATTTTCACTATTCACTTGGGTTGTGGCTATTAGGTTTTCTATACCATTCTGTGTTGTGGTAGCAATACTGTATACTGCTTTCTGAGCTGCCGGCTCACATACCCCGTAAGTTACTGATGCGATTCGAACCACTACTGATTCTCACCGTCATCACGTTACCCACGAGAGTATACGAGATTACGGAGAAATGTCATAAACTCTAAGCTACGAAGCCGGCACTGTATCATCAGCATACCGAATCTCTGGTGTGTCATGACCACCGATGTTTAGCGCATCATCGTTTAGGGCTCCCTGTTAATATCATCTCTTACATTTCTCAATATATTTTCTGTGTACAGATTAAACAAATAGGGGGACAGCACACATCCCTGACGGATTCCTTGCTTGATGTCAAACCAATCTGATGTCTCGCCATCTATTATTCTAGCCGCTTGTTGGTATAGATAGATCATTCGTATGAGTTGTATTACATGTAATGGAAAGCCCATATTCCTCATGATTTCCCAAAGTTTCTGATGTTGTTCCCAGTCAAATACCTTTGAATAATCCACGAAACAGGAGAATAGGTTTACATTAAATTCTCTGCACTTCTTTATAATTAAACGCATATTGAGAATGTGATCTCTTGTTCCTCTTACTTGTCTAAATCCAGCTCGAACCACGTTAATTTCTTATTCCATTTTCTTACGAAGTCTTCACATTTTTATTTTTAGTAGAATTTTACTTGCATGACTGATCAGGGCAACAGTTCTATAGTTGGTGCATAATTTCAGGTTGCCCTTTTTTGGTATTGGAATGAAGATATAAATGGAATCAGCATTGGAGGACGAAACATCAATAACATTAGATATGCAGATGATACAGTATTGATTGCAGACAATGCGCAGGATCTGCAACAATTAGTAGATGCGGCTGTTGTACACAGTGGGCAGCTGTGGTTAGAATTAAATTGTAAAAAGACACAGGTTATGGTAGTAACTAGGAAGAACAAAATAAAACAATGTAATATACAAGAATATGAGTCTATTCTTCAACAAGTGAATAGGTACAATTATATCTGAACAGTCATAACATCTGATGGGAGATGCCTTGAAGAGATTAGAACAAGAATCGTCATGGCGAAAGTAGCCTTTAGCAAGATGAAAAACATTCTGACCAATAAAAAGATATCAATTGAAACGGGAAAAGAGTGTTGAGGTTTTACTTAGAACCTGTACTTTTGTATGGATGTGAAACGTGGACAATGAGCAGTCAAGCTAGAAAACATCTGATGGCTGCAGAATACCATGGACAGACAAAAAACCAATGACCAAGTACTACAGGAGACAAATGACAATCGTAAATTGATTAGAGAAATTTAGACGTAGACAGTCAAAATTTTTTGGACATGTTATGAGAAGAAATGGATTGGAGAACTTAGTGACAACTGGCAAGATCGAAGGAAACAACCAAGAGGAAGACCAAGAGGTAAATACCTGGATGGCTTGGCCATATGACATGGACGAGACAGGAACACTGAGCTGATCCACGACTCTGGTGATCGAGTGAAATGGCTAGTCATGACGGCCCACGCTTTCCGGCATGGCACATGATTGATTGATTGAATTTCATCTAATGAGGGTTCAGGTTCTGACTCTGGTGTCATTGGCTCATGTATCTCATTCATATCTTCACTGTCACTCATTTCATACATTCCACTGCAGTACTCCTGCCATCTTTCTAGAATTTGTCTAGATTCTGTTAAGGTATTTCACAACTTGTGACAGATAACATTTAATTGAGGTTGAACATTTATTGTCAATAACTTCATTTCTTTGAACATTTTTTAATCTCTTCCAGTCGTATGATATTGTTCTATTCTGGTACAGCAAAAATGTATATATTGATTTTTGTTCGTTCTTGTGTTCTTTCTTATTTCTCGAGTTAAAGATTTATACTTCATCCTGCTGTTATCGGATTCACTTCCTTTCTGTTTCAGTTCCCTTCGTTGTTTTATTAATTCTAACGTGTCTGATGTAATCCATGGCTTAAGTTGCTTTTTCTTGGTCGGAATGAAATCTTTGGCTGCAGTTATCAAGATATCTCTAGCGTGTACTGCCAGTTCATCCGGTGCCATTTCCTCTTGTACAGACATCAACACCTCAAAACGATTCCTAACTTCTATGTTGTATGCTTCTGGTATTTTTGTGAGATCAAAACGAAGTGGCCTTGGTCCTCGGGTAAGCTTTTTGAGTTCAGATCTGTTTCTAATAACTGATGATCTGTATCACAGTCTGCACTTCGTAGGGTTTTTGCTGATGTTAAACTTGATCTCCATCTTCTTTGTATTAAAATATAATCTATCTGATTTTTGGTAATACTGTTCGGGGACTTCCATATGAAGAGTCGTCTTGGGTGTTGTTTAAAAAGTGTGTTGGCTATTGTTAACTCTCCAAAGGAAATTCACGGGAACCAAGTCCCTTTCACGCGTAAAAACAGCTTTGAGCTGCTACAGATTAGCTGTAGAACATTACCTGTAGACTCTGTGTCCTAGCTTCGTCCCGAAGATGTTCTATAGTGGACATACCTGGTGGTAGGGCAGGCCAATCAATCGTCACAATGTTCTGCTGCTGTAGATATTGCTGCGTAATGCATGCGGTGTGCACACGTGCGTTAACCTGTTAGAGAAGCTGCAAGTCTGGATAATATGTGAACGCAGGAGCAACCAATGCATCCAGAACCTCATGTCGATATGTCACAGCATTAACATGTCCACGGAAGACGTGAATAGGCAAGCGATGGTGAAAACTGAATCTTCCCCAAATGTGAATACTGCCACCTCCAAATTGTTGTGCTGGCGAACATGGTAAACTGCAGAGCGCTCTCCACAACGACGCCAAATACGCATACGTCCATCAGCAAAGGATAGGCTGAATCTTCTCTCGCCTGTAAATAGGACAGCATCCCACTGTAGTCTAGTACATTTGACATGTTGCTCTGCCCATTGCAGGCGCTACTGACGATGTCTGTGAGTCAAGTTTGGCCCAACATAAGGTCATCTTGCAGTAAGACCCGCAACTCTGAGTCGTCGTATGACTGTCATTGATTTGCACACGTCTACCCACTGTTGCTGTTTGTCTTGCCGGGAGACATCGATTCCTTAGGTGACTCAACACAATATAACAATCTTTGTTGCGTTGGGGTAATAACTCGTGGTTGGCCACTCCGAAGTCTATCCCGGGTAATGCCAGTGGTTCTGGACCGATCATTGAGACGTGCAATAGTGCTGTCGTGGCAATTTATCCTTCTGGCAATGGCCCGCGAGCTCATTCCTGTCTCCAGCATACTAATGGTTCGTTGGCGGTGGCTTTCAGATAGTGGTGGCATTTTAAGCACATATACTGGGTGTTTTGTCTCAGCGGCCTTTTTATACTGAGTATACTGCCATAACAGTACACATTTTCAGGGTCATAGGTGTTGAAAATCGTGTTGCACGTGTAACTTTCATTACCTTCATTCAGTCTGTACATACACTCGTGTGCTAAATCATGTACTTCTCATTTCAGCAGCCATTCGTTCTCTACCTCAAGGCAAACACAGGGAAAATCCATTCCCACCCACAATCTTTGTTTCCCAGACTCTCTTTATCAGCGTATATAATACATAGTGGTGTGTTTTTAACGTGTTGCAATATATATGCACACACACACACACACACACACACATATATATATATAATACATAGTGGTGTGTTTTTAACGTGTTGCAATATATATGCACACACACACACACACACACACACACACACATATATATATATATATATATATATATATATATATATATATATATATATATATATATATATATATATCATCTCTCTTCTCATCTCATCATGTTCCTCTTGTATCTTGCAGTGTCGAGGTGAAGTTTAAACAGCGGGAGAGTGCCCGCTTATGAGCTTCATGTATCAATATTCCCATGGACTCTCTTATTCCCTGCTTCCATCGTTTACGTGGTCGGCATCTTCCCCTGCTTCCCTCTGGTTTGTATATCATTGCTTGTTGCGGTATACTGTTAGTTTGCCAAACCATCTGACTTGCTGCCTTCTAATAAAATCTAGTGCAGCTATAACCCCCCACTTTAGTCCTGATTTCTTCATTTCTGATCTTATCTCTTCTTGATACATCGAGTATTCTTCTCAGGAATCTCATTTTTGTTATTGTAATTTTTCTTTTCTCTTTTTTTTGTCATTATCCAGGTTTGGCATTGGTAACATAGAGTGGTAGGGATATTGTGTTGTAAAGTGCTTTCTTAATAGTTATTGATACATGTTTGTTCTTTACTATTGGTGCCATTTGTCCAATGCGTTGGTTTGCCTTATTGCATCTATTTTCGATCTCGTCTTCTGATTTTCCATTTGATGATATTATACTTCCTAGGTACTTGAAACTCTTTACTTGTTTCAAGGGATGCCCGTTTAGGTGAATCGATGTTGCCTTTTTCTTCTTTAATTATAGTCAATACCTTTGTTTTACTTGGACTAATTTTCATGTTATGTTCCCTACACATTTCGTTTAGACTATTCATGTGGTATTGTAATTCATCTTCTGATTTTGTTGTTAGTTCTTGGTCGTCCGCAAACAAGAGTTCTCTAATGGTTAGATTTGCAGATGGTTCTTCTTCTGTGTTCTCATCATGCGGTGTTCTTGCGGTCTCTGTTTAGCTGGTTTCTTTACATATGTTGTATATATATATATATGTTATAAACAAGAGAGGGGACAGGACACAACCTTGTCGTACTCCGGATCTTATGGTGAAGGGTTCTGAGTGTCCTCCAGTTTCTCTCACTATGCATTCACTGTTATATAAGCTTCTACATAGGTTATGTTAGATGTGTACTCACTCCAAATTGTTTAAGGATTTCCCACAGCTTGTTTCTATCTACTCTATTGAATGCCTTTTCTTGGTCGACAAAGGCTAAGTAGAGAGTTTCATTGAATTCGATTGATTTTTCTATAAGTTGTCTAAGAGCAAAAATGGCATCTGTGCATCCTTTGTTTTTCCTAAATCCAAGTTGTGTTTCGTTTAGCTGGGGTTCTAAAGTAGTTCGTAATCTGTTCTCAAGAAGTTTGCAAAATATTAACCCAGTATGACTTAACAGTGACATGTCTCTGTATTGTGTGCAGTTTCTTGTGCTGCCTTTGCTTTTTTTTCCCTTTCAAATTGGGGCAATTATGGCGTTTCCCCAGTCTCGTGGTGTCTGTTGTTCTACCCAAACATGGTTGAATAGTCTATGTAGCCATGCTGTTCCTACTTCTTTTGCTGCTTTAATTAGTTCATTTGATATTTCATCTTGTTCTGGTGATTTTTTCAATGGGGCTAATCTGATGGCTTCTGTAATTTCTTCTTTCAGTATGTCTGGTTCTAGTTCTTCGGTGGCATCTGTGTCGTTTTCTTGAATTCCTGTGACATCTGATGGGATGTTGAGAAGTTGTTCGAAGTACTGTTGCCATATTTTTGGGATTCGTTTTTGTTTACTTATTGGTTCTCCATTTTCGCTGTTTATTATTTCAGTTGGGTCAAAGGGTTCCCCTCTGGTTCTCATTGCACTTATCTTTTTATAGGAGTTTCTAGTTGTCTCCTTGTAGTTTTTATTTTAAAGTTTACTATTCTATTCACATGTCTTCTCGCTATTCTATACTCTATGTAATCGCATTTCTGATTGCTCTTCGATCACATCTTATATTTTTCCTTTTTGTCTTGTACAGCTTTCTTTACTTCTGCATTCCACCAACTTGTTATTTTCTTTATCTGTGTTGTGCGTTATTTCGTGGCTCCACATGTTATTTTTTGCAGTATTTAAAATGCTTGATTTGAACATCTCCTATTCTTCTTCCACTGTCGTTCTTTCTATATGTAATTTTACAAAGATTTCAGGTAGCTCTTTTTCATAATTTTTCCTCACTGCCTCGTCTTTGAGATTTTTTTAAGTTTACTGATTCGCATGGTGTATATTTTCCTGGTCTTTGCTTTCTTCTATTGATGGTTCTTATTGTGGCAACAACTGCTTTGTGGTCTGTGTTTATACCTAAGTTGGGGACTGCCCTTGCATCTAATATATTTCTCTTTCTGTTATTTCTTGTTAATATAAAATCAATTTGGCTTTTAGTATCTATATCGTTCCATTTATACCAGATGTATTTTTGTGAGTCTTTGTGTTTATAGAATGTATTTGTTATATACAGGTCGTGTTGACTGCATAGCTCTATCAGTCTACTTCCGATATCATTTCTTTCATTATGTTGGTTTCCAAGTGTTCCAAGATGTTTTTCTATGCCCACTCTGTTGTGTCCTAATCTTGCATTGAAGTCTCCTATAACTATGATGTTGTTCTGCTTATCTATTTTATTTAGAACGTCATGGATGTCTTAGTAGAAGTCCTCGCATTCTTGCTCATTATTGTTTGTATTACATGGTGCGTATACTTGTACATATGTTGTAATTGTGTTGTGTTTGTTATTTTATTCTCATTGTTATGATTCTTTTTTATATATATTTTATTTCTAGTATTCCTCTTGCTAGCCGTGGTTCAATTACTATTCCCACACCGTGTCTTGCCCTTTTTGCTGTTCCTCTCCAGAGTAGACAAACGTGTAACTGTGGTGGATCTCCTTGCATCCTTCCCCCTTTATTCTGGTGTCCGCTATTCCCATCAGTCCAATTTTCCTCTCTTTCATTGTTTCTATAAGTTCTTCTTCTTTACTATTAAAACCCCAGACGTTCATTGTGCCTATTTTTTTTTTAATCGCTGATCTATCTCGTTGACCATTAACATTGCCGGGTCTATATCCATTTGGGTCAGTCCGTTTATACTTCATTGTTTTTCTACGAGCAGTATGAAGATCCCCTGCCTTCTTGCTAGGCCAGTCGCAGGTTTAGGACACCGTCATGGTTTCCCAGTCTACACCACGTGGCAGTGAGGTTGACTTGTGCAGTCTGCGGGTCATCGGCAGGTTACTAATTTTCACTTTTCACCCCTCCTGGGGGATTCTAGCCAATCCTAACCCTGCTGGCTGCAGGGCCAGGCGCAGTCAACACCTTGTAGACCATATATATATATATATATATATATATATATATATATATATATATATATATATATATATATATATATATATACATATATATATAGGCACTCTTCCGATTGACGGGTCTAAATAGTTCCGCAGTGAATAAGTCAGGGGTTAAGGGTTAGGGTTAGTGTTAAACTACATTACATTTGTTACATTACGGGAAGAAAGTGACCGGAACATGTTGTGACAACTGGGCATGTTTTTAGAAAGAGAGATTAATGAAGATGGTGGTAAAATATTCTTGATAGTGTTGTGTCATGGCAAAGCAGGGAGTGAACACACGAGCATTTATGCCACTTGAGATAGCAAGATGTGAGGAAGTATAATCGCCTAAGCCCGTCGGCAAGGTACTTGATGATAATATACATAGTGACGAAATAGCAATAAATGTGCTTTATAAATAGATATGTCCAAGTGAGGCATTTTATGGAGGCTGCAGAGATGTAATTTTATAGAAGAATGATAAAAACACCCTGGACGGATAGAAAGAGCAATGTACATATCTTGAAATAAGTTACCTTACAAAGAGATATGGTTACTCACATAGGAAGCGCACTGTCCAAGTTCTTTGAGCATGTCATGAGAAGGGGAAATCTGGATTATGTCGTCTTAACTGGAAAACTGGAGTGGGTGAGAGGCAGGAGGAGACCAAGAGAGAAGATACTGAACAGGTTTGATATCATGGCATGAAGCAACATCAGTATCAGAAATGACCGGTGGCACACGATACAGAAGGCTGTCGACAGACATGTTCGCTAACGTCACACGGTATGAGACAAATAAGTTAGTGAGGTCAAAATCATCCACATGATTTACATATAGTAACGTCATACAAAATCAACCAGTTGTTTTCAAAATCCAGGCTACACATAGACATCCGTTGAAAAACGCGACGCAGGGATTAAAAAACAATACTTTAGACACAGAAGCCTTAAATCATATATTGCACGATCTGTTGCCTGACAATTTTCGCTGCAACTCGTCTGGTGCATACAACAGAGTTATTTATCATGCGAAGTATGTAAAAGAATTATACTTTAGCTGGATTACTTAAAACAACATATTGTTCATGAATTCTGTGTTTAAATCTGCTAAGAGAATTCATTGCTTCCAAAGAAATGAATTGCTATATCCAG
Source organism: Cepaea nemoralis (assembly GCA_014155875.1). Lineage (NCBI taxonomy): Eukaryota > Metazoa > Mollusca > Gastropoda > Stylommatophora > Helicidae > Cepaea > Cepaea nemoralis. Next base: position 192,826 of record JACEFZ010016181.1, on the reverse strand, counting down.
CGATTTGTTTATGGAAATGAACAATGTCACGAAATACAAAGAAATATTGACTTGTGGAAAAGTTGCGTGAGTCTGTTCTTCTAAATTGTGTATGGAAGCGAATGATGCACAATAAGTAATTAGGTTATGAAGAAACTGGAGTCAAGTATCTCTCTCTCTCTCTCTCTCTCTCTCTCTCTCTCTCTCTCTCTCTCTCTCTCTCTCTCTCTCTCTCTCTCTCTCTCTCTCTCTCTCTCTCTCTCTCTCTCTCTCTCTCTCTGTTAAGAAGAAGAGGAGGAAAATGTCGTGTGAAATTTCGTCTTTAGATAGCTGACCATGCATACCGCGTCTGACATCTCGATTTAAGACAGCTGGCTTAATGTTATATGAATTCTTGTCTTTAGATAACAAATGACACATTTAATCAACAGCCTCTTTAACTCTACTGACCACTATTTGTATTATCGACACTGGCGTGGTGGTATGGAGCAAATGAGGCAGAATAAAAATAGCTGCCCCTACTAGTTTTGCCGGCAAAGAAAAAAAATAGATGAACACAAACACCTTTGCAAACGAGCAGTTTAAAGCTGAGATTACCTTAGAATAATCTTTTGTACGCATGCAGTTTCAGATTTCCAAAGCACAAACTGACCTTAGGAAACTAAGTGCCATTGCGGTTATTTTTAACATGTATCATGACCCAAAGCTTCACTCAATAATAACGCCCTCGATGCTTTATAGAAATCATAAGATTGCGGTTAAAAATGTCGATGATTAAATAACAGAGAGTATAATACACTCTAATTTCAAAGAACCAAATAATTTAATTACTTGTCAGGCTTGAGATTCTTAACTTACTTCCATTAAGATGAACTTCAGGAACTCAATTTAATTTGACATGGAAATTAACTGGAAGAAATGTAACTTAAATTATTTGAACTACGTCACTTTCTGTACTTCACTTGGTGCAGTTGGAATTACTGATATGTGTTTAAGGGATTCGTGATGTGATTGATGTTATAGATCACTGACTAATAATTCATACTTATAGAGTCAAGGAATGGTGGTCATTGGCGGTAGTTATCTTGCAATCGTTTGTAGACGCCATGGTAACTATGCTAACAAACTAAAACAATCGGTTGTCAAAGTTTTTGAGTGCAAGTCTACCCTCACTAACAGTGTACATACTTTATGTGGTATTTCTGGAAGCTAGGGTGCCTAGGTCGGGTAGTGGTTAGCACGATTGCCTGTCGGTCTATGCGTCATGGGTTGCATTCGCTTCTAAAGGGTTAGTTCCCAATTTGACACAGCCTGAAATGTATACCAGGACATCTCTTGAGAAATATAGGAGGCATTTGTGTGATGTTGGCCATGTCATATCTTTAATTATTTGTATAAATACAACCTATACCCCTTATCATCATTATTATGTACCAGGTAGGTATGTGTGGCTCTTCGCCATGGCATATGTCAACGTCCTAGATACCTAGGGGAATGAAACTCGGGTTCATACAGGCAACAAACTCCGTTCTGATACTATCTGACATAATTTATTTACAGTAAGCTGACGAAGAATGGTTTTCACAGCCAGCTACCTTCGAGTTGCATATCACAGGAGTTCATAACAAAGCAATCATACATAATCATTACAACAAACTCTATCATCTATCTATCTAACACCCCTAAATACACTTGGGTTCAATCTATCAAGTCCCCCTTAAGTTAAGCCCTGTTGCTTCTTCGATGTCCAGTCGGCGTCTGCCCTCTAACGTGTCTCGATCGGACACGGGCTGTAACTCTCCTCAAGCTTCTCGTGGAACAGGTCCTGGCACGCGGTAAGCGGGTTCCCCCTGTGTCCACGGAGCTGTAGGCGAACTGACCTATCCGTCTCGAAGGCTCTAGATTGTTCGAGCATTCGAGTGTGTCTCCCTTGTATTGGGGTTATGTCCCATCTCTAATCCCCTTCTATCTTTATGTTCCTACCGACTCCATGTGAGACTCTGACAGCATACGATCACCAGAGTCGTGGATTAAATCTGTGTACTGTCCCGAAAATACCACGTGACAAAAAAATCCAGGTATATCTATGCGCTTTTCCCCTGCTCCTTTCCCATCACTTTTGCCAGTTATCAGTACATTTTAAAGTTTAATTTTCCTCATAAAATGTCCAATATTATTAGCTGTTTACGTGAAATTTCTCTAAACAATTAAATTTTCTCATTTGTTTCGTGACAGACTGCCTTATTGGTTCTCCCGTATTCATTGCACTTTCTTCAGAAACCTGGAAACGGAAACAGAAAAATGGTTCCGTCGCACTGCTACTGAGTGAGTGCATGGCGCGACACTGTGAGCTGTGAATTTCGCGTAGAATGATTTTACATCTGTCCGCGGTTGTTTGCAGCGTGAACTGCATGTTCGGAACTATGGCGGCCGACTGTTGCTGGATTGACTGGTTTGCCTTTTCGGTTCACGAGTTCATATTTCAGGAGACTCTTGGGAGTCGTCGATGGAGCTACGGAGTTCGTGCTATATGCGGTGCTTTCGGTAGGTCGCCCCGCGGAAAGAGACCAAGCCATATGAGATAAAACTCGGGTCAATGAAGTCTTTCTGGTGACCGCCGATTCCATCGACAATGAACTGTGTTTTTCGTGGAGGACTTTTGTGTTGGCATTCTGGCGGCGGCATTATGCACAGTGTACATGTGCTGGCTGTTGGCTTGCTGATACTCCTGTCTATTCCATTATTCACACAGGGCAGTGAGGAGCATTGTGTGTGATATTCACTGGCACAGGAACGGAGCATTAAGGGGATGATCCGTTGCCATGAAGTTGGAACCGCGACTAACTAACCGACTAACTAACTTCAGAAACCACATTTCCACCGCTATTAAATGATTTTTCAGTCTTTCAATACGACTCGTGTTTTCATATGGTTTATGAAACTTTTTTCTACACCATAATCTGTAAACGCTACAGAGATGTTTCGACATTTAGCCTAACTGATCTCTAAACAGCCGAACTTGGCAAATGAACCATCAAATGTGAATTTTTAACGGTACATAAAACTCCTTTTCAACAAGACTAGTATTTGTTAACAAAAACACAGTTAAAATAGCTTTTAAATTCACAACTAAATACGAGAACAAGATTCTAGGGAGCTTCAAATGAAAACCGTAACTGTTGTTTTGTTTTATTTTTATTTATTTATTTATTTATTTTTTTGGTGAAAATATTCTGAAAAGGTACATAACAAATTCGATAATTTTTAATATTTTTCTATTTGATATAATAGTAATTTCTCGATGTAGTCAAACGCACGTCCTCCAGCGCCAATAAAGTGCTTGGATTCCTGTGGAAAAAGAATTCTCTTGGTCTCGAGTGTAATCACTCATACACCACTTTCTGCACCTCTTTATCGTACCAAAAAGGTCTGTCCTCCGAATAACTTTTTATGTTATCCAAACAGGTGGAAATCACTTGGAGCTAAGTCTTGGCAATGGCACACACTGAAAGTGGAGGTCTTCTATTGTGTCAACCGCTGCACGGGCAGTATGGGGTTGAGCATTGTCGTGGTGCAAAAGGACAACTTTACTCAGAAGTCCAGTCGTATAGATTTGATTGCCGGTCGAAGATGATTCCTTAGGAGATCTGTATACGTATCACTGGTGACAGTTCGTCGTCTTGGCATGTGGTGCTCTAAAATAACACCTCGTTCATCCCAAAAAGAGAGTCAGCATAACCTTCACTGCAGATGGCTGCGTGTGAAACTTCTTTGGTTTCGGTGAGGAGGGATGGCATCATTCCTTGCTCGCTCTCTTCGTTCCAGCTCGTGGTAGTGAACACACATTTCATCTCTAGCAACACTTCTTGATAGGAAACACGGTACTTCAAAAGTTCCTGACAATCATCAATGCGACGTAGATTCAGTTCTGGAGTAAACTGCCGCGGCACCCACTTGCTGACACTTTGCGGTACTGTAGCACAACATAAACTATCACAAAGTAATGCAGCTTTACAGAACAAAAGCAGGTGCTGGATCTAACTTGGTGGTAGCCGACAGATAATTATTGGTTATGGTTTCAAGTCAGCGACGATGGGCAGAGGATCTCTCAGTAGCGACAATCGCTATGGTCATCTAATCAATATGGTCACTGTCAGGAAGGAAGAATGGTAGACTTCCCTCTTTATTAATTCCCGGGCAGAGGAGGCTCATCAGCCTTGGTTGATATCTCCTCTAATAGGGGAAACTCTAAATCTTAAACCTCTGCTGTCTTGTGGGTACACCCCGATGGGAAAGGTTTCGGGAGTATACACTGAGGACGAAACCGCAGATGGAGTCCCTAAGGCAGTTCCATATTATAAACAACGTAGTTATGGCAACTCCTGCGACGGCACCGATGCCAAGTTTCATTGACTACTGCATTTCCCTTGGTCAACATTTGTGACGTGGAGAGGAGGAACTTACTACTGGGCAACAGATGGTTCTTCGCATTTCATTTCCCAGGTTTGTGCCCTGGAGAGGACACGTCAGTACCGTGTTACAGCGGGAAGCAGCAGTTACCGGTTATAAGTCTTAATGTTCGATTGGCGTAGAGCAAGGCACCAGGGGTTGCTTCCAACGGTGGGAGAGATCATTGTATCTCACTATAACCATCGCCCAGCTAACCTGGGCATCCCCCAGTCAATGAGGTGCTGTCTCGCAACGGTTCATCTGCTCATGGGGGTGTGTGGAGCTTAGGGGAAAATCCTGACACATGGACCGCAAACTATACGCCTGGCAACAAGTAAAAAAAAAAAAACAGTTGGTCCTAAGACTGGGAACATGGGACGTAAGAACCATGACTCCTTGCATCTCAGACGATCTCAATGAGATTGTCGATGCCCGTAAAACAGCAGTGATAAACAACGAACTACTCAGACTGGTGATAGACATTGTCGCCGTTCGATAGATTCAGACTCTCAGAATCTGGAAACATCAAGGAGAGGGACTTCACTTTCTACTGGTATGGCAAGCCGTGCGGAGAGACATGGAGCAATGAGCTGGCTTCGCTATCAGAAACAAGCTGCTTAAGTCCATAATACCACCGAGCGATGGCACTAAAAGAATACTGAAGCTCCAACTCCAGATAGAAGCAAGCCCAGTAAGTATTATAAGCGTTTAAGCTCCGACACTAACCGCAGCATCAAAATCTAAAGATAAGTATTATGACGACCTTAGCAAAGTGGTCAGTGAAACACCAGAGTAGCAACATCGTTTTTATCCTGGGGGATTTGAACGCCAGGGTTATATGCGACCATAAATCTTGGCCTTCATGTCTAGGACAGTTTGGCGTTGGGAGGATCAAGGACACTTGACAACGTCTCCTGGAATTATGCAGCCATCATAATATATGCGTAACCAACACTTTCTTTGACACAAAACCACAACACAAGGTGTCAGAGAGGCACCCCAGATCAAAGAATTGGCACCAACTCGACCTGGTGCTCACCAAACGCAGTAATCTCCGTAATGTACGACTGACTCGCAGCTATCATAGAGCTGACTGCGACACCGATCTTTCACTCGTTTCCAGCAAGATGAAGGCAAAGCCAAAGAGAATCGACAGAAACAGAAGAGAAGGAATACCACACATCAACACCAGCGGCACCCAAAACAAGAGAATGTCAACACATTCACCCAGGCTCTCGCAGAGACTCTGCCTGGCCCCACAAATGGAACTGCCACCAATAGATGGAGTCATTTGCGCGACACTATGTACAACACAATACAATAGTTGTTGCGCATCCCTTACGGGACGTTGCAGTCAACACCAGCATTTTTCAGCTGCTGTTGATGTACTAGGTAAGTGTTACGTTCAGTAGTTTGCCATTGCTTTCTGAACGACCGGCTCCCATACCAGCACGTTATAACACAACGCGACACGGTATGCTGCACAAATCGGTCGCAGCTGAGCTTCGAACGCCTGGTACCCGGCTCACGAACCGCGTTCGCAAAACTTTAGCCACGGAGCTCTATCATAATTTGGCAAGAAGCAAACAAAGTCAGCCGACTATTTTGAAGCTCACTCTGAAGAGATGCTCCCAATCCTTGAGATAAAGAGACATGCATTCACAGTGTATAAAACATCACCATCAGAGAAAACATTGCAGGCACTGCGAACGATCAGAGACAGAGTACAACAGACCGCGGGAAAATATGCGAACAGTGCAGACACTGGAAATATTAAAAAAAAATTAATGTTCGAGGGCATCACGCAAGCTGTCGGTCCATTCCAAAAAAAAAAAAAATGGCACATTTACGATCAACAGAGAGGATAATCATAAACAATCGAGCAAAGCAAGTGGATCGTTGGATAGAACACTACTCAGAGCTATACTCAGTGGAGAACACTATCGCAGAAGAAGCTCTGGATGCCACTGAACATCAGTCCACCATGCATGCCCTGGATAATGAACGTGCCTCACCGGTGGGGAATCCCCTCCCCCAGGGGGAAATTTTAGGGTTTCCGGGGGGGGGGGAGGGGGGGGGGAGGGGGGGGGGGAGAATGAAGACCATTTCAAGATAACGTTAATGCAAGAACCGATTACTTGATATTCTTTTTTCCTTCATACTTTACAGTTACATTTTATAAAGTTAGTAGACCCACAAATCATGTTTTATGTGGATGTCTAGACTTGTTTTAGTATATGCTATTAAATGTACCTTCCATTTTTACGTATACTGTGTAGGGGTGGGGGATTTTTAGATAGGAAATATGAAAAGGGGGGGGGGGGGAATGACGTTCTGAAAATATGGTGAAGTGGGGCACGGGCCAAAACAGGTTGAGAACCACTGCACTAGACACTCTCACATCCGACAAGGCACAAGGAAAAGATACTATTCTATCTGAAATGTTAAAATGTTTCACTGAAACAATCATCCCAGAACTGTATGCAACACTTCAGCTCTGCTGAAAAGAAACACCAGTACCACAATATGTGAGTGTTACCATTTCTAAAAAAACAAAGGTGACAGAAGCGACTGTAACAACTGTCGCTGCATTTCCCTCCTCAGCATTACAAGCACGATTTTCGCTCGAATAATCCATAAAATATTATAAATTCTTGCTGAAAGTACTTACTCCGAATCACAGTGCGGATTTAGACCCAACAGGTCTACCATCGATATGATTGTCTCACTCAGACAGCTCCAAGAGAACTACGGAGAACAGAGGACGACTTTATATATATCATGGACCTCACAAAGGCATTTGACCGCTTGAGCAGAGACGGCCTTTTTAAGATCCTTCAGAAGATAGGCTATCCACACACCCTGCTAAGTCTCGTGAAATCATTTCACGAAAACATGCAGGGGACCATTTTATTCGATGGCTCAACATCCCAGTCATTCAGCATTAAAAGTGGAGTATAGCAGGGCTGCGCGCTTGCTCCTTCACTATTTGGTATCTTCTTAGCAGTTCTCTTAAGGCAGGCATTTGGGACTGCCACTTAAGGCATATACGTCCATATAAGATCTGATGGCAAACGCTTTAGCCCATCAAAAGTCATGGCAACGGCCAAACTAAAATCAAGATGCATACAAGAACTACTTTTTTGCAGACGAAGCAGCACTGACTACTCATGCAGCAGAAGATCTGCAACGGCTCATATATAGTTTTGCAGCCGCCTGCAGAGACTTTGGGCTCACCATCGCCTACATAAAACACAGATGATGGAACAAGATGCTGGTGTATCTTCATCAATCGACATTTCTAATTACGAATTGCAGGTTGACCATGAGTTTGCGTATTTGGGGATGACAATATCAGATAATCTTTCCTTGGAGACATAAATCGACAGACTCATTGGGAAGGCAGCCACAATACATTTCAGGCTAACTAAGAGAGTTTGGGTGAATAATAGACTAACAGAGCGTACAAAAGTTCAAGTATATAAAAATAGTGTTGCTAGCACACTACTCAATGTGCCTGAATCCTGGACTTTGTACTCACGACAGGAAAGAAAGTTGAATTCCTTCCATATGAGATGTCTGAGACGCATCCTGTGCATATCGTGGAAAGATCACATAACAAACAAACACGTGCTCGAAAGAGCGGATATTACCATAATGCACTCTCTCCTCAAGGACAGACGCCTGGGGTGGCTGGGCTATGTATCTCGAATGGAGGAGGAGCGTATTCCCAAGGATCTCCTATACGGAGAACTAGCCACAGGGAAGAGGCCAACCGGAAGACCCCAAATTTGATATATAAGGATGTTGTAAACAAGATATGAAAACCCTTGGCATAGATCTAGACACGTGGGAAAGAGCTGCAACATACAGATATTCCTGAGGAAGAGATGTACGAAACGGACTGGTGCTCTTTGAGCGCAATCTGATCAAACAAACTGAGGAAAGTGGGCACAGGCATAAAATGCAGTCACTTACTGCGGGACCAGCCTCGTCTTATTAGATGAGGAAACTGTGACAGCGATTGTCACTCTCACATTGGACTATACAGTCACCAGCTGTGATCTCAGGTGCCTCCCCAGCGGCACAACTGTATAATCCTACAGGACTACTACTAGAAAGAGGACTACTACTACTACTATGACAGTGTATTATGCCCGTGGTTTATGTTCTTGTTTGAAGTAATGCATTCAGCCTTTGTATAATGTTAATGTTTAGTTGTCCCGAAGTAGTTTCCAGCTATGTGTCTGTGATATGTTAAAGTTAGTTGCCTATATTTCACAGGCCGTAGCAGTCAACCCCAGCATTTTTGGCTGTTCCCGATTCTTGGGCAAGTTTGCGTTCAATAGATTGCCATTGGTTTCTGTACGACCGGTACCCATAACATTTTCATATAAAACCAACGTAAGGCGGTCTGCTGCCAAATCGCCCGTAGCTGTGTTTCGAGCGTGGAATGCGGGATTACGAACTGTGCCCGTAAACCCTTCGCCACGGAGCAATGCAGTGATATGATAAAAGTTAGTTGCATATCCTTTACAGGACGCATGCAGTCAACAACAGCGTTTGCTTTTTTTTTGTTTTTGCTGTTGTTGATGTCTTGGCAAGTTAACGTTCAGTAGTTTGCCATTGCTTTATGAACGGCCGGAACCCATACAATTCGTTAAAAAATCATCACAAGGTGGTATGTTGCCAAATCGCGTGCAGTTGTGTTTCGAAAGCAGGTATACGGGATCACGAACCTCGTCCGTAACCTCTTCGCCACGAGGACCGGCAGTCATGTGACAGCGCCATTATATTTTATAGACCTAAGAGCAAGGTGAACTAGGTGGCCAATCTTTTCCTCTCTTTGAAAAGCAACGAAAGCAGGCCTCAAATACGTGTCTGATCGCGCAGTTCACTACCAACTTCGCTAGCGCGCCAGTCCCCTTGTATTATGCCCGTGTATTATTCTCTTGATTTATGTCGTGTATTATGCCCTGGTGTAATCTCATCTCATTATCTCATCGTGTTCCTCTTATACCTTGCGATGACCTGGTATTATCTCTGTGTTGCTTGTCTATTTTTATGTTGTTGTCTGCTGCCCTATTATTCCATTTACATTATTTAGACATCCGTGTAATGAAGCTGTCGAGTGTCAAAAAGATGATGATGTTATTTGGCTTTAAACTTCGGAAAGCAGCAGCCACACTTTACATGGTAGAGAATCATTTGCTTTCATCACCACCTTGTTGAACAGACTAAAACAGTGCAGTAAGATGATGTACTACTGAGTTAGAAATGTGTGACACTGTAAGGTGATCATGCAGCCTGTGTCTTGGTAATATGAACTCTTTGTTGGCCTTGCTGAGGGAACGATATGTTAAAGCTCAATGCTTGTGGAAAGAAACATAAAACGTGTAGCTGTATCGTGTCTCTGCATTCCAAACGAACAGTAATGTAAACGAGGAGAAAACGACGTAATAAACGTATAAGGCCGGTCGATTGACTTCGAAGGATATTTCTTCCTACCCATTTTAGACTGTAATTCTTGGATCCAAGGTCAATGTTTATAATCAGAACCATGACCACTGGGAAAGAAAGCGAACGTCTAGCCACACACTACCCTAACGCATCTAACAAACTGTGCATGCCCTGATTGATTTATTCTTGTACAGTTTATTTTTCTCATCTGATCTTTAGGGATGCAGAGGTGTTTCCAAGGCACCAGGGCCGGGTTATATACTGGCCAAGACCTATTGACACGTCCTCGTCGAGCGTCCTGGGCAACAGGTCCCTTCGGGGTCCTGGTTAAAGTCAGGAGGATCGCCGATTCCTCCGAAGTCGGAGAGTGTCTGCCTGCACGGCGAGGCACCACCAGTCTGCACACCAATAAGCCAGACATGGGACAACGGATACTCACGAAAACCTCAGGTGCTGTATGACATCATACTGATGTTGGACAACAGGATGCCTTCATCCGACATACAGGACTTAGCGGTTGAGCTCAAGCCGACGAACACAAGCAAGCAAGCATCTGATCTTTACAACAGCACTTAGAATAAATTAGCAAATACATCTCAGAGAAGTATGCTGGCTAGATTATGAGTTGCTAATAAGGAGATCGTTCTTTTTTTTCCCTTAGCGATGCATTGGTTAGTTTAGGTATCCTCGGAATCAGTTGTTCCAGAGTGCATTCAATTTCTGCATGGTCGCAACTTATATCCAAATCGCAACATAGGGACATCCATAAGATATGAAACAATCCAGTGGCATTTCTCAAGGTTCAAACACAATAACTTGATCAAGAGTCTTTCCGGTGTGTCATGATGAGAGGGCATTCTGCAGGATACTACATATATGATAACATATCCCATAAAATTTATCTGGAGAAAAAAAAAACATAATTGAAATATGAAACTTAGGTCAATTATTCTGGCCATCGAAATTAGTATATGCCACAAAAATCTCGCTTGCTAATATGTTGTAGATTGTACATATTTCCAGGCTGCGAGATTGCAAGCCAGACGCACACAAAAATCATGATGAGGATCGTAGATGACCTGAACCTATCTAGTTCGTATTCCAAGAGAAGAGATCCTGACGTTGCTCGGAATACGTGTGTTACTTGCCAACTTGGAGGAATCAAAGCATATCCAGTGCACGATTCATAACAGGTCCTAAATATGGGCCACCACGACATACATGATTTGTCACGCAACAATAGCAAATATACAACACTGAAAGAAAGCAAATATGTTTATTCAAAACAAAGTTTTTCCATAGTGAATGTGAACAATAAAGAGGAAAATAAAAGATTACACTATTTAGAAAACATACACAAATGGATCGACAGAATAATAAACACAGACTCTTGTAACCCGTTAGAACCTGCACACCGGAAACTGCCATCGTCATTAATAGGCGGCCATATTGTGAAAATAGGTCAAGTTATTAATAGGGACAATGAGTTTCGTGTTTTATTTAACACTAATAATGAACTAATGTAAATGGTGACGGCAGCCGTTACTATTCATATTAAAAATGACATCTATGTGCAAACAAAACAGATATGATGCTGAGTTTAAAATTACTGTTGTAGACAATTCAAATTACTGGGTTAATATATATGTTGTATATTTCAGCATGAAGATATTTATCTTATTTCTTTAGTTTGCGTTGTGTGAAATCTGAATTATGTACCTGATGATGCACAAAAAAGTGTGTTAGGCAATATATCGAGCAATCCATTGTTTGCATTTTCATATGTTCACATACATTCATAACGTAAATATTTATCAGAACAGCGCACACGTGTTGATAAAGTAGTCAGACATAAGCTATATTCAATCAATCAATCATGTGCCATGCCGGAAAGCGTAGGCGGTCATGACTCGCCATTTCACTCGATCACCAGTGTCGTGGATCAGCTCAGTGTTCCTGTCTCGTCCATGCCATGTAGCCAAGCCATCCAGGTATTGTCCTCTCGGTCTGCCTCTTAGTCTGTTTCCTTCGATCTTGCCAGTTGTCACCAAGTTCTCCAATCCATTTCTTCTCATAACATGTCCAAAAAATTTTGACTGTCTACGTCTAATTTCTCTAATCAGTTTACGATGTTCATTTGTCTCCTGTAGTACTTGGTCATTGGTTTTTCTGTCTGTCCATGGTATTCTTTGCATTTTCCTCAGAAATCACATTTCTGCAGCCATCAGATGTTTTTCAGCTTGACTGCCCATTGTCTAAGTTTCACATCCATACAAAAGAACAGGCTCTATGTATCCCCTCAACACTTTTTTTCTCGTTTCAATTGACATCATTTTATTGTTTAGAATGTTTTCCATCTTGCTAAAGGCTACTTTCGCCATGGCGATTCTTGTTCTAATCTCTTCAAGGCATCTCCCATCAGATGTTATGACTGTTCCAAGATAATTGTACCGATTCACTTGTTGAAGAATATTTCCATTTACTTGTATATTACATTGTGGCACTTCTTCCTTCCTAGTGACGACCATAACCTGAGTCTTTTTACAATTTAATTCTAACCCCAGTTGCTCACTGTGTACAACAACCGCATCCACTAATTGTTGCAGGTCCTGCGCATTGTCTGCAATTAATACTGTATCATCTGCATATCTAATGTTATTGATGTTTCGTCCTCCAATGATGATTCCATTTATATCCTCTACATTTCTAAAAATATTTTAACTGTATAGGGAAAAAAGATCTGGAGACATCACACATCCCTGCCTAACACCTCTCTTAATTGGCTGATACTGTCCCACTTCATTATCAATCCTTATTGCAGCTTGTTGTTTCCAATATATGTTTTTTATAAGTCTAATGTCTTTCCCATCAATTTGTAGATCTGCAAGCATATCCACCATGTTGACATGTCTAACTCTATTAAAAGCCTTTGTATAGTCAATAAAGCAAAGATGTATATCCTTGTTTACTTCTATAGCACGTTCAATAACTGTTCGCAGCATATACACAGCATTTACTGTACCCTTTCCTTCCACAACCCCACATTGTTCTTCCCCTATTTCAGATTGTATTTTCTTCCTCACTCTTTGCATGATAATTCGTAGCAAAAAAATCTTTGTGATGTGACTCATTATACTAATTGTTCTATGTTGATCACATTCCAAGGATCCTGATTTCTTTGGGATTGCAATAAATACAGAGTTACATCATTCAGAAGGTATATCTCCAGTATCATTTAATGTGTTCAGCAGTCTGGTGACTTGCTCTAGTCCAAGTTCTTCTAAAGCTTTAATCATTTCTGTTATGATGTTATCTGCACCGGGGGCCTTGCCAGCTTTGATATGCTTAAGAACATTTCGAACCTCCATCTCCAAAATTGGCGGTCCTTCATTATTAAATCTAATATCATACTGTTCCTCTCTGTTATCATTATACAGGTCTTTTCACATAATCTGTCCATACATGTAGAATCTGATCTTTTTCTATTATGTTTTTGCCATCTTTAGTTTTTAGACAGCCTGTTGATGTACTTGTTCTATTTTTTAGTAAGTTACTGAATTCTTTTGTGCACTAATTTGGTATTTTGACTGTTGTGTTGGTTTTCAATGTCTAAGCACTTTTCCTCAAGCCATGCTTCTTTTGCCTCTTTACATAATATTCTGATTTGTCTGTGAATTTCTTTATATTAGGCAGTATTATTTTAGTTCTGTCTTCTTGTTTCCATTAGTTGTAAAATTTATTCAGTCTTCCGTGTCTTACGACCCACTTTCTTTAATTTTGGAATAGTTTTTTTCTGCAGCCAAACTGATTGAATGCTTTAACATTTCTCATTGATCATCCACATCTTGAAATAAGATCTGTAGATCAGACAATATGTCAAATTTGTTCTTTACTTCTATGTTAAAATTATCTTGTATATCTTTGTCATATTTCAATTTGCCCAAATCATATTTAGCTTTTATTGTTGCATATTTGATTTTCTTTTACTTTACCCTCAATGTGCCTGTAATTAATCTGTGATCACTATAACAATCTGCATTGGGAACTGTTTTACGACTGTTAACGCATTTCGAAACCTTCTGCTAATCAGGATGTAATTTATCTGGTGTTTACTCCTGCTGTCTGGACTCCTACATGTCCATAATCTTCTAGGATGCTGTTTAAGCAAGGCTTTTCCTACAACCATTTATTATTCTTTTGCCCATTCTACAAGGCTGTATCCTCTTTAGTTTCGCTCTCCCATACCTGGTTGCTTACACTGCATCCATAGCCTTTATTTCCTACTTTTGCGTTGAAGTTATCCATTATGATATTTATTTCTGATTTCTTTACAGGTCTTCAAAGCAGACCCCATGTTATTATACAATTCCTCTATAATTTCTTCACTGCATTAACTCTTTGGAGCATATATTTGAATGACAACTATTTTAAAAGGTCTTCCGTTCAATTTTACTAATAGAACTCTGTCTGATACAGCCCAATATCCTTTAACAAAATTTGATGTTTGCCGATCCAATATAATAGCTACACCTCTTTGCCGTTCTTCTCCCCAGAATAAATAATCTTTCAATCGTCTCCTGTCTTGTTCCGTGCCCCTTTCCATCTCTTTTCGTACATTCCTAATATATTAATTAATCTTCTCTTCCCATTTATTGTTTAATGTTTTCTAATTCTCCATCTGCACTCATTGTTCTAACATTCCAAGTTCCTACTTTCAATGATAGTAATCTTTTGCACTCAGTCACCTGCAGATTGTCTGGAGTTACCTGGTGCACATGACTATCCCTACCGGGTGAGGCTGCTCCTAAGGAGCACTCATTTACGCCGTTACTCTGATTTTCGATGAGACCGTGAAACATAATTTACAGGGCATCTGCAAAGAAGGTAGTTTGCCATTGCTTTCCTTCTTAGCAGTGACAATAATGGTCAATGACCGTAGCCATTGTCTCCCCCAAAAACAGAGATCCTCTGCCTACCGTCGTGAAGCTGGAAAAAATAACCTACAATTATCTGTAGGCTGATCTTCAACTTCATCCACCACCTGTACACATGGCTTCATGTAATCCTGATATGGAGGGTAAAAGGGAACCCCACCTTACCCAAAGTTGTCCCGTAGTCTAGCGGAAGGAAGGAGGCACTTTACTTCTCCTTTGATAGAGGAGACCCCTACCCCACCAACCGTCACAATATTACAGACGTCATAACAGTGGTCACCACACAGTCCATTGAGCAACCACAGTTCCTTTTAGCGGACAGTATCCGCAGACGCCGTAAGCAGTGGGATGCTTGTCTGGATGTATGCCGCGACTTCTTCCCAGGTGAATGCTTGCTTCCTAACTGTGGCTTTGTTTAATTAATGTGCCACATGTGTTGAAATTCCTTTCATGCTTTTCTATTGGCGTCATTAATAGGAGTTTTATTTGATCACGCCTCATGCCATTACTATATCACATCTTGCTTACACTTATCTATAGTTCCCTTACGGTAAGCCCCGTTGTCATATCGGTTGCTTTCATTTTCACATGGTATAGGAATAGAAGAAAAAGCAGCGGCTGCAGAAGGATATAACAATATGAATTGGAAACAAATAGGTACTACAGGAGACAAATGAACATCGTAAACTGATTAGAGAAATTAGACGTAGACAGTCAAAATATTTTGGACATGTTATGAGAAGAAATGGATTGGAGAACTTAGTGACAACTGGCAAGATCGAGGGGAACAGACCAAGAGGAAGACCGAGAGGAAAATACCTGGATGGCTTGGCCACATGGCATGGACGAGACAGGAACACTGAGCTGATCCACGACACTGGTGATCGAGTGAAATGGCGAGTCATGACCGCCCACGCTTTCCGGCATGGCACATGATTGATTGATTGAGCTCAGTGCGAGAAGAAACGTACTAAACACAAACACGTTGCACATACCTTACAAGGAGATCCATCGTAAACCGAAATACAGGTGAAAATCTAAAATCAGAAGCAATCAATAAATATATAAAATGAGCTAAATATACCTATGTGTTTCAATTCATTTCATTTTCACACTTGCAAGAAACATTTTAAGTCCCTCATCACATGCTTGTTTGAATTTTGAACTCATATGGTAGTACACAAATAGGTTAACTGACGAGTTTAAAACTCCGCATAGTATAACGAAGGTCCAGATAGTTAAGAAGACGTTCTTATAGCTTCCGTTGGAACTGAAACTAGAATAAAGAACTGGAACAACAAGACAAATGATTGTTGGTAAATAACAGACAACATAAATTATCGCTATCAGTATTACCATTTTTTTGGCTTTGTCTTGTCGTTTTGTCATCTTCTTTGTTGCGTTCTGAGTTTTAATCAAATGGGTTCTCCAACTATTGTTTTGTCTTAGACCAATAATAAGAGCCGCGGTGCAAACAAGAACGACCAAGAAATTAAATACCTGAATTGTAGAATGAAAGCTGTAGGAAATATTAGACGCTAAGTCAGCATTTGTAATAGCAATTGCTCCGAGTATAGTCCTGTT
This sequence comes from Cepaea nemoralis, assembly GCA_014155875.1. NCBI lineage: Eukaryota > Metazoa > Mollusca > Gastropoda > Stylommatophora > Helicidae > Cepaea > Cepaea nemoralis. Next base: position 176,420 of record JACEFZ010016181.1, on the reverse strand, counting down.
AGTAAATGGGTCAGATACACAGCCAAGTATTAATGTCCAGTAGCTCGGCACCATGAATATAAATATTATCAGATAAACAGAAACACTTAAGGCAATGACCACGGTCGACGATATAATCCTTTTAATCTTCAATGGCCAGACCACACATAAACATCGCTCAAAGGTTATGAAAGCAGTCAAACATCCTGTAATTCTGCTAAAACAGCCAAACGTTAAAACTGCGAACACTGTCTGAACATCAACAAATACAATCGGTAGTCCGGAGTTCAGGAACAACGGGTTCCAGAAGATACTCAAACACAACGAACCAACCAGAGATAGCATATCGGAAAGAGCAAGTGCGGTATAGCTAATATTTGTAGTCTCTGAAAATCCTTGCTTGCAGAATACTAATATATTTATTACATTAAATGCAATACCGAATACAGATATTGCTCCAATGAAACCAACAATGTTGATTGTAACAATTATCGAGGCAATTTCTATGTTAAGATCCCCAGATTGAGAAAGATGATCATCCATTGACGTTGTTGACATGATGTTTTGCTTGTCTATTGTCTGCGTATTCACTACGTATGTGTACACACAAATCACGTTTGATAGGCTAATCTTGCAGTATAAACTCTTTGCTGGTGGGCAAACACCATCTTAGTCTCTGCAACTGTAAAATATACCATAACATGTAAATACACGTAAACAAATCTGCGAAAAGCAGAAGAATTACCAAAAACGTTTAACGTCGTCATTATGTGCCATGTTTATAAGCGTGGACGGTCATATTTCACCATCTCATACGATCACAGGGTCGTGGATCAGCTCTGTGTTCTTGTCTCGACCATGGCACATGTCCAAACCTTGTTATATTTAACTTGCGGCCATTACCCATTTTCTTTTCTCCTCAATCTTGCCAGTTGTCACTACGTTATCTAGCTTATTTCTTCTGATAACGTGCGCAAAAGTATTGACTATCTACGTCTAATTTCTCTAATAGGTTTCGGCTTGTGTGCTCATTTTCCACATTTCACATCCATACACAAATACAGGTTTTATATGACACTTCAACAAAATGTTTTTCGCTGCACTTGACATCATTTTATTGGTCATGATGTCTCACATCTTTTCCCTTGTTTTAATCTCTCCAAAGCCTCTCCCATCAGTTACTTTTGAGAGTATGGAGCCTGTCGCTCAGAAAGTTCGTGGCGTGCTAATGAGCGTAATCTAGCCTAGGAATCAACATACAGCTGAAAGATGCTGATGTTGACCGCAATATCCTGAAAAAGGATGGAAACGAGGGGGAAAAAGCATTTCCCATCAGATGTGATGACTGTTCTGAGAAAGTTGTATCGATTCACTTTTTAAAAAATATTTCAATTTACGCGTGCATGACATTGTAGTTTTTCAAAACAATGTTTCCCGTAGTGAATTCGAATAACGGAGACACATACAATAGATTGCACGATTTATTGCCTGAGATATTTCGCTGAATCGTTCCAGGTACATACTGCAGAAATCACACAACATAAACTAAAGTGATTAGATAATTCTTTTAAGCTGAAATATACACATATTCACACATTTATTTGAGGCCATCCAAATAACACAATTCTCACACGGATATATGCACCTACATCAAAAGCAGCGGAGGATGAAATTGAAGATTCCTACAGCACACTGCAATACACATTAGATAAGATTGGTCATTACTATAAAACAATAAAAGTTGGAGGTTTTAATACAAAAGTAGGTACAAGAGACGCGTTTTATTAAAATTTTGATTGGGAAACAGAAATGATACAGGTGACAAATTAATTGAATTCTGCGCAGAAAATGATTTAATGATAGCCAACACACTTTTTAAACAACAAGAAGACTCGCCACATGGAAGTCCCCAGACAGTATTACCAAAGAACAAGATAGATTATATTTTAAAATAAAAAAGATTAAGATCAAGCATAACATCAGCAAAACCCTTACGAAGTGCAGACTGTGATACAGATCTTCAATTAGTAATAACATATGTGAATGTAAAACTGAAAAAAAAGCTTATCCGAGGACCAAATCCACTTCGTTTTGATCTCATAAAAACACCAGACACATACAGCGTGGAATTGAAGAATCATTCTGAGGTCTTGATGTCTATACCGGAGGAGTTGACACCAGATGAATTGGCAGTACACGCTAGTAATATTTTGATAACAGCAGCCAAACATTTGCTTAAGACAAAGAATAAGCAACATAAGCCATGGGTTACATCTGACAGGATGTAATTAATAAAACAATGATGGGAACTAAAACAGAAAGGAAGAGAAACCGATAACAGCGGGATGAACTACGTATCTTTAACACGAACAAATAAAAAAGAGTACAAGAAGGGACACGAACCAATATATATCTATTGTGCTAGAATAGAGCAATATCATGAGAATGGAAGTGATTAGGAAATGTTCAAAGAAATGAAGTTCTTGACAAGAAATGATCCAACTCTGATCCTAGAAATATTCTAGAATAATTGCAGGAATACTGCAGCGGAGTGTACGATATGAATGACTGTGAGGATATGAATGAGCTACAAGAACCAATGACAGCAGAGATAGAACCTTGAAACCTCATTAGATGAAATTGTATGGGCAATAAAGAACCTGAAGAATGGTAAATCACCAGGATGTGAAGAGATACCAGCTGAACTATTTAAAATGGGAGGAGAAGAAAGCATACAAATCTATCACGCATTATGTAAAAAGTTATGGAAATATGGTATATGGCTAAACGTTTGGAAGAAAACTATCTTCATTCCAGTACCAATAGAGTTACCTGAAATTAACTATAGAATTGTCACCTGATCAATCATGAAAGTAAAATTCTATTAAAATCATAATGGGAAGATTTCGTAAGAAAATGGAAGAAGAGATTTACGAGGTTCAAGCTGGGTTTAGACAATGAAGAGAAACAAGAGATCACATACTCAATATACGTTTAATAACAGAGAAGCGTAGAGAATATAATGTAAAATATGCTCATGGTTTGTGGATTATTCAAAGGCATTTGCCTGTTTACAAGATCAGAAACTTTGAGAAATCAAAATGAGGAAAATAGGATTTCCATTACAACAAGTTCAATTCATAAAATGCTCCATCTAGACCAACAAGATCGGTTGAAATAGATGGCGAGACATCAGGTTTGTTTGACATCAAGCAAGGAGTCCGTCAGGGCTGTTTGCTGTCCCATTATTTGTTTAAAGTGTACGCCGTAAATATAATGATAAATGTCATAGATGATGTAACCAAGGAGCAGTATGATGACCACCTAACTATCGGTGGTCATGAAATAGCAGAGATGCGATATGCTGGTGATACAGTATTATTATCCTCATCACAGAATCCTATAGAAAAATGAATAATCTCAACCCAAAAGAATAATAAAATTCGCAACTTATATCTTGCATTGCAAAACCAAAGGTAATGCGTACAGATCATAATTATTTTTATTGAGGGAAAATTGGAGGTTTTGGCAAATTTCGAATATCATTTCGAATATCATTCGGTCATTAATTACCAACAATTTTGACACAATGAAGGAAATTAAAGACGAATATATATTGCTCTTCAAAAACTAAAACAACTGAATAAATTGTGGAGTGGAACAGATAGAACTACAGAACATAGATTTTTAAGAGCATGCATCTTTCCCATTGCAACATACACCTGTGAGACCTGGACACTTACTAAACAAGCTGAACAGCGCATAAACGCTTTTGAATATAAATGTTACAGACAGGTTCAAAGAATATCTTGGATATAGAAAAGAGCACGATAGACGATAAAACAAAGACAATTGAAATATTTTGGTAATTTGAAACGTCATGTAAGATTAGAGAGAACAATAATGGAGGGGTATATGCCCGGGGAAGAGAAGAAGAGGAAGACCAAAGAGAAGATAGGTGCAGCATGTGGTAGATAATCTCCGGATGGGTGTATCTGACGTTGACATCTTGCTTATGACCGAAAAGTTTTCAGGACGGTTGTTATGGGAGCGAAGTTCTGCAAGGGACATGCTACTGAATGAATGACGACCATAATCTCTGTTTTCGTACAATTTAGTTCTTACATCACTTGTTCACTATGTGCAATAAACACATCTACTAAATGTTGTAGGTCCTGTTCGTTGTCCGCAGTCAATAAATACTGTATACGTGTCTTACTGTATCGAAAGTTTCTGTAGTCAATGAAGCAAACATGTAGGTCTGTGTTAACTTCTATCGAATGCTCCATTAATGTTCCCAGTGAATGCACAGCATATGTGTACCCTAGCCTTCTACAAGCCGACATTGATCCTGAAATATTTCGGGCTGTATTTTCTTCCTAACTCTTTGCATGGTGATTCTTAGCAAACTCTTCGTGATTGGGCTCATTATGCTAATTGTTCGATGTTGATCACATTCCAAGGCTAATGAATTCCTTGCATTGCAATAAATATAGATTTACATTATTCAGGTGCTATATCTCCAGTCAAACTACTGAGCGTAATCTTGCCAAGAAATCAGCAATCAGCTGAACGATGCTGATGTTGACAGCGATGTCCTGTAAAGAATATGCACATATATATATATATATATATATATATATATATATATATATATATCTCCAGTATCATATATTATGTTCAGCAGTCTGGTGACTTGGTCTCTTCCATATTCTTCTAAAACATTGACAATGCATGTTGTGATGTTGACTGGAGCCAGGGTATTGCAATTTTTATATGATTAAAACAATGCCGAAATTCCATCTTCAAAATCTTGGGTGCTTCATTATTATATATAAAAGCGTACTGTTCTTCTTTTGTGTCAGTATAAAGGTCTTTAATATAATCTAACTATGTATTTTAGGCAGCCGTTGATATGTGCGTGTGTGTGTGTGTGTGTGTGTGTGTGTGTGTGTGTGTTCTTTTTGTTGGTGTTGTAATTAATCCTTTTGTATTAATTTGGTATTGTGGATGTTATCTTGGTTTTCAATTTCCCTGTAATTTTCCTTAAACCATGATTCCTTTGCCTCTTTGCACAATTTCCAAATTTTCCCGTGAATCTCATCATATTTGTCATGGTTATTTGTATTATTTTCTTATATTTTCAAGAGTTTTAAGATAAGTTGTTTTAAGTCTTTCGTCATCCATTCCTTACATCACATGTTCTTCTTTGTTTTGGGATAGATCTTTTTAGCAGCCTGTCTAACTCAATTGTTCAATATTTTCCATTGGTCACTGACATCTTGAAATAAAATTATTTCTAGATCAGACAATGTCTCAAATATGAATTTATTTTTTACCTCGTCACTAGTAAATTGCACATGGATCAATAGATTTTTATTTTTTTTTTTTAATTTAAAGATCTTAAAAATACGTATCCCTAAAATACAATTAACGGTTACATATTTATAACAGAAATATTGCATAACGTTTGGTCACAGAACATATCAGGCTTAAACTACATCATAAATATAGCACCATCTGATTCAAAAATGAAATGTAAAAGTTTCCTTGTTGCTGACCACATCACCCATCGACCACCAGTGGACCTAAAACTGGGGCGGGAGGCTGAGGTCCGTAACTGGTCAGGCCCTACCAAGGCAACCGCAATCGTGACACGAAATTCAATAAATTCAAGAGTTTTATAAACAATCATCAATTAATTTAGTAGCAACATCGTGAACATCAGCTAACAACACACGTTTCTCATAAAAGAGAACCAGATTCAGCTTTTACATTATGGTGTAGTTAATTAAATGTAAACTAAACTAATGGTGTAGTTAATTAAATGTGTAGGGGATGCGTGGTCTCCAGGTATGGTGTCCGCCTCGAGTGCCGGACCCGGGTTCACGCCCCGGTGAGGACCGGGATTTTTTTTCACGTGGACTTCTAGTAACAAAATGTCCCCTGGTCTCTGGGTAGTGAGATCGGACGCCCGTGTGTATTGTTGCGCACGTAAAACATCCCTTGGCAGTTGGAAATCGAAAAAAAGTAGCCTAAAGGCGCTGCCCAGTCAAAATTTCGAGTTAAAAATCTACCCAAAGTATTTCAGGATCATCACCGGTGCTACGGAGTTCGTGCACTAAGCTGAGTTTCTCCAGACTCAGGTTTGAATTAAGAGGAAAACGGAGCACTTATGGGTTACACCCGTGTGCCGTGATGTTGATCCATCGGCTAAATTAAACTAAACTAATTAAATGTTTGAGTAAATGTAGCAGGCTAATTTTTAAGTTGATAATTATGATTTGGCCCTCGAATTATGCTATAAATATTAAGGTAGCTCTTGACAGAAAAAAGGTTTCCCCTATTCCTGGGCTAAAATATGGGGCTAGCACGAACTATCTAATTTGCCTCATGATGTGTAAAGTGGCACTTTGTTCACCTTACATCTCCTCAGATGGATGAAACCCACATACATAATAATGAGAAAGCATTCCTATCCTGCCACTGGACTATTGCCTTGTAGCACTTCATCCATCTGAGGAGATGTAAGGTGAACAAACCTGCCACTGCTTACGAAGATGTATCTGCTTCTGTGTTGGTAAACCAGTGCACTAACTACGCCATCACAAGTATCATCATCATGTAACAGACACTGTCGATATGGTGTGAACTGTTAGGCCTCCACATAATCTAGGATGTTTTATTTGATGTGACGTGGGCTGCTCCCTTCCTTGTCACTTTTCCCTCCCAGACTCCAGAACCGTAATGGTCGGAACCAAATAACCACCCCCTTCTATGGAATGAACCCATACCACTGTCTTGGCGGCCAAAAACACTAACCACTAAGCCATCGACGCTCCGTTACAATAATACCTTTTAAATTTACCCTTGTTCACACAAATTGCTCAATTAGTTTGACAAGCAAGTTTACTCAAACTTCGGAACGAAAGTTTTACATATATTAGACACATAATCATAGTGTAAAACACTAATGATTAAAAGATAATCGTGGGAAGTCATGGTAACTGCAAATGGTCAAAGAAATAACTCCAATTAGAACCTTGAGTTGTTGAATTTTAGTCTATTTCATGGGGTGAACTGGTGTGACTTCACAGGCATTTAGTTCACAATGTACATTGACTACACGGTAATGTTTGATCTATGTTGCGGCAAGATCTTATGTTCAGCGATACACTGATTATACTTAAAATTACTGCAATGTGGTTATAACTTTCGCGAACTGAGTTATGTACTTAAAAATAGCTAACTTTTTTAATAGCATGTGGGTCTAGAAAACAAAAATGCATTGAATGTCTTAAGCATATTCCTTGAAGGTGTGGTTTCTCCAGAACAATGTTAAAACTGCAATGTTCAGTCAAAATGAACATTCTTAATGTTTTGAAACAGGCTAGACACAAAGGCAACTAATTACAATCATCGATAAATGGTCGTCATCTTTTTTATCTTTTTGGTTTGACATTGTGATATGACAACAATTCTAAAATGTAAAAGCGGTAACAATAGAAAGATGAAGATATTAAGAAATATCAGTTTTCACATTCTTTTATCCTAGCATGGGTTTCAAAAACAAACAGGAAATAACCCTTTTTCACACCTTGAAGTATGTTGGTTATATGGTGCTAGCCCCATATTGCTATATCACTGTCACTTGTCGTCCCTGGGGGGAAAGTGGAGTCAAGAAGCACACCGTTAAATCCTTTTTCTCAGATTTTCCCTGCTGGTGGACCTATGTCTACATACCCCCTTTATGTCTTATGATCACTCTCTCTCTCTCTCTCTCTCTCTCTCTCTCTCTCTCGCTCTCTCTCTCTATTCTATCTATCTATCTCTCTATGTGTGTGTGTGTGTGTGTGTGTGCGCGCGCGCGCGAGCTTTTTGTTAGTGGTGTAATTAATCCTTTTGTATTAATTTGGTATTGCGGATGTTATCTTGGTGTTCAATTTCCCAGTAATCTTCCTTAAACCATGATTCCTTTGCCTCTTTGCACAATTTCCAAATTTTCCTGTGAATCTCATCATATTTGTCATGGTTATTTGTATTATTTTCTTATATTTCCAAGAGTTTTAAGATGTCTTTCGTCATCCATTCCTTACATCACATGTTCTTCTTTGTTTTGGGATAGATCTTCTTTGCAGCCTGTCTAACTGAATTGTTCAATATTTTCCATTGGTCACTGACATCTTGAAATAAAATTATGTCTAGATCAGACAATGTCTCAAATATGAATGTATCTTTTACCTCGTCACTTGTCAATTGCACATAGATCAATATTTTTTTTTTTTTAATTTAAAGATCTAGAAAATACGTATCCCTAAAATAAATTAACGACTACATATTTATAAAATAGCCGGCTCCATGGCCGAGGGGTTAGCAGCTTTCTCCGCTAACCCCGAATACTCTCGTCACGTGACGCGACGAGAATTAGCAGTGGTTCGAATTGCAAAAGTGACTTATGAGAGTATGGAGCCGGTCGCTCAGAAAGTCGTGGCGTGCTGATGAGCGTAATCTAGCCTAGGAATCAACATACAGCTGAAAGATGCTGGTGTTGACCGCAATATCCTGAAACAGGATGGAAACGCGGGAAAAAAAAAAAAAAAAAATATTTATAAAATAAATATTGCATAACGTTTGGTCACAGTACATATCAGGCTTAAACTACATCATAAATATAGCACCATCTGATTCAAAAATGAAATGTAAAAGTTCCTTTGTTGCTGACCACATCACCCATCGACCACCTGTGGACCTAAAACTGGGGCGGGAGGCCCACGGTCCGTAACTGTTCAGGCCCTACCAAGGCAACCGCATTCGTGACTCGAAATTCAATAAATTCAAGAGTTTTATAAATAATCTGAATAACGAAGACACAAACAATAGATTGCACGATTTATTGCCTGTCATATTTCGCTGCATCTCGTCAGGTACAGACTGCTCACGTGGTTGAAAGAGACAGTGCCTTCCGTGTGCCTTCACACAAAGTAGTCGATTGTTAAAGTTTGCTGAAGCTATACTAATCAACCTTCGTAAGCCGTCCTTGTGTAAGCAGAAAGACATGTTAGTCAGTTTAAAATTACCGTGGTAGACAATCGACATTACTGTGCGAACATGTGTATATTTCAGTTTGAAGGATTTATCTAATTAATTCACGTAAGTTGTGTGATTTCTGCAGTATGTACCTGACGAGATGCAGCGAAATATGACAGGCAATAAATCGTGCAATCTATTGTTTGTGTCTTCGTTATTGAAATTCATCACGGGAAAACATTGTTTTGAATTTATAAACAATCATCAAATTAATTTAGTAGCAACATCATCAACATCAGCTAACAGCACACGTTTCTCATCAAAGAGAAGCAGATCCAACCTATACATTATGGTTTAGTTAATTAAATGTAAACTAAACTAATAATTTACTTAATTAAATGTGTGGGGGATGCGTGGTCTCGAGGTATGGTGTCCGCCTCGAGTGCTGGAGGTCCCGGGTTCACGCCACGGTGAGGACCGGGATTTATTTCACGTGAACTTCTAGTAATAAATGTCACCTGGTCTCTGGGTAGTGAGATCGGACGCCCGTGTGTATTGTTGCGCACGTAAAAGATCCCTTGGCAGTTGGAAATCGAAAAGGAGTAGCCTAAAGGCACTGCCCGGTCAAAATTTCGAATTAAAAATCTACCCAAAGTATTTCAGGATCCTCGCCGGTGCTACGGAGTTCGTGCACTGAGCTGAGTGTCTCCAGACTCAGGTTTTATTTAGAAGGAAAACGGAGCACTTATGGGTTACACCCGTGTGCCGTGATGTTGATCCATCGGCTAAATTAAACTAAACTAATTAAATGTTTTACCAAATGTAGCAGGCTAATTTTTAAGTTGATAATTATGATTTGGCCCTCGAATTATGCTATAATTATTAAAGTAGCTCTTGACAGAAAAAAGGTTTCCCTTACTCCTGGGCTAAAATATGTGGCTAGCACGAACTATCTAATTTGCCTCATGATGTGTAAAGTGGCACTTTGTTCACCTTACATCTCCTCAGATGGATGAAACCCACATACATAATAATGAGACACCTATCTTGCCACTGCTTACGAAGATTTACCTGCTTCTGTGTTGGTAAACTATTGCACTAACTAAGCTATCACAAGTATCATCATCATGTAACAGACACTGTCGATATGGTGTGAACTGTTAGGCCTTCACATATTCTAGAATGTTTTATTTGATGTGACGTGGGCTGCTCTTTTCCTTGTCACTTTTCCTTCCCAGACTCCAGAACCGTCAAATAACCACCCTCCTTCTATGGAATGAACCCAGTCCACTGTCTTGGCGGCCAAAGACACTAACCACTAAGCCATCGACGCTCCGTTGCAATAATACCTTTTAAATTTACCCTTCAGTGCTTGTTAACCCAAATTACTCTATTAGTTTACAAGCAAGTTTACTCAAACTTCGGTACGGAAGTTTTACATATATTAGAGACAGAATCATAGTGTAAAACACTAATGATTAAAAGATAATCGTGGGAAGTCATGGTAACTGCAAATGGTCAGAGAAATAACTCCGATTAGAACCTTGAGTTCTAAGGCATTTAGTTCATAATGTACGTTGACTTAAAGAAATCTACATGGTAATATTTGATCTATGTTGCGTTTGTTCAGTGATACACTGATTATACTTACAACTACTGCAATGTAGTTAGAACTTTCGCGAACTGAGTTATGTACGTAAAAATAGCTAACTTTTTAAATAGCATGTGGTTCTAGAAAAAAAAAATGCATTGAATGTCATTAGCATATTTCTTGAAGCCACATAAGTGTGGTTTTTCCAGAACAATGTTACAACTGTATTGTTCAGTCAGAATGAACATTCTTAATGTTTTGAAACAGGCTAGACACAAAGGCAACTAATTAAAATCATCGATAAATGGCCGTCATCTTTTTTATCTTTTTGGTTTGACATTGTGATAAGACAAAACTTCTAACAAGTAAAAACGGTAACAATAGAAAGATGAAGATATTAAGAAATCAGTTTTCACATTCTTTTATTCTAGCATGGGTTTCAAAAACAAACCGCAAATAACCCTTTTCACACCTTGAGGTATGTTGGGTATATGGTGATAGTCCCATATTGTTATATTACCATGACCGTCCTTTGTTCCCACGACAATTCCCTCGTTAGACTGGGTTTAACTGGGACCTAGATCAATTGAAAATCACAATTTCTGTCGATGGGAAAATGTTCGTACCCAGGAAAACAGGGCCGACAGCCTAGCGTGCTATCCGCTGCGTCACAGCCGGGTTGATGCATTTGCAAAAGCTGCTGGATTGATGCATTCTTTTAGGGAACCAGATAGGTAGAGACTCTTAATTGCCCATACCGCTTTTCACTGTACTTGAAGATGATGATGTAAATGAAGACGATGATAATCACGATATTAAGATCAATATTTGCAATCAGGACCACTAACTGCTACACAACCCTTGAAACAAACTGACCAGTAGTTCGTGCTTGATATTGTTGCTGTGAATATTTTTAGTGGATTAGAGACCAATTACACAGTGATGGATTGGGATATTGTTGAAGACACCAATCCCAGCATCTTGAAGAACTCCGCAGACAAAACGTGCAAGAGGTACGGAACAGAAACAGGAAGAAGAAGGGCTAACACAGTTACCACTGGACTACAATCATTAATTAACTGGTGCTTGTGTAGAAAAGAAGACAAATGACGAGGTAAGCATGAATTAGTAAGGCGGAGCTTAGGGACAAAAACATTAGGTTCTAGTAAATTAAAACGGTGAGGAAATGACGCTGGCGCTGAATAGAACACACGTTGAGAGAACCTGCTAATATTATAACTGGAGAGATGTGTAGCTGGAACCGAGAGGAACATATATACAAGGAGACATAGATACACAAGAAGAAGAGAATTAGAGGCGGACTTTAAAAACATGGAGACGGACATGGAGACACGGAGAAGGGCATGGGTGGAACTGCAAGACATTGCACAATGTAGGAGGGCTTGGAGTGAATTTATTATAGGCCAATGCGCCCTTGTGGAATAGCTGAAAAAGTGAGGAACGGGGTAATACAATTGTAAGAATGATGTGGCATCGATGAAGCTCCGTATTTTGCTGACTGTCTAGTTGTTTGGTCAATATTTTGGAACGTTGAGTTTTCACACTGAATACTGATGCGTTGTCGTTCTATCCATGAAAAGAGAGTGCATCTATCGGCGTGAGGTTGGTTGTGCGATGTGTCCAATAACCCTTTACGGAGCACCACCTTTATTTAGACTATGTTTGGAACTTTACTCCTTCGCCTTTCTAAACTCAGAAACCCGCGGACTGTGCAAGTTTATAACTAAAGCTTGCGTCTGTGGGGAGTGACATTAACTTGTATCCAGCTCTGTGATCTAAACTCTGAGGCGGAGCAAGCACTTCACGAGGCTTCGGATCGTCAGAAATAGTCCCAATTCCTGGATTGTTTCGCTCCTTTATCTTCCTGACACTCTCTGGGGGAGAGGGAAGAGGGGGGGGGGGGGGCAGCCCACCATGGGCATGACTCCGGGTGTATTTCTCTGCGGTGAGTTCGAACCGTGTTTCGAGACATTGTTTTGTCTTCGGACTCGTCCCATAACTACAAACTGTGGTTGCTGCCAAGCCACCTCTCTCTTGGGGAGGAGAGCAGCGTGCACCTGGTGCTTCGAACCCTCACACATATCCTATCACCGTTGGCTGCGAGAAGCCAGCTTCTTCCATGGCAGTTCGCTTCTGTCGTCGCCTCCACGCCGGCGGTCCGCTATGCACCGCTAATCGTCTATGCAGCCAGTTTGCCTTCTCCGTATCCCGTTCATGGCTCATGGAGTCGCACTTCTGGACGCAGCTCATCTCCGGGAAGGCAACTCTTCCTCTGGGCTACTTGGTTGTGGGTTCAGCTCCTCGACCGTAACCCTGTCTCTACAGCGGAGTGCGGCCCTGGCAAGACGACTAACACAAACACTGGCTTGAGGTTGGACGTTAGCCCACATTTAACTGATTCCCGCTAGAGCTGCAACGCGGTGTTTCGACCACAATGCAGAGTCTCGTTCCCAAATGCATTGAACTAGAGTTGGCACGAGACAGTACAAGTTCTAGATCTTAGCTGAGAGATTGGCTTGTTTCTATGGTGGACTATAATGGAATTTCCAGACAGAAACATGAGCCATATACTTCTGCGTTTATCCTGAGAGATTTTTCGGACGTGATTGCGTTGTGCTTTTTACAGCAGAGCTGCGTTCTTGCGCCGTTAGGCCGACACATCCAATTTCTGCGGGCGTGAGCTATATTAATGCCGTGACTTGTCCCATTCAAGGTCCCGATTGTCGTTCATTGACAAGAGGCCTTTTCAACTGCTTCGCAAAGTTAAGTAAGCACCGCAAACGTGTAATCGCTGCAAATCGGATTAAGTTGGTAATATATCCTCATTGTTTTAGGTATTTCTTTGTCAACAGATTCCAGAAAAATTCCCAGAGACATGCCACAATATATATATATCAAAACACATATCAGAGTTAATGAACGACGTTAATGGCTGTTTTAGGATATACTCGTCTGGTAGGGACAGTCATGAGCCACAGGTGACACCAGACCGTCATGCATATCCTTTACAGGACATCGCTGTCAACACCAGCATCTTCCAGCTGTATGTTGATTTCTTGGCAAGATTACGCTCAGTAGTTTGCCATTGCTTTCTGAGCGGCCGGCTCACATACCCCGTAAGTTACCGATACGATTCGAACCGCTACTGATTCTACCCGTCATCACGTTACCGACGAGAGTATACGAGATTACGGGAAAAAAGTCACCAATTGAAGACGCCGGGAGCTTCCGGTGTGTCGGCCCCACGAGGCTAGCATTTCCTGTGTGTTGTATCTTGTTGACCCATTGAGGTATGTGTTTTAGAACACGGCGTCTTCAATTGGTAGACAGATTATCGAAAGCGGCCATGTGGTGGACAGAGACACTGCCTTTCGCGTGTTGTTTAACACACAAAATACTCGCTTGTTAAAGTTTGCAGAAGCAATTATGATCAAACAACACAAGCCAGAATTGTGCAAACAGAAAGATATGTTAGTCAGCTTAAAATTACCGTGGTAGATAATTGACATTACTGTGCGAATATGTGCATATTTCAACTTGAAGGATTTATCTAGTTAATTCACGTAAGTTGTGTGATTTCTGCAGTATGTACCTGACGAGATGCAGCGAAATATGCCAGGCAATAAATCGTGCAATCTATTGTTTGTGTCTTCGTTATTCACATTAAAGATACAAAAATATATGCACAGACAAATCAATGACCTCACGGGAAGAAAAATAAGAATAAATACAGGGTGTTTGAAATCAAAAACAGGAAAGATATTATTGGAGGAAGATGACATAATGAAGAGGTGGAATGAGTATATAAAAGAACTATATGATGGGGAAAGGGAAGAATTAACAGAAGAAAGTAACTTAGAAGGTCCACCTATTCTAAAAGAAGAAGTCGCTGACGCTATGAAGTATATGAAGGAAGGAAAAACAGCTGGACCAGATGAAATCACAATAGAAGAATTAATAGTTAATAGTATTGGGAGAATTTGGAGTAGATATATTAACCAAAATGTTAAATGATATTTACAGCAGTGGATATCTACCCAGTGATATGCTGAAATCTGTATTTATAGCTATACGAAAAAGACCAGGAGCAATTGAATGTGAAGATTTTCGCACAATTAACCTCATAAACCATATCACTAAACTTCTGCTCAGAATCATAATGAGAAGAACCATAAAGAAAATAAAAATGGAAATTAGTGAAGAACAGTATGGATTTGTGGAGGGAAAGGGCACAAACAATGCAATATATACATTACGGACACTAATAGAAAGGTCAATGGAGAAACAGAAAGACATATATTTATGCTTCATAGATTATACTAAGGCATTTGATAAAGTAAAACATGATGAGCTGATTAAAATGTTGGAAGATATCAACATTGATAGGAAAGATTTAAGAATAATAAAGAATATTTACTGGAACCAAGTAGCAGCAATTAAAATTGGAAATAAAGAGGGTAGTTACGAACACATAAAGCTAGGAGTACGACAGGGATGTGTCTTGTCACCAGATCTCTTCTCCCTATATAGCGAAGTAATAATGAGAGAGATCAAAGAGATGCCAGGAATACTAGTTGGAGGTTATAATATAAATAATATACGCTATGCAGATGACACAGTAATTGGTGGCAGATAAATCAACAGACCTACAACAATTGTTGGACACTGTAGTAACAGAGAGTGCAAGGAATGGACTCTCCTTGAATATCAAGAAAACAGTAACAATGGTGATATAAAAGAAATAGGTGACAACAAAATGTGACATAGAAATAGAAGGAAAAATTCTTAACCAAGTGGATAATTTTAGATACCTAGGGACATTTATAACATCAGATGGAAGATGTACAACAGAGATTAAGAGCAGAATAGGGCAGGCAAAGGCCGCATTTCAGAAAATGAAGAGTATCTTGTGCAATAGGTCACTATCACTGAGTGTAAGAAAGAGAGTGCTGAAATGCTATGTAGAACCAGTTTTGCTGTATGGCAGTGAATCTTGGAATGTAAATGAACAAATTAAGAAGAAATTAGAAGCAATAGAGATGTGGTTCCTGAGACGAATGTTGAGAATTCCTTGGACTGCCAGAGTAATTAACGACGACTGCCTGAAACAGGCTAATGAAACTAGAACACTATATACAACAATAAGAAAGAGACAAACAGCTTTCTTTGGTCATGTAATGAGAAGGGAGGCATTGGAGAACATCGTGACAACTGGAAAGATCGAGGGGAAGAGAGGCAGAGGCAGACCAAGAGAAATGATGCTGGATGGATTGAGACGGTGGCACGGAGGATTATCAGCAGCAGAGTTGATCCAGAAAACCAAAGACCGAGATCTGTGGAGAGCCATGAACTACGCTAGCTGGCAGGGCACTTATGATGATATATATATATATATATATATATATATATATATATATATATATATATATATATATATATATATATATATATATATATATATATGCCAGGCAGGCCGAGAGAGGGATCATTCTACATGGGCAACACATGATCTCTTTATTTTAGCCCAGGCTTTGTGCTATGGAGAGGCAATAACTCCATCCCTAGTCTTAACCGGTCTCGGAATCATAGCGAGAGGCAACTGTTACGGGTTATAAGTCCCTGTCAGTTGTCGTAGACATGGGTCGCCACGCGTTGCCTCTGACGGTGGGAGACACCTACAGGTGTCACTGATCAGCTACCGCCCGCCTCAAACTGGGCAGTCCCCGGCCAACTGGGTGCTGATCTGCCACAGCCTGCCTGCTGCAATGGGTGCTTGGGCTAGGACAAAAAGCTGAATCGCAGACTGTAAAACCAATGCACCGAATACTAATAAAAATAAAAATTATAACTTCAAGCTACGGCTTGCAACCTGGAACGTGAGAACCATGTGTTCAGGATTATCCACTGACTTGACCAATATTAACGATGTGAGAAAAACCGCTGTGATTGCTGCCGATCTCAATCGTCTTAACATTGATATTGCTGGCCTGCAGGAGACTCGTCTCGCTGAGGAAGGGTCACTCAGGGAAAACAATTACACCTTTTTTGGAAGGGTAGAGGGCAGGCAGAAAAAAGGCAACACGGTGTGGGCTTTGCAGTGAAGAATTCGCTACTGGGAATGATTGAAATTCCAGCAGGAGGAAATGAAAGACTATTATCCCTGCGATTGGCAACCTCTTGTGGTTTTGCCACCATTATTACTGCATATGTACCGACACTGGATCCCTCTGATGCTGTGTAGGATTCGTTCTATGAGGAGTTAGACTCCGTGATCAGTTCCAAAATCTGACTACATTTATATTCTCGGTGATTTCAATGCTCGTATGGGCAAGGACTCGAGTTCATGGCCAGTGTGCCTTGGAAAATACAACATCGGTCGCATGAATGAAAATGGACAAAGGCTGCTGGAGCATTGCACCAGAAATGACCTATGTATTACAATCTAATTTTTTTAAACAAAAGAGCTGCATAAGGTCACATGGAAACATCCAAGATCCGGCCATTGGCACCAGCTGGCCTTCATCATCACACGGAGACAATATCTGAACCATATATCATGTACTCGAAGTTACCACAGTGCTGACTGTGATACGGATCACTCTTTGGTTGTTGCAAGGGTTAGACTGAGACCAATGAGAATCTACACAGCTAAACACAAATCTAGCCCCAGGAGTAATATTATTAACACTCACGATCCTGAAACGTGCTTTCAGTTACAACAGCAACCTGAAGACGCTTTCACTGACACCAGAAAATTCTACAGTAAATGAAAAGTGGGATCAACTTAATGAAACTCTTTATAAAACTCCCGTAGGGGTTTACGGCACTGTGGATCATAAGTGGCAGGACTTGTTTGCGGCAAACAGCCAGACTCTGCAGCCCTTAATTGATAAGAAGAAGATAGCTCTCTTAAGAAACAAGGAAAGACCAACGCGTAACCCTCTGAGTGAGCTAAAGCAAGCTAGGAAGGCTGCCAGGCAGTGTGCAAATGATTATTGTATCAAGTTATGTGAGTCCATTCAAATCACAAGTAATAAGGGAATCATCAGAAGCATGTATGAAGGAATAAAGAAAGCCTGTGGTCCAGTGATAAAAAGAAGTGCACCATTGAAAACATTTGACTGGAGAAATCATAACTGATAAGAAACAGCAGATGAACAGATGGGTAGAGCACTATTTGGAGTTTTACACAAGTGAGACCAAACTAGCGGATTATGCCATCAACGCCATAGAGGCTCTACCAACTCTTGACCACCTGGACACACTTCCCGCCATAACATAAGTTAAGTGTGCTATACATGAACTTGTATCTGGCAAAGCTTCAGGTGAGGATGGGATTCCAATAGAGGTTATCAGGAGTGGGCAAGACACACTCACTCTGCAGATCCGCCAGCTAATAGAGCTATGCTGGCGAGAAGGGCAAGTCCCACATGATTTCAAAGATTCAAGCATAATACCACTGTACAAGAACAACGGCGATCGGAGCGACTGCAACAACTATAGGGGTATCTCACTTATGTGTATTGTTGGAAAAGTATTTGCCAGAATTGTTCTGCGCAGGCTTCAAGTCCTAGGAGATCAAGTCTACCCCGAATCACAGTGTGGCTTTCGACAGAACCGGTCTACCATTGATATGATATTCTCATTGCGACAAATGCAAGAAAAATGCCGTGAACAGAATCAACCACTGTTTATTGCCTTCATCGACCTCACAAAGGCATTTGATTTGGTCAGTCGTGAGGGTCTGTTCAAGGCACTAAATAAGATTGGTTGCCCACCAACTCTTCTGTCCATTGTGGAATCTTTCCACACAGGCATGAAGGGTATAATCAAGTTTGATGGTGCAACTTCTGAAGAGTTTGAAATCAAGAGTGGAGTTAAGCAAGGTTGTGTACTAGCTCCCACCCTCTTTCGGAATATACTTTTAACTTCTACTGAAATATGCCTTTCGTGATCATTGGCACCTTGCCGTCTTGACAGACGATAGTTTGTAAGGGATGGAGTTATTGCCTCTCCATAGCACAAAGCCTTATAAAATATAGAGATCATGTGTTGCCCATGCAGCATGATCCCCCTCTCGGCCTGCCTAGTTCACTCCAGAGGAAAGGTAACACCTCTACATCTGGAACAAGACAAGCTGCGGAAGCTGCCGGATCAGCAAAGCAATGCTCTAATTGTCCGCCTATCGGAGCTTCGATCCTAGACCAGCCGCCAACTAAGGCTTAGGGCCTGGTCTGCCCTGCCATGACACTTTGTCTTTAGGTTGCATTTCCTCGCACCGGTGTAAGTCTTGTACCCTCCAAATTGCGCTCTTCCGCCCGAAACCGTTGGCTCAATGTGGGGTGTCGGGTTTGGTAAGCGCCGCCCAATGTTCAGCGCTAACAGAAAGCAGGTAGTACCGTCTACTGTTATACGGTAGCTCAGTCATATCTGACTAAGACCTGACACAATAACAATATTAATAATGATAATAGAAATACACAACATGTAGTAAGCTCACAACAGATAATACCAACAATGAAATTATCGATAACTTTGAGCTTTTCTATATTTTAGCATCATTTGACAACCACTCAAGCAATGGAAACTGAATGGAAGAGTTGATGCTGTCTTTCGTGATCAGGATGGTGGTATATACTCACTCACGCTCAGTTGGCGGCCTCTACAATGCTCAGAGATTGAAGGCCAAACCAAAATTAGGAGGGTACTGATCAGAGTTGCTTTTTGCAGCTGATGCTGCAGTTACGACCCACTCTGAGGAAGATTTGCAATGTCTACTATCAGCATTTTCCAATGCTTGTTCTGAATTTGATTTAACAATTAGCAAAAAGAAGACACAGATTATGTCACAAGGTGCGCATGGGGTACCATCAATCTTTATTGACAACGCCGAACTAGAGATAGTAGACCATTTTACATATCTAGGATCAGTGGTAAATAGCAAATTATCCCTAGATCAGGAAATCAAAATCCGGATTGGTAAGGCAGCAACAACAATGAACAGGTTAAGAAAAAGAGTCTGGGAGATCAGGAATCTTACTGCCAAAACAAAAGTCCTTGTCTATCAAGCCTGTGTCCTTAGTACTCTTCTTTATGGCAGTGAAACCTGGACAACTTACTCACACCAAGAGAAACGTTTAAACAGCTTTCATATGCGGTGTCTGCGAAGAATTCTTGGTATTAAGTGGCAAGACAAAATCACAAATACTGAAGTATTGGAAAGATCAGGTTGTGTGACGGTTTATTCCATGCTCAGTCTTCGTAGACTTAGATGGATAGGACATCTTAGGAGGATGGATGATGGTAGAATACCAAAGGACATCTTTTTTGGTGAATTACAGATGGGTAAGAGATCTCAGGGTCGGCCTCTACTACGATACAAAGATGTGTGTAAGCGGGACATGATTGATACAGGCATTGATAATGCACAGTGGGAGCAAGTCGCCGCTGAACGTGTTGCATGGAGGGCAAAGATCAGAAATGGAATAAAGACAAAGGAGAAAATTATTGCAGTTAAGTCACACACCGAGCATGTGAGACGTAAGATGGTGCATGATGGTGGAAATGACCACGTGTTCACATGCACCCACTGTGAACGAACATTTACAGCGCGAATTGGCCTTATCAGTCACATTCGCTACCGCCATAGGTAAAAGTTATTATGCCTTTTTAAAGCACAAACTATCGTCTGTCAAGACGGCAAGGTGCCAATGATATATATATATATATATATATATATATATATATATATATATATATATATATATATATATATATATATATATATATATATATATATATATATATATATATATATATATATATATATATATATATGACACTTTGGTAGATTTTACTGAAATATGTTTTTCAAGATAATGGAGATGTGAGAAACAAGGTGGTGGTGGACAGAAAAAAAATTGGATATGCTGGTTTACATGGTGATGACTCCTAAACATGTTTTTGGGGGGGGGGGGGGGGGGGGGGTTGGGGGGGGGGGCTCGCTCGCTTTGAATTCAAGCGTAGTACATGCAGGCTACTTCTGGTAGCAGTAGACTGATTGATGCATGCGGATTAGCTATCACTATTAGGACTATTAGGAAACTCCGATTACAGAGGTACTTGTAATTTGTGTCACCAAGTCAAGGACGAGAAGTCAACATTTTAATCCAACTGATCGGTGTAGGGGATTGAACTCCATACCTCAGCATACCGGATGTTTAAGAACGAGTGCTCTTATCTATTCAGCCATTCTGACCTCCTCTCCTTGACATTATCGGCTGCAAACCTACCTACTAACTTGGAGATCTGTATCTCGCTTCTCCGTGGTGACTTTCACTGGCATTTAATTGGCCAATTATAATATGTATGCAATTATGTCAATGATTTAGGAAGTAACATATGTTCGTCTCATTCTTCTTCCTCCTAATCAGACATACACATTAATGCACTGAATAAAACAGTAGATAGAATTCTCAACCATGTCATTCTCATACAGTTTATAATGGAAAGATGTTGACTGTTGCCCGACAATATGTCGTGTGCTAACCTATTGTGTGCATTTGGAACTATCTGCACCTCGATGACACATGCTGGTATGGCCTGGTTCCATGTGCGTGCTTTATGCCCGTGTCTTATGCCTCTGTATTATCCACATTGTATTATGTCAGTGATGTATGCTCAATTATTGTCATTATCATCAAGTGTCCTGCCAGCTGGCGTAGGCGTTCATTTCTCTCGACAGATCTCGGTCTTTTGTGTTCTGGATCAACACTTGTGATGACATTTCTACATGCCACCGTCTCAGTCCATACTACATCACTTCTCATGGTTCTTCTCTAAATGTTCATCAGAAAAGACACACGAGACTGAGATTACAGCATTTCATTAAATTAATAATTAAACCACGTGGTCTATTTCAAAATATATTTCTTAGAAACCACACACCCCAAGAGATGTTTCTTCACTGCCTACTATCAAAATTGCTTGTCCTCAACAAACAGTGTCTTCAGCTAGTCTGCCACAACATGTTCTGCACTATAGTCCTTTCACAAATGATTTCCCTCATTCATGGTCAATTTTATTGAAAACTGTATGTTGCATCGTTATGAAGTTTTTTACTTCCGTCTTATATTTACCCAAACCCAAGTAATTTGTCTTTGATAGGTCCAAAAGCAACTTAAATCATAGAAAGTTGCGACATTGCTTTGATGGTTTGGCGAAAAAATGTAGTGAATTCACGCTAACAAGCTTGTTTTACAGTAATGCAAATCAATTCGGGTGATGACACAACGAGTATCAAGATTCGTATGGAAATTGGTGGGATGTGTAATATTAGTAAAGACAGAGAATTTACAGAGGCATGAGGTAAATAATGTGGAATCGAAATGGAAATGAACAGTGGAGTTGAAGGAATATATTTCTTACCTTATTTTTCATTTCCTTCTTGTTTCTTCAGCTGCTGGTTAATAATCTGTACACAAGGTGTCATGTTACTAGGATGCATTTAGCTTTATATATGGAGTTTGTGGATGCTTCCAAACAGCTGTGCGTTAATGTGTGTATGGAGTGACCAGAGATGATACCGCAATTCAGTCACCATGTGTCAATTTTTAAGGATATGTTCAACTGTCTGTGTAGTTTGTTCACACGTGCACATGGGTGATAGAACCGTTTTGAGTCTTCGTTAAAGATTGTCTACTCTGCTGTTTACTGTTCAGTGACGGAAAATCATTACCTGTTTTTCACAACGAATATAGTTGTGAATGTCTCTAAAGTATGCTTCCTACTCAAGTCTCAAACACATTTGGCCAAGCTCTTCGAACAACTTGTCGATTTGATATTTCTTGCTTTTTTCCGTCTGTTTTACAAGTGACAATGATTCCAATTTAAAATACGTTTCTGGAAATGGTATGTTTTCCCTTCGGAGCCATATCTTTATTGCTTCCTTTGTGTTCTATTCCTTGGGTATTTTGTCTTCTTGGGCAGCAATATTGTGATATGATCAATCAATCAATCAATCATGTGCCATGCCGGAAAGCGTGTGTGGTCATGACTCGCCATTTCACTCGATCACCAGTGTCGTGAATCAGCTCAGTGTTCCTGTCTCATCCATGCCATGTGGCCAAGCCATCCAGGTATTTTCCTCTCGGTCTTCCTCTTGGTCTGTTCCCTTCGATCTTGCCAGTTGTCATCAAGTTCTCCAATCCATTTCTTCTCATAACATGTCCAAAAAATTTTGACTGTCTACGTCTAATTTCTCTAATCAGTTTCGATGTTCATTTATCGTTCCATCCACTGATTGCCATTCCTTTTCACTTGTGTGGTGCGCATTGATCCAGGTTTCATTCAAATACACTATGTCATAATTTTCTTTGCGCATTTCCCAAATAGGTATTTGCTTCTTATGATTCCTCAATACGGTTGCTCGCAAATGATATTTCTGCCTCCCTTGTACTTTCTAAACGTGAAGCCTAATGTCCTTATAATTTTCCACAAAATTGTTTGGTATAGCTCTATGTCATTGTTCTTTCTTAACCAAACCCTAAGTTTTCTTACAGTTACTGTTTCTTAGGTATCCAGCATTTATATAATAGCTTATCTTATTGTGATCGCCTGATGCGACACAGGATAGTGATGTTATCAATACCGGCGTCCCCTGCAGTGCCCCAGGGTATGATGGGAAGCCGCTCTGGAAAAGCTATAAAGAGGAGTGCCCGTCAGTTTCCCGCTCTCTCCAACTGTAACAATCGTTGCCGAGGGGGCGATTATGCTCATATCAAATGGGGCGGCTAGAACCAACCCTACCCAGTCACTGGACCAGGGCAGGGAGTCACCAATGCCTCTAGGTTCAACCAAGACTGACCTGTGTGGTCCACAGCGCTAATCGATGGGGTAGCAAGTCCCCGAAAGGACCGAGGATAATCCATTAAATGATTGGCAATTTGTAAGCCCGCTCTAGGTAGTGACTCTTGGCCGTAATTGTTTTTAGAGCAAACTTGAGCCCCAGCTCTGGTTAATGTCGTTTTTGGGCCATCCACCCTCCCATTCGTATACCCATTCGTATACCCATTCGTATACCAATTCATGTACCTGATTATGCCGCTATATCTTTGCTGCTAGGGTTATAGTTCTGTTATTTGTTATGCTATGGCTCCTTGCTGTATCTGGTCCCAGTCGGCCTATGTGATGCGGGTTTCCTGTGTGGGTAATGAGGGTGCCCTCTCGACTCAACTGCACATGGTTGAGGTCTCACTATCATTCAGAGACAGCCCCTGTAGTCGGTGCTAGGCAGTAGTTATCTCCAACTGTGGGATTTCAGGTTCCCATTTCTGTAAGTACCGACGGTCCATATGTCCTGAGGTGATATTAACAGAAGTCCATACCTGTTGTTACCGTTGTTGTTTACGTTGAGGCTTCTTTGTTGCCATGTTCTTGATAGTTTGTGGAGATGGTGCCCGGTCATGTTCATAGCGATATTATTCAGCAGTGATATCCACTGTGGGAACGTAGGTTTCCATTTCTGTATATGTCAGTTTTATGACATGTCAGGATGTCTGTTTGTCCCTGAACCATGCAATTCTGTCAATAAAGTCTAATTTTGTAGAGCGTTTGTAATGAAGTCGTTAAGAAGAGTTTTATTTGATCACTTCTCGTGCCATCTATTACAGCATGTCTTGTATATACGCGACTGTTGTTACCTTACGTTACTCTCCGTTGTCATATCTTTCCCTTTCATTTTCACATTTGCAAGACACATTTTAAAAGTCTGGTCAAATGTCTGTTTGAACTTTGAACTCATATGGTAGTAAACGAACAGGTTCACTGAGGAGTTCAAAACGCTGCATAGTGTAACGAACGACCAGATAGCCAAGTAGAGGTTCTTATAACTTCCTTTGGGACTGAAACTAGAATTCAGAACCTGAACAACAAAACAAATGATAATTGGTAAATAGCAGACAACGTAAATTATCGCTATCAGTATTACAATGTGAATGGCTTTGTCTTGTCGTTTAGTCACCTTCTGTGTTGCGTTCTAGCTCTTAGTCAGCTGCGTTCTCCAACTGCTGTTTTTCTCTAGACCAATAATAAGAGCTGCAGTGCAGACAAGAACGGCCAAGAAAGTAAATATCTGAATTGTTGTATGAAGACTGGAGAAAAAATTAGATAGTAAGTCAGCATGTGTAACAGTAATTGTTCCGAGTAAAGTCCTGTTAGTCCCCGGGTCGGGTACCCAGCCAAGTATTAATGTCCAGTAGCTGGGCACCATAGTTAGAAAAATTATCAGATAAATGGAAATATTTAAGACAATGACCACCGTCGACGATAAGATCCTTTTAATCTTCAATGGCCAGACCACACATAGACATCGCTCAAAGGTGATAAAAGCAGTCAAACATCCTGTAATCCTGCTGAAACAGCCAAACGGTAAAGCTGCGAACACTATCTGAATATCAACAAATACAATCGGTAGCCCGGCGTTCAGGAACCATGGGTTCCAGACAATACTCAAACACAACGTAGATACCAGGGATAGCATATCAGAAAGAGCAAGTGCGACATAGCTAATGTTTGAAGACTCTGAGAATCCTTGCCTGAAGAAGACTAATATAGTTATTACGTTAAATGCTATACCGAATACTGATATGGTTCCACATAAAGCAACATAGTTGACTGTGAGAATTATCATTGTGGCTTCTATGCTGAGGTCGTCAGATTGGGAAAGATGATCATCCATAGACGTTGATGACCTCAAGTTCGTGTTTTCTGTTGCTTGCATATTTGCTATGTATGTATATGCGCTAATCGCGTTTAAAAAACTAATCTTCAGGTGTAAATCTTTGCTGATGGGCAAACACCTTCTTAGTCTCTGTAACAGAAATATACCACAAAATGTAAATACATTTAAATAAATCCACGAAAAGCAGAATAATTACTAATAACTTTTAACATACTTATCTCCCCCCCCCCCCCCCCCAAACACACAATTATCTGTAACAGTTTCACAAAAGAAATGTTCCGTACTGTTTCGTCACAGAAAATATCGGGTTTCGCGCATCATCATCATCAAGTGCCATGC
This sequence comes from Cepaea nemoralis, assembly GCA_014155875.1. Classification (NCBI taxonomy): domain Eukaryota; kingdom Metazoa; phylum Mollusca; class Gastropoda; order Stylommatophora; family Helicidae; genus Cepaea; species Cepaea nemoralis. Next base: position 150,723 of record JACEFZ010016181.1, on the reverse strand, counting down.
AGACAGGCGTGAGCGGTCATGGTTTGTCATCTAACACGGTCACCAGTCTGAACTCAGGTCTGTGTTCTTGTCCCGACCATACAACGCTGTCAAACCATCAAGGTATTTATCCCTTTGTCTACCTCTTGCTCTCTTCCCATCAAGCTTGTAAGTTGTCACTAAATTTTAAATTTCATTTCTCCTCAAAACATGTCCATAAAATGTTGAGAGTCGACGTCTAATTTTTCCAATAAATATCCGTTTTCCATTTTTCTCTTGAAAGACTGTCTCTTTTGATTTTCTGTTCGACCATGGTATTCTTTGCATTGTTCTAAAAAACCACGTTTTCATCCCGATTAAATGTTTCTCAACTGGTCTGTTAATTTCTTCTTCTTCTTTTCGTTCATCCGGAATGTTTTTTCAGATGTGATTGCGGTGTGTCTGTTATGCGCCCTTGGGCCGAAACCCGTAGGCCAACACATCGACTTTAGCGTGCTTTTTTGACCAGGTAGCATTCCTGGGAGACTCTCACTTTTGTAGTGCCATCTGCAACCATGCTGGCCAAGGTTGAACGGTCGAGGACAACGGTCATCCCTCATAGGAAGGCAGGGACAGTCCATAGCATTTTCCGCCATCCAAGGTTGCTTCCATAGTTGCAGGGCCGACACATAACGCCCTGGATCTGGGCTCACCGAGGGAGATCGTCACGTCCTGCCCATGGCTGCTTTAAATCCTCACTTCAATATATTGGTCTTTTCGTTTCCCCGGGTCATTCCCGCACAAACCAGACAGGTTTGCAGACGGCATCCACTCAGCGAGTTTTCGGACATGTGCTTGTCGTTGCGCCCATCAGAGCTTTTCCAGGCACAACAGACATTCGGAAAACTACCCAGTCAGAGCTGTTCCGAACAAGAGCGGCATTCGGAAACTAGGTAGTCAGAGCTGTTCCTAGCACGGGAGACATTCGGACGAGACATTTCACTCGGACGTAATTGCGTAGTGTCAATTTTTAGTTTGCCACCCGTAGGACGACACTTCCGACTTCAGCGGGCATTTTTTAATGAGGTTAGCCTTCCTCTGGTTTCGAGGCACGTTGGACTGTTGTGATGTCGCTAACATCTCAGCTGGTCAAGATAGAACGATGAACGACATCGTGGTCGGCCCTCAAGGGAAGGCAGGGGCAGACCATGAGCATTCCCTCGCTATCCAAGGAGGCTTCCATAATTGCAGAGCCGGCACATATTGCTCTGTGACTGGGCTCACCCGAGGAGTTGCCACGTCCTGCTCATGGCTGCTTTAGTTCCTCACTTCCATGTGTTGGGCAACTCGTTTGCCACTGATCGCTCTAGCACACACCAGGGACGGTCAGACTGCAAGCGACACCAACTCGGTAAGCTTTTGCTTTTGACTTCGGACCACGCAATAGGTTCGCTCGCCGTGCGTTCCATTTTGCGTCATTGGGACGTTCTTCCACTTTTGTCTACACTCTCTATGAGTTAGATACAGTTTTCGCAGCCGTTTTCTTCGACTGGGGCACTTTTTTGACTTTTTGTACTCGCTCACGAGGTAGGCTACTTGTGCTGCCGCCTCAGCACCTTACCTTCGTGCAACGTGAACGAGAAACGGCCTGGCCCTCTCATCCGGGAATCTCTCATATCCCCCAGCTGAGAGCCTTCGAACTTCTATCAGACCTGAGCATGTAGCTTGCTCAGTATCACGCCTTTATTTTTCGAAAGGTGGCTATCGGCCCGGTTCTCAGGTCCGAGGGTTTGTGGCTTAGAGGCATTCAGCCACAGCCCTCGACAGGGAGCCTTTAGTGTTTTGTCCGGACCAAAAACTTCTGCCTTCGTGCGCCTGATTTAAATTGTTGACTGCTATCCTCAGTCTCACCTGCAGAGCAGCAGGTTGTGTCTCTCTTAGTCTGGTCCCTATCCCATAAGCTGTCCGATATGTAGTTTTTCATCCATCAGCAAGCAAATGGGGTCGATGGGACACGCAAGCTCCCCCACCACGTCAAGGTGGAGACACATCGGGGGAGTGTTAATTTAATTATCCGTGTTTCACGCGCATACAACATTACGGGTTCTTTATTGTACTTCACCACTATTTTTCTCACTGCAATTCACAACATTTTGTTGGTGAGTATTTTTCCATTGTGCAGAAGGCCACCTTTGCTATGGCAATTCCTGATCTAATCTCTGCAAAGCATCTTCCATCAGATGTTACAACTATTCCAAGACAGTTATACCGATTCACTTGTTTAAGAACATTTCCATTCACTTCGATGTTGTACTTTTTTATTTATTTCTTTATGGAGACGACCGTGACCTCTTTTTCTTACAATTTAATTTCAAACTTATATCATCAATATATCTCTATCGGGCTCAACAATAAAATGTAAACGTTCCCTTGTTTAAGACTTGCACTTCGTGGGTATATAGAACTAACCACATGCTTGCATAGATCAATGAATACTCTATGAGTGATGTGGGCAATATCAAGCTGCTGGCCTTTACTTTCACTAGCATTTCCAGGTACACATGTTAGGTTCAGCCAAAGTTTCAGGGCAGGTCAATTAACAACAACAACAAATACAAATAGCTTTTCCTAGGAGTGTTAAAACATATGGCAGGCGGGAAACACACAAGCCTCTGTGCCACAGCTGCTCTCGGAAATGTTTTACTTTCTGTTTTGTCCTTCACCTTTCTATGCCGTTAGGCGTCGCAAGCTTATTTGATGATTGGTTTACGAAACTAGGGCTTGCTCGCTGGCTTAGTACGCTGAGATGTGGGATTTGAAGGTGTTGATGACTATGTCGACCCATCGTGTTCGTAGTCTTCCCATGCCTCTTGTTGATTCCATTTTCATGGTGCATGCTCTTGCTGCTGGCGACATTAAGTTCATTCTCACTAGGTGGTCGAACCAATTAAGTTTTTGTCTATCATTAAATTTAACAGCTGGTGTTGCTCCAACTATTATAGATCTCCTCGTTTCTAACATGGTCCTTTCTTGACTTGTTTGCTGCTTTTCTCAGGCGTCTCGATTTCGCAAGCAATGAGTTTCTTTCTTGTTCTCTAGTTAGTTGTTTGGCATCTGATAGCACAACGTTGGTATAAAAATTGCGTTGATAATGTTCTTCTTAATTTCCTTGGGGATAGCTGGATGTTTCAGGTTGGGTGTAATGATACGTAACATTATTGGCTTGTTTAGTTCTTGTCTACATTTATCTATCTAATTTACCATGTGATGTAAAGATGCTCCGAAGGATACTTTGCGAATTTATAAAAAAAACAAAACAAAACGTCCATAGGCAATGTCTACAACAATCCACTTCTACGTTTGAGGAAGCTTCTCTTGCTCTTTTGTGAAGAACCAGTTTTAATATATGGCTGTGAATCCTGGACAATTAGTAAGCGGACGAAAATATCCATAAAAGCCGTGGGAATGTGTTTTACAGAAACCTGAGTCGTAAAAGCAACTTATCAAAAACATCAGAAAAAGACAGTCGTGAGTCTTTGACCACGGTATGAGAAGAAAAACATTGGAACATTTTGTGACAACCGGAAAGATTTGCAGAAAGAGAGATTAAGGAAAGAGAGATTAAGGAAAGACAGAGTGAGAAGATTCTTGACAGTCTTGTGTCATGGCACGGAAAGTAGTTAACACGCTAATCGATCCATGACGTCGGTGATCGTAATATGTAGAGAGGCACGATTGCCAACGCCAACCCGCAAGGTACTAGATGATGATGAGTTATGCACGAGATTTATGTTGTGGTTGTTCTTCTTGTTTTTCTCTTATGTTGTGGTTGTTGTTCTTCGCTGGCTTCTGAGGATGGTCACAGAGCGCTTATGGGAATGCCCCGAATGCTGTGATGTCGGTTCCTAAATCAATCAATCAATCAATCAATCATTTATGTTGTGGTCTGGATTGTAGCATATTATGACTATAGTCTTACAAATAGCCTACTCCGTGGCGAAATGGTTTCTGACGCAATTCGTAATGCCGCATACTTCGTTCGAAACACAGATGTGGGCGATTTGGAAGCAGACCCATGGTATTAGTGCCGGTCGTTCAGAAAGCAATGGCAAACTACTGCACGTAAACTTGCCACGATATCTCAAACAGCCAAATGTTATGGGGTTGACTGCGACCTCCTGTAAAGGAGATTGTAAATCAATTTGCAGACAATGCATAAAGTCTTAGGGATATAAAGTGCTAGCTTGTATACATTCTAGATATTAGGAATATGATATGGGGATACTAGCTTCCTTTTTTGTCGCCATTGCTCCTCAGAACATATCCTGGCGCGCATTAAAAAAAAACTATATTCTGTAGCAAGAACTTACTATATAGTCTGTGGTATCATAGGGTCTGTCACGAGATGCGGGAGACTGGAGGTCATCGACCGGATGAGTAAGGACAGTGACAGTTGTTGGGAAAGTTATTGACCTTTGGCTCAGGACAACAAGCGAGCACTTCGGTCTTGAGGTGAATACCAGTCATTAACTCCAAGATCAAAAGAGATATCGCGTATTTGTTGGAGGACGGACGACGGAAAAACAGCGATTTCAAAACCTTTGAACACCGATGTATCGCGATAGAGTATTTCACTAACCTTTGAAGTGGGAAAACGGAGATTCGCGTTCAAGCCGTATCACAGCCGTTTGTAGTAACGGACGCGAATATTGGCGATCGGAGGAGACGAGTAGATAATCATTGATGTCCCGAAATGACCGGGCATCAAAGGAGAAATTCGGTTGTATTGAGAAATAGATGAAGAGGACAGGAGGGGAGTTGGTAGAATAGCCCACATAGTCGTACAGAGCCAGGGTATTAATAGGCTGGAAATTCTAGTTGAATTTAGTGTGCTACTTGGCTTCCACGAGAGAAGTAGTAATTTATTCTTGAGTGATTATGAAAAGGGAGTTACGATGTTTCAAGTTGGATGAAACCGACGAGCATTTTGTATTTTGTGTGCAATTAGTATTCCCGATTCAGCCGAGGATAATTATAAGGTAGTTGTGGTGTAGAGTATAAATCTAACATAGTGTATTTGAGTGTGAGACCGTAATAATGGGCGTCGGCCGAATTTAGCTGAGAAGTAACATAGTGGATTGTGTAAAGTATCAGTGCACTCGATAGAATAAGTACTAAGATAATATAGGATAAGTATGATACGAGATTCTAGTATGGATGGTTACTGGTGATTTCTGAGCTCTTTTATGACATTTCATTCTTTATCTAGTCTTAAGTTATGTGTATACTCCTATGTCTTATGTCAGAAGTCATTGCTCTGAATATATATATAACTGATAACGGCCATAAGCCTACTCTCACCTCTAATGAGTTTGAGTTAGGTTGATAGCACCTGATATTGTATATTTACCAGGTTCCAAGGAAGAAAGAAATAGCAACACTCCTGAAAAGAAAGAATGGACGCTAGTCTGGGACAGTGATAAATATCGGCCAGATTGAAGTCTGATATCACATATACATGTCAACCAGCTCTAAAGGCAACGACATCATAAGTCTGTCCTGATAGGATACTGACAGCAGAAGATATGTCAACTCCACATAGAACGGATTGGCAATATGGTTCACATGACCATAAGAAAAATATAAACAAACGGTAATACCAGAACTTTTCCTCTGATGCATAGAACATTCTTAGACTTTAAGACAGTATGTCAGTGTAATATATACGCAGGGTTGTGACTAGTCCTACATCCATAGACTATAATACACTAACTGTGTCGGATGTGTAAAAATTCCCTGGATTTTAAGAAAAACATTCATAACATTGGATATCGCAACCTGAAAGACAGTACATATAAGAAACACGCTGTTGTGAAAATACATTTTTTTATATTGTGAAGACAACGTCAACATCAAGCAGAGAGAAAATACCCTGGGTGAGCTCAATCTGATTCTGTGCTGTGGTGACCATGTATGCCGTAGTGTGATGAGAACAATGAGGACTGTGTCTTAGAGTGTCAATCTTATCTCACCTACACGATAGAACACACCAACAACGTCTTTACATACACTCTATACACACCCATGACAATTTTTATTCAATAAAAATTGTTAGTATTTATTGGAGGACAATGTTGTGTGGGTATGTTCTGAAGGAGTATAGCATAGCGATACTAGAGAGAGAGATAGTGAATAAAAGATTGGAACGGGGGGTGTGTAGACAAAGGTCTGGCAATAGACCCAACATTGTAAAAAAGGGAAATTGAAGTGTGCTTGTTGATTCTACTGTTCCCCCCCCCTCCCCCCCCCCCCCAGAGACAACAAGTGACAGGGTCATTATAATTTTTAGGCCAGAACGCACGGGGAAAGAAGGGCAAGTCGTTCCCGCACTTAGCAGGCTTCGAGTCCAGACAGCAAACCGTCGTTTTATAGCGCTCATGACATTATCTGCGTATCTCCCTAGTAACTACACTAACGCGTCCCTGGTACCCATGTACCTTCATGTTTTCTAATCCCCGTGGATGACGGGAATGCTTTAATCAAGATAGACCCCAGGTCGCCGCGGTCTAAACATAAGTACCAGGAAATTGTCTGGAAGTAAAGACAGCCGGTACGAGAGTGACCACTTGAACTGTCGGGTCACGGGTGGTCTAAGGGGTGGGGCTAGCACCATGTACCCATTACTCTTCATGGAGTGAAAACCGACCATTTGCTTTAGTTGACTTTACATCTGTCCAGCTGGACTTATCCCATAACCGTATTGTTGAGAAGGTATTGCTGTCCTGCCATTACTGATGACTGGTCTCTTCAATGAAATCAATCATGTGCCATGCCGGAAAGCGTGGGCGGTTATGACTCGCCATTTCACTTGATCATCAGAGTCGCGGATCAGCGCACTGTTCCTATCTCGACCATGCCATGTGGCCAAGCCATCCAGGTATTTACTTCTCGGTCTTCGCCTTGGTCTGTTCCCTTCGATCTTGCCAGTTGTCACTAAGTTCTCCAATCCATTTCTTCTCATAACATGTCCTAAATAATGTTGACTTTCTACGTCTAATTTCTCTAATCAATTTACGATTTTCATTTGTCTCCTGTAGTACTTGGTCATTGGTTTTTCTGTCTGTCCATGGTGTCACAGGGTGACGTTTAGAGTGCCCAGGGTGGCGAATATGCGATAAGCTTGAATGGTAATCGGAGCCCTGTGAGTAATGAGATATCCCTGATCAGCTTGCGCTCTGGGCAACGGCTCGCGGGTATGATCCAGGAGAATCAGCTGATATCACGGCAAGCACGGCAGGTCTGCTCCTCACACCCAACACATCACAGGAAGGCAAGACAAACAATCATCAACCCATAACATCCTGAGGTGAGTTGAACGTGTAATGGCCACCGGTGAGACATCAGGTTACGGTAATAGCATTCTCCCATCTCCAGTCTTCAGACTCTCAACGCAGACTCGTGCCCCCGTACTGCGCTCACAAATCACTCGTACCTGGTGTTGGTTTGCATGAAGGTGCCCCTTAACACTTGCGAGCGTGGTGTCAGAGCCAACGGCCCCCGGCCGTCAATTCATAACAATGTAGTGGTACGATGATCCGACATCGGCGCAGAGTTGTGCCCACAAGAACGACGAGCAAACAGCCGTACCAACAGTGCGGCAGTCAGCACTTGCGGCAGCTGGCCATGACTGAACGTGAGTTGAAAGTGTAGCTGTGGCCTAAGTCCATGTGTGAAGGAGTAACGGTTGACTGTTGCAAGTATAGAGCGATGGAGTGAACGTCTAACCTACATGAACGCTGGCGTAGAAGTGTACTAAGAATGCCGTTGCGTTGTTATCCAACGCAACTCTATGACGTGGCACTTGTTTATTACCAGTGCCACATTGTGCTTATTTCTATCACTATTCTATTTATACATGCTGATGCGCTTGTTCATCAGTTTCTCTCTACCTGTCTGTCATATGGCATATGACACATGGTATTCTTTGCATTTTCCTCAGAAACCACATTTCCACAGCCATAAGATGTTTTTTCAGCTTGACTGCACATTGTCCAAGTTTCACATCCATACAAAAGGACAGACTCTATGTATCCCCTCAACACTCTTTTTCTCGTTTCGATTGACATATTTTTATTAGTCAGTATGTTTTTCATCTTGCTAAAGACTACTTTCGCCATGGCAATTCTTGTTCTAATCTCTACAAGGCATTTCCCATCAGATGTTATGACTGTTTCGAGATAATTTTACCTATTCACTTATTGCAAAGTATTCCTATTTACTTGTATATTACATTGTGGTATTTCGTTCTTCCTATTGACGACCATAATATGTGTGTTTTTACAATTTAATTCTTATCCTAGCTGCTCACTCTAATCCCAGTTGCTCTCGATCTCTTCTTCATCGTTGTTATTAAGTCAATGCACTAACTACCCTATCACAAGCATCACCGTATCACGTGCCATCTCCGCCCTCCAGGTATTTACTTCACTGCTTTTCTCTCGTTCTCTTCCCCTCAATCTTGCCAGTTGTCACTAAGTTAGGCCGTCACAAATTCTATGCCACGATATTTGAGTTGGAGAAACCAGTTACCTTCCTTGTTGCATTTCCTTACCAGACAATTCTAACGATTGACTGATAGCCATGTTTATCAGATTGTGCCGACTCAAGAGCCGTAATTGTCGGAAAAAAACCATCCTGCTTCAGCTCGGGATTGAACCGCGACCATTCTCCTGGCTTGCAAAAGCATTAACAATTAAGCCACCGTGGCCCCGTTACCATAACCGGTTATAAATTTTCAATTCAAAGCTTTCCAAGTACAAATTGCTCAATTAGTTTGACACGTAAGTTCACCGCGCTCTGAAAGTGTTAGATATATCAGACACAGCGAACAGTGTCGTAAAACATTATTGATTAAAAGATTATAATAGCAAAGCATTTGCAAAGCGTCAAAGAAATAGCTATTTAGTCTCATACGTTTTTTTCATCTTTAATGTACTCATATTATAGAGGGTTGACTCTTGTGACTTCAAAAACATATAGTTTATAATGTACATTGACTTGAAGAAAGACTACGCCGTATGATTAATATCGTGATCTTTTCCAGTTATACACTTATTGTACATAAAATCCCTGTTATGTAGTTAAACCGTTCGTGGTCGGACTTACTTAATTGCTCATTGATTCATATCATGTACTTACAGACAAAAGGAATACGTTGTATGTCTTTAGCAATTTCCTTCAGATCTTCAGGTTCACAAAATAATGTAAAGAATACCCCGGGCAGTAAAAATAAATGATCTAGGTGTTTTGAAAGAAGATGGACGAAAACGACAACACATTACAAACGCCTAGAAGAAGCGAACAACATTTTGTGGCCACATTATGAGACAAAAACAACTGGAACGTGTTGTAAGAACTGTAGGATAGATGATGCAAGTATTAACCTATTTGTGACAATCTTTTAAAATGGCAATGGTAAACAGAACAAATAAAAGTAAATGGAACTTTGACTGGATTGAGGTGCTTCCAATTTATGGTAAATCAAATGTCCCTTTTAGACACCTAAAGAGCAATGGACATGCAGCTAAATCCATATTAGTATAGAGCACACGGCACTAAGTGGCTGATGTGGTCGGTATCACACCGGCCGTCTTGACTTCCCAGGAGATTTCCTGGTACCAGTTTTAGGCTGGATCGACCTGTGGGCGCAGGTCAATCTTAAACATTACAAACCGCACCAGAGCGGGTCGAAATCAAGACCATCGATTCGGCAGGCGAGCTACCAGATGATTATGAGGAGGATGAAGCTGGTGTTAATGGAGGCAATCTTGAGCTTGAATTTCTACGACCATGACACCTTTCTAATCACGGGGTTTAAAACATAATTGCCCGCAGATGGTACTTGATGTTGAGGCTGCGGAACCTGGTTAGTCAGTCACGACATTACCAAACAGTTCATGTGAAGTGGTGTTGGAAGATGGCATTCGATCTGGAAGTAGGGTAACTGGGTGTGCGCATTGGGAACTATCTCCACCTCGATGAGACATGTGCTCGTGATCTGGTTACACGTTAGCCTGTTTTATGTCAGTGTGTTTTATACGTGTTTTATGTCCGTTTTTATCTCCAGGTTTTATATCCGTGTTTTAAGTCTTTGTTCTAAACCCTTGTTTTATATCAGAGTTTTAGTGCCCGGGTTTTATGTCCGGGTTGTATGTCCGTGTTTTATGTCCGTATTGTATACTCGTGTCCTATACCTGTGTTTTATGTCGGTGTTGTATGTCCGTGTTCTATACCCGTGTTCTATACCCGTTTATATACCCCTATTCTACACCCTTGTTTTATATCCATGTTTTATGTCTGAATTGTATGCCCGGGTTGTATGTCTGCGTGTTGTGTCCGTATTGTATACCCGTGTCCTATACTTGTGTTTTATGTCCGTGTTTTATGTCCGTGTTCTATACATGCGTTCTATACAGTATTTTCTGCACGTGTTCTATGCCCGTGCTATATGTCGGCAGTTTATGTTGTTGTTTTATGCCCATGGTTTATGTCTGTCTTTTATGCCCGTGCTTTTTATCTGTGGTTTATGTTTGTGTTATATGTATGTTTTTTGTGTCCGTGTTTTATGCCGGCGTTATATGTCTGTGGCATATGTTGGTGATTGGTGCTCGTGCTATATTTCTGTGGGTTTGTGTTGATGTTTTTTCCCCGTTCTACATATTTGTGGTTTATGGTCGTATTTTACACCCGTGTGTCATGCACCTGTCTATCCGGTCATCCGACTTCAGCCAACATCTGTTGTGGTCTGCATGCCTATTTTTCTACGATTAACATCTCGATCTCCCTGTAAGGCAGTAGTGGAATACAGGCAAGTGATATTATATGGCTGTTAGTTAGTTAGTTAGTCGAAAGATCATCCTCATTGCACATCGAACCATTCAGTCCATACGTGCTCGGATCCCCTCCTCAGCAAATCCCGCAGCGTGTAGCGGCTAACGACACCAGTTCTGTGTTGGTTTATCAATCTTCTTTGGCTTCCTGCGTAGTGTTCTTGTTTGGCCACCCCTCTTTTAATTTGCTGTTCTCGCAGTCTGGCCATGGTTGTAGATTCATAGTCATCACTTGGTTCACGCAAAAGTCTTACTTCTCGTAGAGCATTCAGAATGTCAGCCTGGTCCATGGCGCGTCCGCCTTCTAAGTCCTCAAGTGAACACACCTGTTGAAGAATGTCTTCGGCTTGACCCATCCACGACCGTCCTCTCTTTAACCTGTTCCCTTCACCTTCATAATTTCACTATGCAGTGGATGTTGTGTGTTTGCGTTAACTCTGAGGTAGGCGCGTGCCCTGCAAACTTGTATTCTCTCTTCAATGGTTGGAAAATCAAGATGGTAGCGCATCGCCCTGCATGCTGTATCTCTTGTACATCCAAGAATAATGCGCATAGCTTCATTCTGTATCCTTTGCATCCATTCTATCTGCTTACGGCTGAGAGTCAGGATTGCCATTGCATACTCCAAAACAGACATGACCAGCCCCTCGTACAGAAGACATAGATGGCAATGCTCACACCCGCATCGCAGCCACACCCCGCTTGGCCTTTGTTATCACCTGGTCTATGTGCTCATTATAAGCAAGGCTTCGATCAAACCGTATCCCCAGGTAGTTCATTGCCTGCGTTCTTTCCAGCGTCTCTGAACACAGCTTTACAGTTGGTGTTGCAGTGTTGACAATATGATTATTCAACGAGAACCAAGTCACTGTTGCCTTTGTTGGGTTGACCATTGCCCCAGCTTCATCACACCAAGTACTTATGCGATTGAGTTCGGTTTGTAGTTCCACAGCAACCTGCTCTCTATCCTTACCCTGACGATACACTAAACCATCATCAGCATATGACAATGTCCTGCCAGGTCCAGTGATCTGCTCACTGGTGATTCTCACTGTGTAGGCGTTGAAGAGTACAGAAGATAATGGTGATCCCTGTGGTAGGCCAGGATATATTGTTGTTGGTTCCGAAGTCCAACTGCCACATCTAAAAACTACTTTCCGTTGGAAGAGGGCTGCAGCGAACCAACTAAGGAGGAATGGACTTACTTTTAGTTCAAGAAGCTGAAGCATTAAAAAATCCAATGGTACTCTGTTGTATGCGTCCTCAAGATCAATCGCTGCAGCAAAGGTTTCAATGCCTGAGTGGAAACCTTCATAGACATCATGGGCAAAAACTGCTGCATTGGTCCAGGCTTTCTTTTTGGACGGTACCCACCCAGGGTAGGTGGGAAAACACCTTGCCTCTCTAGCTGGCTTGATATTTTCCTGGCAATTACATTCTCCAGCAGCTTGCCTATTGTATTCTGCATGGTTATAATTCGATATCCCTGAATTTTTGTGTGGTCTTAGTCAGGCTTCGGCAAGGGAATCAGATAGCTGTGTAACCACCCCTCCTTGATGCTAGCACTCCCTATACTGTTGTTGTACATGTCTGCTAGTTTCCCTAGCTCGTTGTCGGTACACCTATTGATGTCGTCGTATCTTATGCCATCAGGCCCTGGAGCGCTGTTATTTTATCGTCGAAGCACAGCCTTGATTTCTTTCACTGTCACTGTGTCTTCATCCGCAGAGTTCTGGGCCTTGCACCTGTCTGAGGTGACCTCCTTGGCCAGATTCCGACCTCCCATGTCTGTCTGGTTGCTCTGCTCTAGGATAGCGTTCAAAGAGGGCTTTGCCCTTGTCCTCGTCAGTCCTCTGCCAGATGAGGTCAGCACCTTGAAGTCAGAAATGCTCTTATTCTTGACTACCCCACTCATGCTTTTATGTAGTCGCCAGAACAATTTCAGTGACTTGTCTGTGCTTACTCTTTGACACACATCTGCCCATTTTTCGCTTTTAACCACCTTGACCAGTTTTTTTAAATAGCTTACTTTTGTGTGCATCTCTCTTTCTAAGTGCATGCAGGGACTAGGATGACCAGCTCTGGTCTTCTTGGCATTTTGCCATCTCCTTACAGCACTACGCTTATTCACCCAAGCCTTCTCTACCTCGAAATTCCACCAAGGTGGCTGCTTCCAGCTTTTTTTCCTGCCCTGAAGCTTTCTGCGCTTGTCACATCTTATTTTACTCACCACATCTTGCCCTGCACTGTCATACTGGAAAGTCTTTACCTTTAGCTTGTGCTGCCTGGTTCTGCCTTTCTCCACCAATATGCTGCAAGGGTGGTGGTCGCTGCCGTGGTGTCCTAGGACACCCCATCTACACAATGTAGTGAGTGAAGGTGAAACCAGTGCCAGATCAATAGCACTGTCCTCATCGCCTGGACGGCTTGCTGTCCTGGTGACACAGCCACTGTTGATGCAAACCAGGTCAATGGTTTCAAGTGCAGTCCTCCCCATGTGTATTGGAGGAAATGTTTCCCCATGATCTGCCGTTAGCGTTGAAGTCGCCACAGAAAATAACATTTCTCTCGTGACCTAATATGCCACTTAAGCACTGCCACTTCTGGGCGTCCATACTCGCGTTGCGGGCATAAACATTAACCAACACGAATGGTATACTGAAATGATTTCTCAACGCCTGTATATGTATATCGTCACTGTCCCAATTGGACATGTCTAGCTCTGACGCCACCATGCTGTCGCGAATGAGAATCGCCATTCCCAGATGTCGTCTGTTGTAGAAACATTTGAAGCCGGCAATTCGGAGTAGCTGATCGCCCAGTCTCGTCTCCTGGAGTGCTACAATGTCGTTCCTGTAAACAAAGGTTTCTAAAATAGAGCCCCGTTGTTTTACGCTGGCGCAGTTCCAATACAGAATACGGATATTCCTGAGTCCTAGACGGTGACACTTGAGTCTAAAACGTCTTAAACCACCACGCTTACCTTGTCTCTTTCTGCCTGCCCGGCATCCACGCCGCCTCGTTAGGTTGACTGCTGACCGCTCGGAGAACACACGTTGTTCATCCATGTTGAAAAACCGAAAACACAGAAACCACACACGCTGCCAAAAATTCACTCAAGGATTGCTTCGCTCGATGCACGAAACTCCGTAGCATCCGCGCAGATCTTGAGTAGAAACTCCTGGTTTTACATCCTGGCACACAAATTACACGCAAGAGATGAATAAATCCATCTCCTACGCGAAAAAGTTAACGATCACAAAACAACCCGACCGTCCGTCGCCATCTTGAAACCGGAAAAACTTACGAAAGCAGCAGTGACTCTCTTACGTGTCTCCACCTTGTCGTGGTAGAGGGGCTTGCGTGTTCCAATCCCTAGAGCTATGCCGACAGTAGCACAGCTATATGTCGGATAGGTCAAAGGATAAGAACCAGACCAAGAGAGACACACCTGCTGCCTTGCAGGTAGACTGAGGACAGACAGTTAAAGTCCGAATCAGGCGCACGATGCCACAACATTCTTGGTTCAGACACACATTCTACGGCTCTCTGCTGAGGGATATAGCTGAACGCCTCTAAGTCAATAACCCCCGAATGTGAGAGCCGGGCCGATACTCACCTCACTGCAAAATGGAGGTGAAATACTGAGCTTGCTACATGCTTGGTCCAGATTTTTGTTCTAAGGCTCTCACCCGAGGGATCCCCGTATGAGAGAGCCTGGCCGTTACTCGCTTCTCTGCTGCATGGAGGTTAGGTGCTGAGCCAGCAGCACATTGTAGCCTACTTCGTGAGCGTTATTAATGGGGGAAAAGCGTCACAATCGCTTCGCAATGATTACAATGTAGGTCTGTATAAAAACGCATTGAGTGAGTATAGTCAAAGGTAGCGAAACGTCTCATTAACACGAAATAGAACGTTTGGAAAACGAATAAGTTACGTAGAAGCCCGAAGTGAAGGCTGCCGAGTGGTTGCGTCTGCAGACTAAGGTGGAAAAACGTCTCATTAATACAAAATGGAGCGCTTGGCTAGCATATGCATTACGTGTAAGTCCGAAGTGAAAGCTTTCTGAGTGGATATCGTCTGCAGACTGACCATTCCATGGTTTGCGTGGGGAGGGGTCAGTGGCGAACGAAATACCCAATACATGGAAGTGAGGAATTAAAACAGCCATGAACAGGATGTGGCGATTCCTTGGGTGAGCCAAGTACCAGAGCGCAATGTGACGGCTCTGCAATTATGAAAACCTCCTTGGATGGCAGGAGAATGCCCATGGTCTGCCCCTGCCTTCCCTTGAGGGTTGACCGTGATATCTTTGGCCGTTCTACCTTGACCAGCTGAGATGTGGGGGTGGGGCATCACAACAGAATGCCTCTCGAAACTCACAGGAAGGCTAACCTGGTTTCTAAAAGTAACCCGCAGAAGTCAGATGTGCCGGCCTAAAGGTTGCAAATAAAAATGGCAAAACGCAACAACGTCAGAGTGAAATGTCCTTCATGCCTGGAACAGCACTGACTATCTTGTCTTCGGACCGGAACAGCTCTGACTATCTTGTCTTCCGGTAGGACCAGCTCTGACTATATGGTCTTCCGGGCACAGCGTCCGTATACGTCCGAACCGAATGTTTGCTGAGTAGAAGTCGTCTGCAGACTGACCGTTGCTGGTTTATGCGGAGAGCGGCCTGTGGCGAACGAAATGCCCAATACATGGAAGTGAGGAATTAAAGCAGCCATGTGCAGGACGTGGCGATTCCTCCGGTGAGCCCAGCACCAGAGCGCTATATGTCAAGGACGCTGCCAATAGTCCATCTTTACAAACGTAAAGGAAACCACCAATCCTGTGACAACCACCAAGGAATCTCTGTGCTCTTAATTGCAGGGAAGATACTCGCCAGAATTCTAATGAATAGCCTCACGGCCTATCTCGAATCAAGGTCTTTTTCTTGAGAGTCAATGTGGCTTCAGAAAAGAACAGAGAACAGTTGACATGATTTTCGCTGCAAGGCATCTGCAAGCGGAATGTCAGGAACAGAACTCCGAAATGTTCTCCACTTTCATTGATGTCAGAGTCTTAGCGACCTGATACGGAGGACAGATCCTAGAGACAGGACATGGAAATAGATGATAGGACAGGGGAACATTAGACAGGACAGTATGCCCTTGAGCAGACAGGACAGTATACCCTTGGACTGGACTACGTGAGACAGATGTCGTCAACAGACTGACTGACCCTTAGTTCACGGACAGGACACGGCGACGCAGTACTGACCACGAGTGGCCTCAGACGATACGACACTAAATACCACGTGATAGGGATCCCAGAGCGAAAGCTTTGGGGAGACGAGACTGGGCTTTGGATGAGGAAAGACAAGTCTGGATGTTTGCTTGAGAGAGTGACTTGTATAACTAATCTGAGTGTTTGCTAGCGCTGTGATATATTTGAGATCCGACTGTGTGTGCGCTCGTTGTGTGAGCGAAGATATTGTTAGTTGAGCGGACGAGTGCAGTGCTGAGCGCTAAACATTGTGATATTGTATATTTCGGTTTTCCACTATTAAATATATCTTGATCATGTTTATCAAAGTTGACTAACTTTTGTATAATGTCATTTACCTGTCGAGTCATAGACAAACGAGCCACGCGAGACTCGATAGGAATTATGCGGGACTCTCGACCGGTCTTGGTTTAACCAAGTAAATACAAACAACCCGATGGAGGAAAACTTAGACACAACGACAACTGAGATATATTGACAACAAGATAGAGTTTTTAAACGACAAAGACGTCTAAACGACAGAGTCCAAACAAAATTTATGTGACACAATACTAACAAATAAAATTCTCTATCCAGACGCACGACACCTGACTGACAAAACATTCCACAAGAAGCTAATTTCTTTTTTGGTCTCCACGGCAGATTGTGTATAAATTTAAACAAGTATGTTCAAGTAGTCACCCCGTTATGCTGGAGTTCCTCAAACTCAGCTAAGTACCCATTTTCGTTTAATTGCCGAATCTAAACAGGCGTTTATTTTTCTAACGTATATAAATTACATTGTCATTGTTGTTGTAAACTATTTCAAGGGAAATAATCCATTCTGTTGTATAAAATTCAGCATAACTACAAGTTGTGAGAATTTCAACATTAAAAGACTACATCGAAGCAGGGGTAAACCTAATTTACCAATGGCATGAATTAAGGGAATGGAGTGAAAAGAAAGTTAAGGAAATTTCAGACAGACAAAATAGGGCGCAAGAACGCGAACATAAAAAACAGCTAGCAGAATTTGCAGCAATAGAGACAGAATTAGATTTGGCAGCTAAGCAATTAGTATAAGCTACGAAACAGAAAGAATGAGAGTTAGCAGCAGCACAAAAACAAAACGAATTAGAATTGGCGGCTAAGCAATTAGAATCTGAAACGCAGATTAAACTAAAACAGTTAGAAATTTAATCGTAAATGCATATAGCCACCAAAATGTTGGAAAGTAAAGAACAAGAACATAAATTAAAGAAGTATCAAGGCATAGTCAAACCATTTTGTGCAGGTGACAGCATTTCTGCTTGGACCCAAAATTTCGAAACTCTTATGAAACACCACGAGATTCCGAAAGATCAATGGTCCATAATCTACATGCGAAATCTCGCCCTTGAACCTCTTAAAGTAATTGAAACATTTCCTAAAGAACAAAGGAACGATTACGATTACATTAGAGAACGCATAATGCAACACTTTCTTCTTGGACGCTTCTGGGCTACCAACTGACAATTTGCTAAACTAAGCCCTAAGTCAAATCACACGTTCCTGGACTACGTTTCAGAAGTCCAAGATATTTTTTCCAAGTGGTTAAACGCAGCCAAAGTTGACAAAAGTATTTGATCTACTTAAAGATCTAATGATAAGAAATAAGATCATAACATCTTTACCTACCGCATTCGCTAAGTTCCTTCAAGAAAGTGACTGCCAGAATCTTGAACAGATCGAACGAAAAGGGTCAGCTTTCTTTACAGCGAATCGAGACATTTTTACTGTAAATTCCAACGAAATTAACATAGCAGCGGCTGCCACTTTTAACAGAACAAAACCATTCACATACAAAGGTAAATCTAGAGGAAAAATAACTCCGTGCATTCATTGTAAGCTATTATACGAACAATTTGAAATGTGTGACAAGAATCCTAACTACAAATCACTTAGAATCTATGATTAGCAAACAACAAGCTAAACGTAGCCAATACAAAAGAGCAAGAAAATGCTTCTTTTGCCGTAGTTATGGGCATTTTTGAACGAGTGTGAAGGACGAAAGATGTTGAAGAAAGCTAACGCTGTGCTGATTGAAACGTCTAGTTCAGACAGCGAGGTTGAAAGTGAGCCAGAACAACAAGATACGAATGCGTTAGAAGTGATTGATGTATTCAATTTTGACAAATGTGCTATATATGATACGTTTCATACAGATGGCATGTTAGAGTGTTGCCATAATGCACCATGCACACACAGAGAAGTTAATGCTGTCATTTCCTCAAAAGGGAAACTTCAGTTTCACAATGGATTTATAAACAACAAACCCTGCAGAATCCTTCGCGATTCGGGTTCGACTTT
Source organism: Cepaea nemoralis (assembly GCA_014155875.1). Classification (NCBI taxonomy): domain Eukaryota; kingdom Metazoa; phylum Mollusca; class Gastropoda; order Stylommatophora; family Helicidae; genus Cepaea; species Cepaea nemoralis. Next base: position 132,277 of record JACEFZ010016181.1, on the reverse strand, counting down.
GACAGGTGCAAGTGAAAGCATTCATAAATAAAAATGATTATACAGGCAAATTTGTAACATGCCGCACTTTTTCAAGCAGCATTGAGAAATACCCGTTGGCTATAGCACATATTGATACACCATTCATCACAGGCAAGATCATCTGTGCAGTATTAAATCAACCGTGTTGTGATTTAATTATAGGTATCGTGCCAGAAGTAAGAAATTGCTCTGAAGAAGAAATTAGAGCCTAGGAACAAAATCACCAAAGGCTAATACAGTTACAAGATCAACTGCAGCAAAACAGCAGGACGGCTACCAAACAGAGTCTCTGCAAATAGTTTCCCATAGTGGCGCTATTACAAGCAAAACCACAGAAGATTTTATTCACGCGCAACGCGCAGATCCAGCTTTGTCAAACTATTTTAAGCTGATAAATTCTAAACCGAAGCAGACAAAAAACGCTTCGTGGTATTTTACACTTAAGAATTGAATCTTAACAAGGTTCTATAACAGAAACAACACTGCAGTACAACAAACTGTTCTACCAAAGCAGTACCACCAGAAAGTACTACAGATCGCCCATGACTCACCATTCGCTGGGCACATGGGTTATGTCAAACCCAGAGCCAGAATTTTGACACAATTTTAATGGCCGAAATTCTGCAGTGAAATAAAAAAAATACTGCCAGTCATGTACGACCTGCCAAAAATTAGTTAAGAAGGGAAAGCACCCAAGGGAAAGGTCCAACCTACTCAACTAGCCTCAAAACCATTCCAGAAGGTTGCTGTTGATATCGTAGGACCTCTAAGCCATATGTCAAACAGGGGCAATAGGTTTATTCTTACTATGGTAGATTTCTGTACTAGATGGGCGGAAGCCGTACCGTTAAAAACCATAACTTCCAAAGATGTAACTGATGTATTTTTTCATAGTTTTGCGCGTATTGGTTTTCCTGACACTATTTTATCTGATAGAAGGACGCAATTTATAGCGGCCTCTACTCAGGCAGTGACAATATTATTAGGTGTTAAACAAAGTCTCACCGCTCCCTATCGAATGGGGTTTGTGGACAAAATTAATGGCGACTTGAAACATATGCCCGCCAAAATAACGACAGGAAATTGAGCAGACTCCAACACATTACTTCCTGCTGTGTTATTCGCTTATAGATAAGTACCACACGATAGCACACTCTTCTCTCCCTTTCAGTTAGTAAACGGTGCTAATCCACGAGGACCACTGAATATTTATATCGAACTATTGACATGTACCGCCAATGAATAAGTACCAAGATCAACCTATACCATGGTCACAAACACGCGTGACAAAATCAAGAAAGCGTGTACCATTGCTAAATTATCATTACAAGAAAGCGGTCACGCATATCGACAGTATGCAAATAAAGGTACCAAAACTTTGCTACTGCAGCCCGGCCAAGATGTTCTACTTTTGTTACGAGACAAAAGTGTTTTCTGTCTACATCTTGGCAAGGGCCATTCAAAATTATTAGACAGATATCAAATGTTGATTATGAAATTTTTGTGAACGGAAAATATAAGATTTCCCACATCAACATGCTAAAACCTATATCACTGGAGGGACGAAGACGACACAATCGACGAGACAGGTGCGACAAATGTTATTAACCAATTAGACACAGACCAAATTGAACTACCTGTCCCAACAGTCGACAACGTAGGAACGACAGACGACATTAAGATCTGCCCCAAACTGTACTGACACACACAGACATGAAATCACAGACCTACTGAAAGAGGACATGACTATCTTTTCCAACACCCCTAGAAAAACTGACAGAATTCAACATCGAATTACTCTGACAGACGAAACACCGATCAAGTGCAAACCTTACTCTATCCCTTTACACTATCGAGAAGGACTTGACAAAGACACTCTTGACTTTAAAAAAACATGGAATAATTAGAAAATCTCAATCAGAATATTCTTCACCTATTGTTCTTATGAAAAATAAGGATTCTACAATTAGCCTCTGTATCGACTACAGGAAACTTAACGCTATGACAAAATTAGACGCTTAACCTAATCCAGGCTGTGATGACTTAATTATCAACATAGCAAAGTCGACAATGTTTTTCTAAATTAGATCTGGCGAAAGGCTATTGGCAAATTCCAATGCACGAAGACTCAACCCATCTGACAGTCTTCTCAACTCCAGTAGGCCTCTATAAGTTGCGATTTCTGCCGTTTGGACTTGTTAACTATTATGGTAAAAGTTTCCCAATTTTGCCGAAGTGACAAATGTTTTTTTTTTCAACTTGTTGTTGAAATCACAACCAAATGCAATTGTCAAAAGTGCCTGCTTAGAAGAAGCACTCAAAAAGATAAAGATCATTTTTTTCTAATCCACCAATTCTCAAATTGCCTGACACAAGTCTTCCTTTTATTCTTAGAACAGACGCCAGCGGCACTTCCATTGCCTCCGACCTGATTTAGCACCACAACGGGATAGATCACACAATTATTTATATCAGTAGGAAGTTGACGCTAGCGGAAAGAAAGTACAGCATTGACGAACTTGAATGTCTATCGGTTTTGTACGGCGTTACCAAATTGAGCATATACCTTCAAGGCACTCATTTCATCATTGAAAGTGACAACTCTCCACTGCTCGTCATACAACGAGGCAAGTCGAGAAACAACAGAATAGCTCGTTGGGCACTACTCGTGCAAGATTACTCCTTTACAATAAGGCATACTAAAGGAAGAGACAACTAGCTATCCGACCTGCTGAGGAGGATCCCAGACACGGAAGCTAACTAATCAACTGACCTCCTCTTCATATTTTAACTGATGCGATGTTTTAAATAGTTGCACCTACAGGAACATAAACAGGGATAATTAAGTTGTGTACAACATCTACACATTTAGAACAATGTTAGCTAGAAACATTTTGTGACAACAAACATAAGACAGAAGACCGTGTGCTTAATACTTTATTACTTTATTATTTTGGCGAATTCAACAACATTGTGTTAAGGGAACCATACGTGTTAATTGAACTATACGTGTTAAGTGAACTATGCATGTTGATTGAACTGCACGTGTTAATTAAACTAGAAATGTTAAGTGAACGATGATTTATTAACTCAACAACGTTTTCCTAACTGAAGTACCAGTTGTGAACAGTGTATATAGTTACAACACTTAATTAGATTAATAGTTGGAAACCACTACTAAACGTTAAACTTTTTTCATTCAATTTTTGTGTTAAATAGACACACCCATTTTTTCTGATACTAAAGGTGAAAATGAAATCGTGTAACAACCTTAGTTAAAACTCAAAACCTACTACCTTAACTTTAAATTATATTTTTGACAAGACAATACATATTGAATGTGAGAGTGAAAGATGAACGAAAGACAGTATACATGTGTTAAAATTGGTATGAAAGAAGATGTGCATAATACTTTGCACACGGTGCTCAATGTTATATACTGTATTTGTCATCTGCAACACATGTGATTTGTGCAATTTTTGTGTATGAATGTTACCATTACACTACACCTATAGACATGTATCTAAGGATCATTGTTCGATAGTCGATCTCATGAATTATGAATATTCCGTCATTCATGAATATCTGAAAACCATGCAAATGACACTTAGATAATATTACTACACAAATTATAAACAGACATACGTGTGTAATTAGCATACACATTACTACAATAGTATACATACACAACATACACACAAGTAAAGTAAACATCCACTATTATAGGGTAAACGGGGAACTATCCTAATACAATACATAAACAAGGAAAAGAGGAAACAATCCGACACCAACACTTATACAATGGACATAAGTAGCTCTAAAGGGACAACATTACTTAGAAACTCTGCCAACAAACGGGAGCTAAAAGGTTATATCAATTTGTACAGACTTCTTCGACCGTATATGGTGAACATTGCCATTTTACGGGGACCTGGGGAAATAACATTTCCTTGATGAGTTTCTGTAGAGGAAACCATTGGCCTTGGCACGGATGTGTCTTGATAGGTTTGCAGTTAAAGGGTTGACCCTTGATAATATAAGTCAACGTAACCTTGGTCCGGTACAGTTCCCAGTAGTGAAATGAGCTAAAGAATGAGATTCTGTATGTCAACTGAGCGAGAAGGTACTATTGAACAAACTTGAGATGGTACAGGTTTCCAAAGTAGATAAAACCTTGTTAAGCTACAATTGCCACCCCAACCAACAGTTACCATGACCATTTACTTACTCCCTACAGGCCTCTGACGAATTAGTTCAAACTAATTAGATAGACATACGACAACGTGTCACTTATTAGAATAGGATAAATGACATAGGGGAGAGCAATGGGAGCGTATCAGAGTCCTAGCGACCTGATATGGAGGACAGATCCTGTAGACAGGACATGGGAATAGAAGATAGGACAGGGGAACAGCAGAAAGGACAGTATGCCATTGAACAGACAGGACAGTATACCCTTGGACTGGACTACGTGAGACAGCAGTCGCCAACAGACTGACTGACCCTTAGTTCACGGACAGGACACGGCGACGCAGTACTGACCACGAGTGGCCTAAGACGACACGAGATTAAATACCACGTGATAGGGAACCCAGAGCGAAAGCTTCGGGGAGACAAGACTGGGCTTTGGATGAGGAAGGACGTGTTTGGAAGGTTTGCTTGAGAGAGTGTTTTGTATAACCGATCTAAGTGTTTGCTAGCGCTGTGATATATTTGAGATCCGACTTTGTGTGCGCTCGTTGTGTGAGCGAAGATATTGTTAGTTGAGCGGACGAGTGCCGTGCTGAGCGCTAAACATTGTGATATTGTTTATTTTTGGTTTTTCACTATTAAATATATATTTATCATGTTTATCACAGTTGACTAACTTTAGTATACATGCCATTTACCTGTCGAGTCATAGACAAACGAGTGACGTGAGACTCTGACAATTGACGTTTCCGAGGCTTTTGATACAGTCAACAGAGAAGGACTGTGGAAGATTATGGCGAAATATGGCTGTCCACAAATGTTTGTCTAAATAGTGCCGCTATTTCATGATGGTATACAGTCAAGAGTCCTGGGAAATGGTGATCTGTCTGCGCCCTTTCCTGTCCCCAATGGAGTGAAGCAAGGATGTGTCCTGGCACCAACACAGTTCACTCTCATGTTTTCAGCTATGCTGACGAATGCCTTCGAGAACAATCACAGTGGAATATACATCAACTACCGCATGGATGGAAAGTTGTTCAATCTCAGAAGGCTGAAAGCTAAAACCAAAACTAGCAGCGACACCGCTAGAAAGGTGCTGTTTTCTGAAGATTGCGCTCTATATGCCAAATCAGAGGCAGACATGCAACACAATGTTTCAGTTTTCTCATATGCCTGTGCCAAATTTGGGCTCAATATCAAGTGGAGACGACTCTAGTTATGTACCAGCCATCTCCAAGGAATAATCACACAATGCCGAATATCAAAGTGAATGGTCATAGACTAAGTGTTGTGGACAAATTCACCTATCTTGGCAACACTGTCTCACAAGCTGCCACAATTGATGACGAAGTGAATGCAAGAATTTCCAAGGTCAGCTCGGCCTTTGCCAGACTGTACAAGTATGTATGGGACAGAACTGGAATAAGCCTGCAAACAAAGCTGAAAGTCTACAAAGCAGTTGTATTATCCACACTGCTATATGCTTGTGAAACATGGACTGTTTACCGGCGACATGATAGGAAATTAAAGCACTTCGACACAGCTGCCATAGGAAGCTTTTGAAGATTGAATAGCAAAACATGATCAGACACTGAAGTTCTAGAAAGAGCATCCATGCTCAATATCCACACTCTACTAATAAAGAATCAGATTCGCTGGGCTGGTTACTTAACTCGCATGCCAGATCACAGGCTCCATAAACGAATTTTTTTTTTACAGCGAGCTGCGTTGTGGTAAATGCTCCCAAAGCTGCCATAGGAAACGCCTTAAAGACACTGAAAATCTCACTGAAAAATTGTGGAATTCATCTTGACACCTGGGAGACTGCTGCCAAAGACCGACATTCGTGGCGTACATCGTTACGCAAGGGTGCAGTCACTTGTCAAGCAACCATGGCTGCAAGAGCTATGAAGAAAAGGCTGGACAGAAAAACCACTGCAGGAGATCCTACTCCTGGAACATCAAGCATTCTTTGCCCACATTGTCAAAGAACATTTCGAGCCAAAATAGGCATTATCAGCCATCTTCAAACTTACGGCTCCATACTTTCAACCCCCACTGGATAAAATGAATGGGCATCAATATTCTTGATGGGCAAACAACAAACATGATCCCAAAGGGCCTTGAGCACATCTGCCTTATGGAACGCCATTAACTCATCCATTGGTGCAGACCCAGCCAGTTTGTAGACATGATCGTTGTCCAACACACCAGCATGTCTAGGAGAAAAGATATAATGGGTGCTCGCTGGAATTGATTTTTTAGTACTTTTGCTTTCTTTCACCCCAAACAAACTTTGCCAGCTATATTTAGAGTCACCAGCTATATTTAGCGCCGACGGTGATCTCCTCTGTGTTCGGGTGGAGTGCGTGTCAGTGCGTTTCAATTGCCCCACACCACAGTGTTGTTTCTTTGGGCTGTAGCAACCGTTTCTGTCTCCCCTCGATCCTCATTTGCATCGGTCCTGCAATCACTTTCCGGTTAGGGTTAGGGTGTAGGGTTAGGGGTTAGGGTTAGGATTAGGGTTACGGGTAGGGTACACACACTAACCCTAACCCTAACCCTAATCCTAATCCTAACCCTACCCCCTAACCCTAACCCTAACCGGAAAGTGAAAGAATAGCGCACCACCGCCGCCGCATAGAATTGCGCACCGAGCTACGGCGCAACACACGGAAACCCCCTGAATGTTCGGCGCAACACAGAGAACCCCTGGATGTGACGTCATACCCTGGGATTTCCTTTTGTTTGGGATGAAAGAAAGCAAAAGTACCGATATTTTTGAATTGATGCTTGCAATGTTGAATGTGCTAGTTAAGCATTTAATCTTATTAGCTCATTCTGCGAGTCATTGTCATCGAATTTTCTGTTGTCTAGTGTTTCCTTTGATATTTACTTCGTTCCCCTTGCTTTAGTAGGCCATAAACTGAGATTCTGTTATCATTTGGAAGTGAAACATTTCAAAAACAATTACATTACTTTTTTCATAGTCTTGTAAGTGGACACTACTCATATTTGGCCCATAGTACTTTGCGACGTTGAAATATGGACTGAAAAGGAAGGAGACGTCAAGAACTTGGAAGGGGTGAGAGTTGCTAGATGTACGAAATAAGCTGGATAGAAATGAGCTCAAATGAGCAAATTCATAGTGGAAATTCGTAAAGAAAGTAAACAGCTATTGAACATCGTAGACAAAGAGGTTATCTTGACTGTTTGACGTAAAGAAAATAAACAGCTATTTAACATCATAAACAAAAAGGTTATCTTGGCTCTTTGACAATTTGAGACATGTACGTCTAATATCGAGAAGTACCGGAGGACAAGACACAGACGAAAGAAGAGGCGGACATCCTTAAAAAATAAAAATATATCACACCTTGGCTCATCAGCTATTTTGGATCACATATCAATGCGCTTGCCGATTCATCTGTACGCAATGCTGGTAAGTGGGTATATAGTGATAGATACACATGTTTCAACAATCGGCAATCGTTAGGTGATGTGGTGAATAACAGTCAGCGATCTTTGTGTACAGCCCTGAAGAAAATGCCAAACATAGAATAAAAACATAGAGGAGTGATATCATCAGACGACTTAACGCCAGTCTTCGTATCGATTTCCCTAATTAAGTAGATTTTCAACTTTGCATTTCTGTAATGATCACACAAAAGCAAGGGCATTCTATAAAGACTGTATTTATTTGTTTCATTGTTGTTTACTTTATGCCTACGTTTGTTGCAGGAAAGCAGTCTGCGAGAGTGGGTAAACTTAGTCAGTAAAGTAAAGGATACCTTATGGCTCCTTGGCATATATGGAGCTAAATGGATATTTTAATTATGCAATGGGCACTCGGTGGGTGATGTGTTCGGTATCAAGCCGGCCTCCTTTACTCCCAAGGACATTTCCTGACACCCATTTTAGGCTGGGTCGACCTGGGGTCCCAGGCCTATCTTTAAAGATCTATCCATCCCGATACGAATCTAAAGCAGGCAAGCGTTTAAAGCAGCTATCGTTCTATGGTGAACACAAACCAAAGGCAATGTTGTGATGTGTGGGTGTTTGACAAGCTAGGGAGATAACAACGGGAAATGAACTTATTAAGATTACGACAGTTGTCTACCTTATATTAAAAATGTCCTTCAGTTCTTTCGTTTTCTCCGGCGTTTATGGCGAAGGGTTGTGAACATAATTCACAGTCCTGCATACTGTGTTCCAAATCAGTTCCATGCGATTTATTAGTTGACCGCCGTGTGTTGATTTTTAACAATGGTATGAGCGTCGGTTGTTCAGAAAGCAAAAAACAACATACAACTTAGCTAACAAATCACAAAGAGAAAAAAATGTGGGGCTGAATGCGGCGTCCTGTACAGGACAAGCAACTAAACTCTTTCTCAGGAGTCGTGATGGCCCTGTTATTAGCGCAATTACCTGACGGTCAGGGCGGGGATGTATGTTTGTTTAAAGTGTTCTTGTATCTTACAAAAACCATACTGGAGGGTCAGGTTGATGACAAGATAGCAAGCGGTAGACAACGATACAGGCGGGAAGATAACATCAAGAGATGAACGAATAGCAGTCTGGCAGAATGTAGAATGAAGACGAGTGAAGACAGAGTTGGAGATCCATTGCAGTCAACTTCATTGTGGAGACGGCACCTGATTGATTGATCTAAGACAGACGCAGCATCAAATCGGATACAAGGAAATGCTCTCGAAGGTGAAAGCGCACGGCGCAATATTGGTCACATTGGCCGTTGAGTGACTATTCTTCTTCTTTTTCAGCATTCCGAGCCATTGAGGTTCTTTGCTGCAGATACAAGCCATCTTCATTCGTCTCTCTGGTTGACCTTCTCTTGCCAGTTGCTGATTCCAAGTGCTTGTGGGTCTGTATGTGTATTATCTCTCCACCATCTTCTTGGTCTACCTCGGAGTCTACCGATAATTTATTTCCTGGGTGTAAGGGAGTTTTGTTTCCCTATTATCTTCCATTCTTTCTATATGCCCCAGCCATTGCAGTCTATTAGCCTTCATGATACCAGTGATTAGCGGGGACTTAAACAGATCATAAATGTCTTTGTTGCTTCTTCTTTTCCACTCTCCACTTTGTGTATCCCTAATAGGGCCAAAAGATGCGTCTTAAGACTTTGTTCTCAAAGGTTTGCAACAAGACTTCGTCTCCTTTAGTTGTAATCCAGGATTCAGAGCCATACAGCACAACTTGTCCGATCAGTGTTTTGTATATTGTGATCTTGGTGTTACGAGATAGCGCATTTGATTTTAGTAGATGTTGTAGTGCATAGTATATCTTATTTCCAGCGTTGATTCTAGTTTGTATTTCTTCCCTTATGATGTTGGAGCAGTTGAAGATTGTACCCAGGTATTTGTATATTTCCGTTCTTTTTAATGGTCATATTATCTATTTGTATGTGGCCAGAGGTTTTAGCCGTTCCTTCTCTTGAAATTACCATATATTCATCGCTGTCAACACCAGCATTTTTCAGCTGATTGTTGATTTCTTGGCAAGATTACGCTCAGTAGTTTGCCATTGCTTTCTGAGCGACCGGCTCCATACTCTCATAAGTCACTGGCGCGACTCAAACTACTTCCAATTCTCGTGCGTTCACGTCAACCACGAGAGTATTCGGGGTTACGGAGAAAGCTGCTAACCACTCAGCCTGGGAGGTCGGCGAGTGAATATTGGTCTAAAGAAATATGAGGCTAGAATCATATACTAATCCAGTCTCACTGAGTGGAAAGTAGTCCTTTACTTGTCTGTACACTGTCTTTTTCTGGGCAGTTGTTGCTTTAACTCTTTGTGAGTGAAGCTGTTTTAATTGCATGTTTGCGTGTTTGAAGATCAGGACCTGAAATTAACAACACTATGGGATACAGTCGGGAACTAAAAGTAACAACACTGTGGGATAAAGTTAAAGTAATAACTGAGGTCTACAGGATTATGGACACTACAGCTTAGAAGAGAGCGAGTTAAGAAGCTCATGCATTTGTCTTTCTTGTTAGAAGTTAAGACTATTTTGAAAAGTGGCAAATTCATAATAGATAAAGTTCAGATTTTAAATGCGTGGTCAGATTATGTGAAAGAACTTTATGATGATACAAGAGAAGAACAATATGATATTCAGAATATAATGAAGGACCAACAATTTTGAAGATGGAAGTTCAGAATGCTCTTAACCATATGAAAACTGGCAAGATCCCTCGCCCAGACAATATCACAACAAAAATCACCAATGCCTTAGACGAATATGGAATAGATCATATTACTAGACTGCTGAACACAATATATGATACTGGAGACATACCCGCTGAATAATGTAATTCTATATTTACTGCAATCCCCAAGAAATCATTAGTTTTGGAATGTGATCTACACCGAACAAATAGTATAATGAGCCACATCACGAAGATTTTGTCAAGAATCATCATGCAAAGAGTTAGGAAGAAAATAACACCCGAAATAGGAGAAGAATAATGTGAGTAAACAAAGACCTACATCTTGGCTTCATTGACTACACAAAGGTTTTCGATATATTAAGACATGCCAACATGATGCAGATGCTTGCAGATCTACAAACGAATGGAGAAAACCTTAGATGTGTACAAACAGATATTGGAAACAGCAAGCTGCCATGAAGAGTGATAATGAAGTAGGTCAATATCAGCCTATTAAGAGAGGTGTGAGACAGGGATATCTAATGTTTTTCCCTATACAGCGAAAATATTTTAAGAAACTTAGAAGACATTAGAGGAATCATAATTGGAGAGTGAAACATCAATTACATTAGATATGCGTATACAGTATAGATTGCACACATGAGTATGATGCAGTATAGATTGCACACAATGAGCAGGACCTGCAACATTTAGTAGATGCGGCTGTTGCACAGTGAACAACTAGGGTTAGAATTAAAGTGTAAGATGTCACAGATTATGGCCGTCACTAGGAAGAAGGAAATACCACAATGTAATATATACGAAAATGGAAATATTGTTAAACAAGTGAATCGGTACAATTATCTCGGAACAGTCATAACATCTGTTGGGAGATGCCTTGAAGATATCAGGGTGAAGGTAGTCTTTTGCAAGATGGAAAATATACTGACCAATAAAATGATGTCGTTTGCAACAAGAAAAAAAGAGTTGAAGTGCTACATAGAACCTGTACTTTTGCATGGATGTGAAGCGTGTACAATAAGCAGACAAGCTGAAAAACATCTAATGACTGTGGAAATTTTGTTTCTTAGGGAAAAGCAATGAATGTAATAAACAGACAGAAAAAAACCACTGACTAAGTCCTATAAGAAACAAATAAAAAGCGTAAACTGATTAGAGAAATTAGACCTAGACAGTCATAAGTGTTTGGAGAACACTTGGTGACAACTGACAAGTTTGAGGGGAAAAGAACAAGGGGAAGACAGAGACGTAAATACGTGGATGGCTTGACCACATGGTCGAGACAAGAACAATGCGCTGATCCATGTCTCAGTGATCTCGTGAGATGGGGAAACATGACCTCCCACGATTATTGGCATGGCACATGCTGATGATGATAGAGTGCAGGTAAATGAATGCTGTGGGAATGAAGTGTGGAAAGACCTGAGGTCTCCAGATAAAGCAGAAGCAGAGAGGGTCAGATAAAAGACCTCACGACATTAGATATATGTCTGTGACATTACCTCGTATTCTGGAAAAGTCAGAATGTTTCCTGGTTATGTGACATCGATATTTGTCTCATTCCTTGTCAAAAGCACTGATCTGTCTTATCTCAACTGTCTGGAAAAATCATCTGGAATAAATACAACGCATCTCTGAACAGGACTAAATCTTCCGAGTTTCTCTTCTTATCGGTCTACACGGCGCTATAACGGAAGAAGACTGGGTAATAATCGTGAGAACTGTGACGTTTTATGGTGTTGAAGGCAGAGTGCGGTGAAAGAGAAGATCAACGGTGTCGACAGCTTTCAGTTTATATATGTGTTTATAAACTACGGGGTACTCAGGTTGGAGGACAGACAGCACGTACGTGTCATGATTGTATCCAACTCATAGAACATGCTACGAATAGTGAAGACAAGTATGCTTCGTGTAGACTGGCATGCGTCAGTTAACATATCACAGATAGGGAGAATCCGTTGCATCTTTTAACCAGGCCACACTGGTGTTTTGGGAAAAGATCGGGCAGAAAAATTCGTTGGATATGCACTGCTGGGTGGGTTACTAGTGAATGACAAGATAGGTATAGTTAGGGTCCTTTGGGATCATTAGTGTAGTGTGGAAGAACAGATACGCCATCATTAGTATAGCGTGGAAGAAGAGATACATCATCATTGCCTGGAGAGAATGGTGCGGCAGGGAGTGACCAGAGAGTCTGGCCGACACTCGGTCATCATCATAATCCAGTGCCTTGCCGGCCGGCGTGAGCTACCATGTATCTCTACAAATTACGATCTCCGACGTCATGAATAAATTCGTGTGATGACTCCCTTCCGTGCCATGACATAAGACTGTCAAGAATCTTCTCACGCTATCTTCCTCTATCTCTCTTTCTGCAAATCTTTCCGGTTGTCACAACATGTTCCAATGTTTGTATTCTCGTAACATGGCCAAAAACGATGACTGCCTCTTTCTGTTGTTTTTGATAAGTTGTCTTTGCGACTCAGCTTCCCTTAACCTGATTGCTCTTTTTTGGCTGTTCAATTAATTTTCAGCATTCTTCTTTAAAACCACATCTCCAAGGTTTCCGTGGCTCGAGACACAGACATTCAATCGGGCATGTGCCCATAGTGGCTCAATGAGAATGCTCAGGATGATAGAGATGTCGTGAGTTCGAAGAGAGTGGCTGCTGTTTCTTGAGCCGTCTCGGCTGGCAAAGTTTAGTTTCAACTTTGTGACAGGGCATGCGGATGTACTAGGGAATGAGCAGGCTGATAGGCTTGCAGGTAGCTAACTAACTAACTAACTAACTAACTAACTAACTAACTAACTAACTAACTAACCAACCAACCAACCAACCAACCAACCAACCAACCAACTAACTAACTAACTAACTAACTAACTAACTAACTAACTAACTAACTTAACTAACTAACTAACTAACTAATTAACTAACTAACTAACTAATTACCTACCTAACTAACTAACTAACTAACTAACTAACTAATTAAGTAACTAACGAACGATGGCTCCCATGGATTTTTTCACCTGTTTTCTAATTGTCAAGGATTCGCAGTCGTATGTTAAAACTGGTTCTATGTAACATGCAAACACTCTTTTTCTAACTTTCCTTGACATTGACTGCACAAAACGTTCTTCACTTGATCGAATGCAGTTCTTGCTTGTCCTATTCTGCTCTATATCTCAGTGATACATTGCCCATCTTATTTTATCCATGTGCCTAGATATATGAATTTCTACACTTGCCCCAAAATAATGTCCTGCACTTTAATTGCACATTTAGACACAATCTGTTTCTATATCACCATGACTTCTGACTTTCTATTATTCAAACTAAGGCCCTTGTTTTCATTGTCTACAACCAATGTATCTATCATTTCCTGTTGGTCGTTTTGACTTCTTACTCTCAAGACGGTGTCATCAGCATAGCGTAATTTATTTACACTATGTCCACCAACCAGGATCCCAGGCAAATTTTCTATAGATCGTATTATATATTAAATGTACAATGAGAACAAATCAGAAGACATTACACAACCTTGTCTGACGCCCGTCTTTATACACTGAAATTTTCCTACAAGGTTGTTGGTTCTTATGGCTGCAGTTTGCTGTAAATATGTGTTATTTATTATTCGCAGATCTTTGCCGTCAATGTTCAGTTGTTTTAGTAACTGTATTATTTCTTCATGCTTCACATTGTCAAATGCGTCTGTGTAGTCTATGAGGCATAAGTACAGATGTTTTACTTCTGATGAGGTCTTTCTGGTGACTGCCGTTTTCATCGATGATGAACTGTATTTTTCGTGGAGGACTTTTGTGTTGGCATTCTGGCGGCGCATTATGCACAGTGTACCTGTGCGGGCTGTTGGCTTGCCGACACTCCTGTCTATTCCATTGCTCACATGGGGCAGTGAGGAGCATTTTGTGATATTCACTGGCACAGGAACGGAGCAATATGGGGACGACCCGTTGCCGTGAAGTTGGAACCGCGACTAACTAACTAACTAACTAACTAACTTCTGTAGCTCTTTCTAATTGAGTGCTTATAATATATATGGTGATGTTTGTGCCCTTTCCCTCCACAAATCCTACTGTTCATCAATAATGTTTGGTTTAATCTGGTTTCTTATTCTTTTCATAATTATTATGAGTAACAGCTTTGTCATGTGACTCATAAGACTTATTGTGCGATGCTCTTCGCATTCTAAAGCGTCTGGTTTATTTGTCAGAGCTATAAAGATGGATTGTAATAGGTCACTAGGAATGTAGTGTAGATGTCATTTAGAAATTGTGTCAATATTTCGATTTCAAAATTACATAATGCCTCAATTTCCTCTACTGTAATGTTGTCTGGACCGGGTGCCTTTTCTTTCTTCATGCGATATATTGTATCTTCAACTTCCGCTGCAAGTATTGGTGGACCTTCACCATTTTTTCGAATATTTACTTCCGGTCTCCTATCATCATACAGCTCTTCAAGATATTCCGTCCATCTATTGACTATATCTTCTTGTATCATCAATATTGCACCGCTCTTCGATTTTTAAACACCAAGTGGTATTTCATGTTTTTCTACCGGTGATTGTATTTGTTCGTTGATACATGGAATGTAAATCTTTTCCATAATGTGTCCCAATTGCCATGCACTGTTGATTCAGCCATACTTCTTTAACCATTCTCCATTTATTTACTGTTTCATTATGTATTTTATTGTTTTCTTCTTTATCTTGCATTTACTTTCTTATTTCGGCCATCATTGGAAATATTTCATCTGTCATTAATTTCTCCAATTATAGGCCAGGCGGATACATAATCAGACTGAAACGGGTACCATTAGTATATGGGACCCTTCGCTGGTTGTTGACGATAGAGACGCAGCACATATGGTAATTTCCCGAATGCTGTGTTGTCGGTTCTTGACTAATCTAAACTCAGCTTGACGTCTACAAGTTTGAAAAGATGAAGCAACAGAATGCCGGCTATACGATAATTACGTAGGTAACGAATGTTCATATCTAACCAAGTGTTATGTGATGAAACAAATTACTTTTGGCAAAGTAAAGCATTGTAAAGGGCAAAACTACGTCCAAGAGGGCAGGGGAATTACCGGCTTAGGAAAGACGCATGTTCAAACGCAGCAACATTTGCTTTTGATGTTTTGTTTATGAAGGGTTCAGAATAGACAGGAAACAATAGCAGCAGTACTGGATCTTGAGGATACATATAACATAGTCAGATATGATCACTTAATGCACACTCTTATTGGCTAATAGTCCATGCATGGTGAATTGGATAACAGCTACCCTGAACTCTCGTAGGGTTGCTTTCTACCTAGGTTATTGGACCTCAGAGGCGCGCATTATTATCCCCGGTATTACCACATGGATCTGCAATATTGCCTGTGCTATTCAATGTAACACAAGTAAGGTTGCAAGTGTTGAAGCATCAGGAATTGGATGGATATTGGCATATGCAGATGATGTTCTTGCGCATAGGCAGGGGAGAAACCGAATGCAAATAGCGCAGGAGTTGCAAAGTGATCCACCGGTGTAAAAGATGGGAGGTGACAGTAAAACTGGAAATGACGTCTGTGTTATAATGTTCTCTGGACAAAAGGCTTGTAAAATCTGACGTCCCAAGTCTTACAATAAATGGCAGAAATATTAACAGACAGAGTCTACCGAGGTACACGTTAATCGCCTTCGACAGAAGCCTGTCATTCAGGTATCATGTAGAGAAGCTGTTATGAGATCTAAGAAGGGAATCAGTGCGATGAAGATCATGACAGAAATTGACATCGAGTAAAGAATGTCCTTAATACTGCATCAACATCTAATTCTCCCAGTAACTGAGTATGGATTGGGACTGCTCACAGTGACAAGGAGTCAGCTGGTGAAACTAGAGCCTATACAGAACTAGGTTATGCGTGTGATACTGGGTTACACAAGGTCCATGCCGGTAGTGTGTATAAGATACATCCTAGCTTTACCCAGCTTAGGCACAAGATCAACGTGCTGCGGGATAAATCATATCTCCGAGTCGCTGCAGACACGAAACAACCCCGGCATGAAGCTCTGGACACAGTTTAGGTCTACATGCTGATCATGGAAAAATAATGAATGGCTCAGGCAAAGGAAGGAATGCAGGGATTGGCCAGCGGGCTGCACTGAATGGGAGATGCACCAATTGATCCCCAACAAATCGCGACGAGGCGATGTATTCATCTACACTGATGGCCTTGTTCTATGAGGTTACAGAAGTAACCGGGGGTTCATGGCAAAGGTTGGTTGACGGTGGTTTTTGCGGTAGAGCCTGACATATGATATCACAACATTTAGTCTAAAAATGGAGGTAGAAGACGAACGGCTGCGGTAAGCTGTGTTGAAAACGAACAACACGCGCATGTCGTAATTGTAACGGCCTTACAAAGTACTATGCGAAAATTGAAGACAGATATGCTTCGGGCAGAGTGGCAGACTTCTATTCAACAATCATGAATATTGGGGAGCACCAGTTGAATTTTTCCACCAGGACGTGCTGGTGTGGGGGAAACGAGCGAACGTACAGATTGGCTGCGTCTGCACCTATTGGTGGGGTATTGGTGCATGATAAGGCAGATGTGGAAGGGATCCTTTGTAATAATGTGTATAGTGTAGAAGAACTGGTAGATCTTCACGGCTTGGAGAAAATGTTACTGCAGGAAGTGATCAGAGTACCTGGCGGACACTCAAAACTCTGAGGAAAGCCCAGACGGAGATATCATCAGACAGCTATTGGTATAATTATGCTTGGACTCTTCGCTGGTTGTTGTAGAAGAGGACGAAGCGCATATGGACATGTTCCGAGTGTTGTGATTTTGGTCCTTAACTCAGCTTCACTCAAGTCATTCTGTGGGACACAATTGGGCAAGAATCTGAAGTAACATGAATATAACAGTTATTTAAGAAAATGTTACTGCAAACATTTTAAAATAGCTTTACGAAAACTGTAAACAATAGCTTTTATTTGGCTATAACGTTTGCAAGGAAATCTAAGAACAGCAGTAATGCAATCTATAAAAGATACTGCGATATAGCTTATACTCAAGTAGCTATACTTCACTTACTTCAACGCTTTAGCAATATTTTTCTCCGTACAGCTTGGACATGCATGTAACTTATTAAACATCTCGTCACACGTATGTTTAAACTTTGAACTCATGTGATGATACACGAATAGGTTCACAGACGAGTTCAGGACACCACACACTGTGGCGAAAGACCATACAGTAAAGAAAATGTTCCTATAGTAACCATTAGGATTAAAACCTGGCTGCAGAACTGGAAGGGCAAGAAACATTATTGTTGGTAAATAGCAAACCACATAGATTGTTGCTATGAAGGTTGCCATTTTGATGGCTTTTTCTTGACGTCTTGTGGCGTTCTGTGTTCCATTTGGTGCTGCTGTCAGCATGATTCTCCAACGGGCCTTTTGCCTTAGTCGGAGTGTAAGAACCGCAGTGCAAACTACAACGGCGAAAAAGGCAAAGAACTGGATGGCTGCATTAAGGCTATAGGACATGTTAGATACTAGACTATTATGCCTGGCAATCATGGCTCCCAATAAAGTCCTGTTAGTCTGGGGTTCAGATATCCAGCCAAGTAAAAATGTCGAATATATCGGGACCATGATTAGAAACATAATCAGATTGATAGACACGACCACATTGATAATGACTGTCTTTGATATGATTCTTTTAATCTTCAATGGCCAGACCACACACAGACATCGCTCAAAGGTGATGAAAGCAATCAAGCATCCCGAAATCCTGCTGAAACAGCCATAAGGTAACGATGCGAATGCCGCCTGAATATCAACAAATATAATCGGTAGCCCGGAGTTCAGGAACAACGGATTCCAGAAGATACTCAAGCACAACGAAGCCACCAAAGATAGCATATCAGAAAAAGCAAGTGCGACATAGCTAATATTTGTAGTCTCTGAAAATCCTTGCCTGAAGAAGACTAATATAGTTATTCCGTTAGATGCTATACCGAACGGGGATAAGGTTCCAACTAAACCAACATTGTTGATTGTGACAAAGATCGCTGTGGTTGTGGTATCGTGGTCGTCAGATGTAGAATGTTGCACGTTCGTTGAAATTGATGTCATGGTGTAGCTGGCTGGTATGTGAATTGTTACGATGTTTATATGTAAGCGCACATACACACACACATATAATTCACCTCTGGCACAACTCCGAAGAACAACAAAGTCTAGATGGCTAACATAGATGAGCAGTCGATGATGAAAACTAACAAAAGTCCTGCATATACACGCGAAACCTTTCAAGCAGGCCCATTATCAAGAAGATAACTTCATTAATATAGCTGTCACCGAGAAAATAATTATACGTTGCTTCAATTCAAAATTAAGGCCTCTGTAATTTTCAGGGTCATAGCTTTTGGAAATCGTGTTGCTTGTGTACGTTTCATTATTATCCATGTACTCTGTACACAAACCTGTGGGTTGAAACATGTACTTTCGTTAAAGCAACCATTGGCTCTCTGCCTCATGACAACACGGGGAAAATCTACCCCCGCACCTTTTCTTCAGCTTCTCGGCATCAGTATATATAATAGTAGTGTGTTAATGTGCTACAGTAATAATATAGCCTGCTCCTTGGCACAGATGTTATGGCCGCGGTTCGTGATCCTGCATACCCGCGCTTAAACAACAGCTGTGCGGATTTGGCAGCAGACCACGTTGCGTTGGTTTTTACGAATTGGTATGGGTGCAAGCGTTCAGAAAGCAACGGCAAATTACTGAACGTAAAACTTGCCAAGAGATCTTTTGTTCCCTATTTTTTCATATCCTATTAACATGACATTGCTGTCAACACCAACACTGCTGTTGTTGATGTCTTGCAAGTTTACGTTCAATAGTTTGCCATTACTTTGTGAACGACCGGCTCCGATACCATCACTATAACAACCAAGGGGACATGGTCTGCTGCCAAATCGGTTGCATCTGTGTTTTGAAAGCAGGTAAGCGGAATTACAAACCGCAAGAGATCACAAAAGCAAAAATGCTGGTGTTGACTGCAACGTCCTGTAAAGGATATGCAACTAACATTTTAACAGTATATCCTACGATATAGCAATAGGTCACTATCACTGGATGTAAGAGAGTGCTGAAATGCTATGTAGAACCAGTTTTGCTGTATGGCAGTGAATCTTGGAATGTAAATGAACAAATTAAGAAGAAATTAGAAGCAACAGAGATGTGGTTCTATATCCCTTGCATATAGCCATCTTGACCGACGGTAGTTTGTTCAATGGAGTTTATATTTCTCTATAGCACAAAGTCTGGGCTGAGTTTAGTGACCATGTGTTACCCATGCAGCATGATGGCTTTCTCGGCCAGCCTAGTTTGCTCCAGAAGAATGGTAACACTAATTCGCTTGAAACAAGTCATGCTGCAGAAGCTGGCAGATCAGCAAAGCAATGTCCTATATATATATATATATATATATATATATATATATATATATATATATATATATATATATATATATATATATATATATATATATATATATATATATATATATATATAGACAGACGATAGTTTGTGCTTTAAAAAGGCATAATAACTTTTACCTATGGCGGTAGCGAATGTGCTGATAAGGCCAATTCGCGCTGTAAATGTTAGTTCACTGTGGGTGCATGTGAACACGTGGTCATTTCCACCATCATGCACCATCTTACATCTCACACGCTCGGTATGTGACTTATTTGCAATAATTTTCTCCTTTGTCTTTATTCCATTTCTGATCTTTGCCCCCCATGCAACACGTTCAGCGGCGACTTGCTCCCATTGTGCATTATCAATGCCTGTATCAATCATGTCCCGCTTACACACATCTTTGTATCGTTGTAGAGGCCGACCCTGAGATCTCTTACCATCTGTAATTACCCAAAAAAGATGTCCTTTGGTATTCTACCATCATCCATCCTCCTAAAATGTCCTATCCATCTAAGTCTAAGAAGACTATCAATCAATTATATGCCATGCCGGAAAGCGTGGGCGGTCATGATTCGCCATTTCACTCGATCACCAGAGTCGTGGATCAGCTCAGTGTTCCTGTCTCGTCCATGCCATGTGGCCAAGCCATCCAGGTATTTTCCTCTCGGTCTTCCTCTTGGTCTGTTCCCTTCGATCTTGCCAGTTGTCACTAAGTTCTCCAGTCCATTTCTTCTCATAACATGTCCCAAAAAATGTGACTGTCTACGTCTAATTTCTCTAATCAATCTACGATTTTCATTTGTCTCTTGTAGTACTTGGTCATTGGTTTTTCTATCTGTCCATGGTATTCTTTGCATTTTCCTCAGAAACCACATTTCTGCAGCCATCAGATGTTTTTCAGCTTGACTGCTCATTGTCCAAGTTTCACATCCATACAAAAGAACAGGCTCTATGTATCCCCTCAACACTCTTTTTCTCGTTTCAATTGACATCATTTTATTGGTCAGAATGTTTTTCATCTTGCTAAAGGCTATTTTCGCAATGGCGATTCTTGTTCTAATCTCTTCAAGGCATCTGCCATCAGATGTTATGACTGTTCCGAGATAATTGAACCGATTCACTTGTTGAAGAATATCCCCATTTACTTGTATATTACATTGTGGTACTTCGTTCTTCCTAGTGACGACCATAACCTGTGTCTTCCTACAATTTAATTCCAACCCCAGCTGCTCACTGTGTACAACAACAGCGTCTATTAATTGTTGCAGATCCTGTGCATTGTCTGCAATCAATACTGTATCATCTGCATATCTAATGTTATTAACCGTCACACAACCTGATCTTTCCAATACTTCAGTATATGTGATTTTGTCTTGCCACATAATACCAAGAATTCTTCGCAAACACCGCATATGAAAGCTGTGTAAACGTTTACCTTGGTTTGAGTAAGTTGTCCAGGTTTTACTGCCATTAAAAAGAGTACTAACGACACAGGCTTTATAGACAAGGATTTTTGTTTTGGCAGTAAGCTTCCTGTTCTCCCAGACTCTTTTTCTTAACCTGTTCATTGTTGTTGCTGCCTTACCAATCCGGATGTTGATTTCCTGATCTAGGGATAATTTACTATTTACCACTGATCCTAGATATGTAAAATGGTCTACCATCTCTAGTTCGGCATCATCAATAAAGATTGATGGTACCCCATGTGCACATTGTGACATAATCTGTGTCTTCTTTTTGCTAATTGTTAAACCAAATTCAGAACAAGCATTGGAGAATGCAGATAGTAGACATTGCAATTCTTCCTTAGAATGGGTTGTGACTGCATCATCATCTGCAAAAAGCAACTCTCTGATCAGTACAATCCTAATTTTGGTCTTGGCCTTCAATATCTGAGAATTGTAGAGGCCACCATCTTAGCGTGAATGAATGCATATACCACCATCCTGATCACAAAAGGCATATTTCAGTAGAAGTGAAAAGTATATTCCAAAGAGGGTGGGAGCTAGTACACAACCTTGCTTAACTCCACTCTTGATTTCAAACTCTTCAGAAGTTGCACCATCAAACATGATTATACCGTTCATGCCTGTGTGGAACGATTCCACAATGGACAGAAGAGTTAATGGGCAGCCAATCTTCTTGAGTGCCTTGAACAGACCCTCACGACTGACCAAATTAAATGCCTGTGTAAGATCGATGAAGGCAATAAACAGTGGTTGATTCTGTTCACGGCATTTTTCTTGCATTTGTCGTAATGAGAATATCATATCAGTGGTAGACCGGTTCTGTCGAAAGCCACACTGTGATTCAGGGTAGACTTGATCTCCTAGGACTTGAAGTCTGCGCAGAACAATTCTGGCACATACTTTTCCAACAATGCACAGAAGTGAGATACCCCTATAGTTGTTGCAGTCGCTCCGATCGCCTTTGTTCTTGTACAGTGTTACCATGCTTGAATCTTTGAAATCCTGTGGGACTTGTCCTTCTCGCCAGCATAGCTCTATTAGCTGGTGGATGTGTAGAGTGAGTGTGTCTTGTTCACTCCAGATAACCTCTATTGGAATCCCATCCATACCTGGAACCTTGCCAGATGCAAGTTCATTAACTTCTGTTCTGATGGGAAGTGTGTCCAGGTGGTCAAGAGTTGGTAGAGCCTCTATGGCGTTATATATATATATATATATATATATATATATATATATATATATATATATATATATATATATATATATATATAAAGTCTGCCCTTGTCTTGTCAGATGGGTTGTGGCAATCCTTTATGAACATAAGGTTGCACTGCGCATGGCTTCCTGGACTTCTGACCCCTGTACTATTACACCTCGGTTACCACAGGGATGTGATATGTCCTCAGTGCTCTTTAATGTCTACAACAGCAAAGTCGCAGCTATTGTGTCACCAGGTGTTGGTAGAATCTTGACATTTGTAGATGATGTGCTGTGTACAGTCAGGGCAGGGCAGGGACAGGGACACTTTGGCTAAAGACTTACAGATGGCAGTAAACAGGTTGGCAGAGTGCTGCAGGAACGCAGGGGCCGGTATAAACCCAGACAAGGCATCGGTTGTGTGGTACTCACTGGATAACCATATTGTGAAGGCAGATATCCCTTGTATTATATTACATCGGTGTCCTCTGAGTAACGAGAGTAAATTAAAGTTCTTTGGTATCCCCTTTGACAGGTGTATGTCTTTTAAGGATCACGTGGAACCTTTGATGTTGACGGCTGTTAGAGTATTATGCATTGCAGGCGATGGAAGCAACCGGGGTAGAGCATTGGATGCTTTATAAGCTCTTTCAGCAGTTAATAATTTATGTCATTAAGTATAGTTTGGGGCTTCTGACAGTATCAAAGAGCCAGCTTGAAAGGTTGGAGCGCATACAGAATGCGGCCATGCAGGTGATCCTGGGGTGTACAAAGGAACTCGTCAATGCATGAGGCATATTCTGGCGTTACCAACAATGGCGGATAGGTATATATTCCTTCAAGCCAAATTGTACCTGATAGTTGCTGCAGATAGTGTTCACCCCCTGCATGACGCCATGGATATGTTCAATGGTCATAGACTAAAACGATTCACGTTCTGGATGGCACAGGACATAAAGATCTATACGTCAGGTGTGTGATCTAGAGACCATCAATCGTAGAAAAAAGAGGGTTGAAATACCGGAGGATATGACGGACTGGCACAATGTAATAGTAACACAGGGTCGTGAGTTCAGAGAATGGGCAGCGGGGCGCACAGTTTGAGGTGCAACAACTGATTCAGAGTAACACACATCAAGGTGACATAGTGATCTATACTGATTTGTCAGTGGTGAGAAAGAGACGGAAGGGTTGTGGTTTAATTGCTGAGGCTAATGGAAGATTCTTAAAAAAAGGGAGAGTCTAGCATATGAGGCTACGACATCCAGCATGGGAATGGAGGTGGAAGCAGTCACAGCGGCATTCCGTTGGTTAGAGGAGACCACTGCAACGAACATTGCCTTGAACACGGACTCAAGGAGTATGCTTACTAAGGTGGAGAAAGGAATGTTTCGTGCGGAATGGCTCAGCTCGCATCATAAGTCACAGATTGAGATAATTTTATGGACTTTTGGCCCTGACCATGCGGGAGTTCGGGGGAATGAACAGGCTGATAGGCTGGCAGGGAATGCACGTCTTGGTGGTAGATTACTTTTGGACAAGGGGACGGTGGTCGTGCGCTTGTGGAACTAGGTGGAGAAGGAGAGGGAGCAGATTGAGAACCCGTATGTGGATAGGATGATATTTAGGGCACTTGGCAGGTGTTCTGGTAGAATCTCAATACGTAGAGGGAAGCAGACCAGGATAACTTTTAATCAGAAAGCGGTGGGAACGATTAGTAGTGTGACCCTTCGCTGGCTGTTGAACGAGGTGACGGAGCGTGTATGGGAATGTCCTAAGAGCATTGATGTCAGTTCTTAGCTCAACTCAACACACACACACACACGCACGCATGCACGCACGCACGCGCACGCACGCACGCGAGCGCATGCACACACACACATATAAGGGGCGTTCAGTTGAAAGCCGTTTGTGCCGCACCAAGTGTAATTGAGTACGATGAACATGATCATGTCATAGTCATGTGATAAGTACTGACCAATGAATAAAAGAGCACGTGCTTATCGCCCCTTGAATCATAGGTTCTGTTTCTGACCGTTGAGAAAATGGCCGGGATGATCCAAAATGCGTCCAAAGAAGCTCAAAGATTGGTGATTCAGTTTCTTTCATTTGAAGGATTCGATCAGTGGACATTCATCGAAGAATGCAGGCAGCGTACGGTAACAAATGTGTGTCGAAGACAACAGTGACAGCCTGGTCACGAATGTTTCGGAAAGGACGCCAGTTCACGACAGATATTCGACGCCCGGGTCAAGCGCATATTGTTGCAACAGAAAAGAAAAAAAAAAATCATCGCCAAAATTGATGCAGCAGTATAGATGAACCATTATCGAAGCATACGTTTGCTAGCGAAGAATTTGATGTGTCAATTCGTACAATTCAAAAGGTCGTTCGTAAGAAACTACAATATCAGAAGGTGTGTTCACAGAGGGTACCACGGATTTTGACCGACCACCAAAAAGAGGAACGCATGGGATGGTGTTTAGACCACTTGCTGCGTTACAGAGTGAAGGGTGAAGCGTTTCTCTTACGCAGAGTAGCAGGCGATGAATCATGGTGTCACCACTTTGAGCCGAGCAGCAAAAAAGAGAGCATGCAATAGAAGACCAAAAGCAAAAAAATTCAAGTTAAAGGTTTCCGCTGGTATGATTATGCTGAGCACATTTTTGTTACCATGAAGCGGTATTGTTAGCCGACTGTAAAGAACCTGGTGTCAACATCAACTCTACCCACTACTTACAAACACTAGACAAGCTGCAAAAAGCCACCAAGAATAAACGACCAGGCATACTTTCTCGCGGTGTGATTTTGTTGCACGATAATGCTCGTCCGCATGTCGCAAAGATTGTGCAGGAAGCATTAGCAAGGAAGAAGGGGGAAATTCTGCCTATAGTCCTGATTTGTCACCATGTGATTTTCATTTGTTCGGACCTCTAAAAAAATTTCTCAAGGGGCAAAGATTTCACACAGATGCAGACGTAATGAATACGGTAAACACTTGGTTCAGTGAGCACCCACAATCCTTTTTTTTTTTGAGGACGGCATTCGCTGCCTACCTAAGCAATGGGATGCTTGCCTGAATGCCTACAGCGACTTCTTCTGGCCACCCCATGGTGCATAATTCAATTAAAATGAATGCTTTATTTAATTATACCACACCTGTTAATGTTTATTTCAAGCTTTTGTAATAAAGCCTTTGGAACGGTTATATAATAATAATACAAATAATATAATAATACAATAATAGTTGGTCAACTAGTCTAGTTGGTCGTGCGTCGAGATACACTTGTTCCTGCAGCGAGGCGCCGTCGGAGGCGACAGGTTCGATCCCGCTCGGTAACTATTGCTTTCAAATTTTATGTTGTCTAGTGCGTCTTCTAGTCTCTATTTCCTTCTCCTCCTTCTGTGAGCGCCAAATAATACTATGTGTGTTTATTTATGCGAATATTAAGGTGGACGGTCATAGACTAAGTGTTGTGGACAAATTCACCTATCTTGGCAGAACTGTGTCACAAGCTGCCACAATTGATGACGAAGTGAATGCAAGAATCTCAAAGGCCAGCGCGGCCATTGGCAACTGTACAAGAATGTATGGGGCAGAAATGGAATAAGCCTGCAAACAAAGCTGAAAGTCTACAAAGCAGTTGTATTATCAATCAATCAATCATGTGCCATGCCGGAAAGCGTGGGCGGTCATGACTCGCCATTTCACTCGATCACCAGTGTCGTGGATCAGCTCAGTGTTCCTGTCTCGTCCATGCCATGTGGCCAAGCCATCCAGGTATTTTCCTCTCGGTCTTCCTCTTGGTCTGTTCCCCTCGATCTTGCCAGTTGTCACTAAGTTCTCCAATCCATTTCTTCTCATAACATGTCCAAAGAATTTTGACTGTCTACGTCTAATTTCTCTAATCTGTTTACGATGTTCATTTGTCTCCTGTAGTACTTGGTCATTGGTTTTTCTGTCTGTCCATGGTATTCTTTGCATTTTCCGCAGAAACCACATTTCTGCAGCCATCAGATGCTTTTCAGCTTGACTGCTCATTGTCCAAGTTTCACATCCATACAAAAGAACAGGCTCTATGTATCCCCTCAACACTCTTTTTCTCTTTTCAATTGACATCTTTTTATTGGTCAGAATGTTTTTCATCTTGCTAAAGGCTACTTTCGCCATGGCGATTCTTGTTCTAATCTCTTCAAGGCATCTCCCATCAGATGTTATAACTGTTCCAAGATAATTGTACCGATTCACTTGTTGAAGAATATTTCCATTTACTTGTATATTACATTGCGGCACTTCTTCCTTCCTACTGACGACCATAACCTGAGTCTTTTTACAATTTAATTCTAACCCCATTTGCTTACTGTGTAAAACAACCGCATCTACTAATTGTTGCAGGTCCTGCGTATTGTCTGCAATTATTACTGTGTCATATGCATATCTAATGTTATTGATGTTTCGTCCTCCAATGCTGATTCCATTTATATCCTCTACATTTCTGAAAATATTTTCACTGTACTGGGAAAAAAGATCTGGAGACATCACACATCCCTGCCTAACACCTCTCTTAATTGGCTGATACTGTCCCACTTCATTATCAATCCTTATTGCAGCTTGTTGTTTCCAATATATGTTTTTTATAAGTCTAATGTCTTTCCCATCAATTTGTAGATCTGCAAGCATATCCACCATGCTGACATGTCTAACGCTATCAAATGCCTTTGTATAGTCAATAAAGCAAAGATGTATATCCTTGTTTACTTCTATAGCACGTTCAATAACTGTTCGCAGCATATACACAGCATTTACTGTACCTTTCCTTCTACAAACCCGAATTGTTCTTCCCCTATTTCAGGTTGTATCTTCTTCCTCATTCTTTGCATGATAATTCTTAGCAAAATCTTTGTGATGTGACTCATTATACTAATTGTTCTATGTTGATCACATTCCAAGGTTCCTGATTTCTTTGGGATTGCAATAAATATAGAGTTACATAATTCAGGAGGTATATCTCCAGTATCATATAATGTGTTCAGCAGTCTGGTGACTTGATCTAGTCCAAATTCTTCTAAAGCTTTAATCATTTCTGATGTGATGTTATCTGCAACGGGGGCCTTGCTATATGCTTGTGAAATATGGATTGTTTATCAGCGACATGCTAGGAAATTAAACAAGTTCCACATAGTCTGCCTTAGGAAGCTATTGAGATTAAATGGCAAGACAAGATCCCAAATACTGAAGTTCTAGAAAGAGCGTCCATGCCCAGAATCCGCACTCTACTAATTAAAAATCAGATTCGTTGGGCTGGTTACTTAATTCGTATGCCAGATCACAGGCAACCTAAACAATTTTTTTACGGCGAGCTGCATTGTGATAAACACTCCCAAAGCGGCCAGAGGAAACGCTTTAAAGACACTCTGAAAATCTCACTGAAAACTTTTGGAATTTTTTTTTGACACCTGGGAGACGGCAGCTGAAGACCGTAATTCGTGGCGTACATCATTACATAAGGGTGCAGTCACTTGTGAAGCAACCAGGACTGCAAGAGCTGTGAAGAAAAGGCTGGACAGATAAACCACTGTAGGAGATCCTCCTCCTGGAACATCAAGCATTCTTTGCCCACATTGTCAATGAACATTTTGAGCCAAAGTTGGCCTTATCAGCCATCTTAGACCTCACGGCTCCATACTTTCAACCCCACTGGATGAAAAAATGGTCATCATCATTCTTGATGGACACACAAACAACGTGTGTGTGTGTGTGTGTGTGTGTGTGTGTGTGTGTGTGTGTGTGTGTGTTTGTGTGTGTGTGTGTTCTATCAAATGAAAACGATTTTATGCAATAAAAATGGAAATTTTTAAAAATATAGTTCTTGCATGTTACATAGAACCGGTTCTCACATATAGCTGCAAATCCTCGACATTTAGTATACGAGAGAATAAATCCCTGGAAGCTTAGGGACGATTTTATAGAAGCATTTTGAATATTTCGTGGACAGCCAAAATTAGTAATCTGGACGTTTTAATGTAAGGTAAGTCGCAAAGACAATACAAGCAAGTGGTAACCTTCATTTTGTTGCTAATTTATGAGAAGAAAATGACTGGAACATGTTGTGACAACTGGACGTATTTGTAGGAAAAGAGATATAGCAAGACAGTGCGAAAAATTATTGAGCAGTCAAAACACGAACTGATACATACCGTTTAAGATGGTAAGACAAGGGGGAAGTTTGATCTCCCAAGCAAGACACTTGATGATGATATGTATAGTGACGAAATATCAATAAATGTGCTTTATAGATAGCTATGTCCAAGTAAGGTATTTTGTAGAGGCTGCAGAGATGTGACTTTACAGAAGAATAATGAAAACACCGTGGACGGATAGAAAGAGCAATGAAGATATCTTGAAAGAAGCTAACTTTCAAAGAGAACTGGTTACGCATATCAGAAGAAGGCAGTCAACATTCTTTGGGCATGTCATGAGAAGTGGAAATCTAGATTATGTCGTCTTAACGGGACATTTGGAAGGAAGGAGAGACATCGGGAGACCAAGAGAGAAGATGCTGGACAGTTTGATATCTTGACATGGAGGCACATCAGTAACAGAAAGCACACGAGACAGGCGGCTGTTGATAGACATATCGCCAAAGCCGTATAAGAATAATAATTTTGTGAGGTCATTACAAACCATATTAATGATATATAGTATATTTATATATAGTAAAGTCATACAAAACCAATCACGTCAGCAGTTTTCCAAATTTAGGGTACACACAGACATCCGTTGAAAGATGCAATACAGGGATAAAGAAATGAATCTAACACAGAAGACACAAACAATATATTGCACGATTCGTTGCCTGGCATATTTCGCTGCATCTCGTCAGGTGCATACGGCAGAGTTATATATCATATATATATCATATCACATAAATGATACTATGGCTGAAATACTTAAAACAATATATTGTTTATGACTTCTATGTTTAAATTCATTACGGGAGGACATTATTTTAAAAGAAATGAATTGCCATATGCAACGATATTTTATAGACATTAACAATATCACGAAAAGCAGAAATATCGGCTTGTAAATGCTGCACAATAAGTAGTTAGATTATGAAGAAACTGGAGACAAGTCTCTCTCTCTCTCTCTATCTATCCCTCTCTCTCTCTCTCTCTCTCTCTCTCTCTCTCTCTCTCTCTCTCTCTCTCTCTCTCACTTAAGAAGAAGAAGACGACGAACAAGAAGAACGTGAACAAGAACAAGGAGAAGAAGAATAAGAAGAACAAGTACCCAAACAAAAAAATAAACAATTAAACAACCCCCACCCCAACCCACAACCCCCCCCCCCCCCCCCCCAAAAAAAAAAAAGAAGAAAAGAAACACACACACACACAAGAAGAAGAGGAAGAAGTCACATTCAATTTGAAATCTCGTTGTTAGATAGCTGACCATACAGCGTCCAAGCTCCCGTCTTAAGACAGCTACCTTGATGGTAATCTGAATTCTCGTCTTTAAATAACAAATGACACATTTAGTAAACGGCCTATTTAACGCCACTAGCTACTATTTTTATTACCAACATTGCCGCGGAGGTATGAGTGCAAATGAGAAAGTAGAAAATTAAGTACCACTGCCAGTCGTGCCGGAAAGTTTTTAAAAAAAAAGAAGAAGAAGAAGAAGAAATAAAACCTTAGCAAACGAGCAATGTAAAGTTGATAAGTTCACTTTAGAATAATCTTTTCTACGCTTGGAGTTTCAGTCTCTCCAAGCACAAATTGACGACCTTAGGAAACTAACTTCCATGGTGGTTATTTTTAACATGTATCGTGATCCATATCTTCACTCAATAATAACGCCCTCGATACCTTAAAGAAATTATACGATTTCGATTTATAAATGTCGATTATTAAATGACTGAGAGAGTATAATGCACTATAATTTCAAAGAACCAAATAATTCAGCTGCTTGGTGTGCTTGAGTTTGTTAACTTACTTCCATTAAGATGAAATTTCAGGACTTCAATTTAATTTGATTTGGGAATTAACTAGAAGAAATTAAGTTACATTGTTTGATCTGCATCACTTTCTATGATACACTTGGTGTACTCGAAACCACTGATATGTGGTTATAGGATTTGTGACGTGAATTATTTTATAGATCACTGATTATAATAAATACTTCTAGACAAAGGAATGACGGTCATTGGCGGTAGTTATCATGAAATCTTTAATAGAAGCCATGATGAATATGGTAGCGAACAAACCGAGCGGGTTTCAAACGTTTTTAAGTACAAGGCTTCCCTTACTAACAGTGTACATACTTTATGTGGCGTGTCTGTAGGATAGAGGGCATTGATGGCGTAGTGGCTAGTACGATTGGCTGTCGGCCTGGTCGTCCAGGGTTGGAATTCGCTTCAACGCAGGTTTGCTCCCAATTCGACCCAGCCTGAAGTAGATAGCAGGGAATCTCTTGAGAAGTATAGATGGTATGTGCGTGATAATAACAATATCAGATCTTTAATGCTTTGTAAAAATACGGCATCGGTATCATTTACCGCTTATCATCAGTATCATGTGCCAAGTAAACAAGCGTGGCGTTTCGCCATGTCATACAAATACCAGAGTCTTGGATATAATCTGTGACAGTTATTAGGCCTTTTTGAAGCACAATGTACAAACTATCGTCTGTCAAGACGGAAAGGTGCCAATGATGATGATGATATATATATATATATATATATATATATATATATATATATATATATATATATATATATTGATATCTATGGGACAAGGAAACAGAACAGATGGTGTCACTATTTTATTAATATCATATGATTTGAATCCATGAAAGATTTAATAATGTTAGTTAGTTGAATATCCTTTACTGGATGTCGCAGTCAACTCCAGCATATTTTGCTATTGTGATCTCTTGGCAAGTTTACATTCAATAGTTTGTCATTGCTTTCTGCATGATAGGCCCTGATACCATTTTTAAAAAAAAACCAACGCAAGGCAGTCTGCTGTCAAATTGCCCACAGCTGTGTTTCAAATGCGGGTATGCGGGGTTACGAACTGCAACCATTACCTCTTTGCCAATGAGCTGGCTTTAATAAAGTAGTTGATTAATAACAAGTACTCAATTAATATAACCCAGAATAATATTTTTGTATATGCAGACTATCATTATCCGTGGCGAAGGGGTTACAGACACGATTCGTAATCCTGTATAGCCAGGTTCAAAACACAGCGGTGCTCGGTTTTTTTTTTTTCGAAAAAGGTAGAGGTGCCAGTCATTCAGAAAGCAATGGCAAACTACTGACTATAAGATTTGCCTAGGAGTCACGAACAGCCACAAATGCTGCGGTTGACTGCTACGTCCAGTGAAGGACATGCAAATAAAAAATATGCAGACTAAGTAACTCATGGTTTTGTTAGTTACTTTTTCTAAAGTGCAAGATTTGGCATTTTATAAAAGTTGAAATTCACCATAAATCTTAAGGCTTATTACATTATTCACAATTTTTAATATTATTATTACATGACAGTCGTGGTGCATATTTTTGCATTTGCAAAAATGTGCCATATTATTAAAAACGGCTTTAGGAGGAAGGAGGAGGAGGAAGAATGAAAAGGAGTAGGCGGAGGAGGGGTTGGAGTAGAGGAAGAGGCAGGAGGAAGAGGGAGTTTAAGATTTTCATTTGAATTGTGCGTTCTAATGGTGGCCCTCAAAATAACAACACGAGTTATCCCCGTTAGCGAGAAAAAAACCAAGAGCAGTTATCTGCCCTTAGCTAATGTGTTTTGGTCACACTTTTCCAAGGGGGATTTAGACAATTTCCTTCTTTGCCTATGTTACATGATAAACTGACCCACAAACATTAATATCCCAGCTTAGAATTGACCGACAGACTTGAATAAGGTATCGTTGGATTTGTTTTTTTAAGAGGTATCAAAATATGCAGCTTATATAATTAAAAAGCAATTTAGAAAATGTTACTAAAGTAGCTAGTTTTAGCAGCGTTGAACAAATAGGATGCTTGTCTGAATGCCTGCAGCGACTTCTTACCAGGTGTATACTTTGCTTCCTAACTGTTGCCTTGTTCAATGTATGCCACACGTGTTAATGTGCCAACATGCTGTTTGTAATGAAGTCATTAAGAAAGGTTTCATTTGATCACCCCCTACATCTTGCAAACACCTGGCTATAGTTCCCTTTCTGTAATCTCCGTTTTCATATCGTTTGCTTTCATTTTCACACTTGCAAGAAACATTTTAAATCTCTCGTCACATGTGCGTTTGAACTTTGAACTCATGTGGTAGTACACAAATAGATTCACTGACGAATTTAAAACTCCGCATAGTATAACAAAAGACCAGATAGCAGAGAAGAGGTTCTTATAGCTTCCTTTAGAACTGAAACTAGAATTTAGAACTGGAACAACAAGACAAATGATTGTTGGTAAATAACAGACAACGTAAATTATCGCAATGAGTATTACCATTTTTATGACTTTGTCTTGTCGTTTTGTCACCTTCTCTCTTGCGTTCTGAGCTTTAGTCAACCTTGTTCTCCAACTGTTGTTTTGTCTCAGACCAATACTAAGAGCCCCAGTGCAAACAAGAACGGTCAAGAAAGTAAATACCTGAATTGTAGAATGAAGGTTATAGGAAATATTAGATGCGAAGTCAGCACTTTTAACAGCAACGACTCCGAACATAGTCCTATTAGTCCCTGAGTCGGGTACCCAGTCAAGTATTAATGTCCAGTAGGTGGGCACCATGGTTAGAAATATTATCAAATAAACAGAAACAACTAAGGCAATGACCACTGGCGACGATATAATCCTTTTAATCTTCAATGGCCAGACCACGCATAGACATCGCTCAAAGGTGATGAAAGCAGTCAAACATCCTGTAATCCTGCTGAAACAGCCAAAAGGTAAAGCTGCGAACACTGTATGAATATCAACAAACACAATCGGTATCCCGGAGTTCAGGAACAACGGGTTCCAGATGATACTAAAACACAACGAAGCCACCAGGGATAGAATATCTGAAAGAGCAAGTGCAGTATAGCTAATATTTGTAGTCTCGGAGAATCCTTGATTGTAGAACACTAATATATTTATTACATTAAATGTTATACCGAATACGGATATGGTTCCAGTGAAACCAACAAAGTTGACTGTAACAATTACCGAGGCAATTTCTGTATTAAGGTCGGCAGATCTGGAACGATTATCATCCTCTGACTTTGTTGACATGATGTTCTGCTTGAATATTGTTTACGTATTCACTATGTATGTATACAAATCACTTTTGACAGACTAATCTTGCGGTATAAGCTCTTTGCTCATGGGCAAAAACTGTTTCTGTAGTCTCTGTAAATGTAAAATATACCAGAAAATGTTAATACACGTAAATAAAATTATGAAAAGCAGAAGAATTACCAAACACTTCTAAAGCCGTCATCATGTGCCGTGCTTATAAGTGTGCGCGGCGCGATCATCTTTCGGCTGTTGGTCGCCTGCGGCGTGTTTATGCTCATGTTGGACTGGTAGTATATGGTTCCGTAGCACTGCTACTGAGTGAGTGCATGGGCGACACTGTGAGCTGTGAAATTCGCGGGGAATGCATTTACATATGTCCTGTACAGTAACCTGCATGTTCGGAACAATGGCTACCGGCTGTTGATGAATTGACTGAGTTGCCCTTTCGGTTCACGAGTGCATTTTTCAGGAGACTCCCAGGAGTCGGCGCTGAAGCTGCGGAGTTCGTGCTTTATGCGACACTTTCGGCGTGTGGCCCTGCGGTAAAAGACCGAGCCATGTGAGAAAACTCGGGTCAATGAGGTCTTTCTGGTAACTGCCGAGTCCATCGACGAGGAACTGTGGTTTTCGTGGATTAATTTTGTGTTGGCATTCTGGCGGCGGCATTATGCACAATATACCTGTGCGGGCTGTTGGATTGCCGAGACTCTTGCCTATTCCACTTTTCACATTGGACAGTGGGGAGCATTTTCTGTGATATTCACTGGCACGGGAACGGAGCATAATGGGGACGAACCATTGCCGTGAAGTTGGAACCTCGACAAACTAACTAACTAACTAACTATTTTTGGCATCTCATACGATCACCAGGGTCGTGGATCTACGTTTCCCATCCAAACACAAAAGCATGTGTTATATGCCACTTCAACAATATGTTTCTCATTGCAATTGACATCTTTTTATTGGTCAGTATGTTTCCAATCTTGCAAAACATTTTGCCCTAGCGATCCTTGTTCTAATCTCTTCAATGCGTCTCCTATCAGATATAATGACTGTTCTCAGATAGTTGTACAGATTCACTAGTTTAAGAATATTCCAATTTACCCATGCATGACTTTGTGGTATTTTAAAGCAATGATTCAGGTGACAAATTAATTAAATTATGCATGGAAAATGTGTTAACGATAGCAACCACACGTTTTAAACAACACGCATGAAGGCTCCCCACATGGAAGTCCCCAGACAGTAATACCAAAAGTAAGATAGATTATATTTTAATATAAAGAAGATGGAGATCAAGCATAACATCAGTAAAAACCCTACGAAGTGCAGACTGTATTACAGATCATCAGTTATTAATAACAGATGTGAAAGTAAACCTCAAAAAGCTTACCCAAGGACCAAGGTCTTTTCGTTTTGATCTCACAAAAATACCAGACGCATACAACGTAGAAGTAAAGAATCGTTTTGAGATCTTGATGTCTATACAGAAAGAGATGACACCCGATGAATTGGTAGTACACGCTAGTAATATCTTGATTTTATCTTGACATAAGCCATGGATTACATCAGACGCGTTAGAATTAATTAAACAACCAAGGGAACTGAAACAGAAAGGCGGAAATCCCGTTAACAGCAGAATAAATTATAAATCTTTAACACGAGAAATAAGAAAGTATACATAAAGGAGGGAAAACCATTTTATACAAAATTGTTGTATCATAAGTCTGGAAGAGATTACGAAGTGTTCAAACAAATAAAGTTATTAACAAGAAATGTTCAACCTCAATTAAATGGTACCTTTGACAATCGGAAAATACTCTAACAGATTCTAGAACAATTCTTGAACGATGGCAGGGATGCTGCAGCGAAATGTATTGATTGATTGATTGATTGATTTAGGAATCGACATCACAGCATTCGGGGCAATCCCATAAGTGCTCCCTCCCCATCCTCAGCAGCCAGCGCAGAGTTCCAACACTAATAGTACCAGTAGCAATCTGATTATAAGTCCGTCTTGCCTTCAACGTTGAGCGTCGGCCAGATCCCTTCGTCACTCCTCGTTGTCTCATTCTTGCCAGACCATGGTAATCCATTTGCTCCTCCGAGGTGTGCACGTGCTCCCACAAGGCTGCAACCACGTCTGCCTTGTCATGTATCAATACTCCACCAAGTTCTGCAGAGCTAGCCAATCTGTCTGCCTTTTCATTTCCCAGCACACCGGCATGCCCCGGAGAAAAGATCCAGGCGATGCTTGTCACCCGTGACCTCCGAAGCTGAAGCAAGCCACTCCGCACGAAGTCTGCCCGTCCTCACCCTCGTCAGCATGCTTTCTGAGTCAGTTACAATCAGCGATGTATGTGTGTGTCGTATTCTGCATCCAGCGGAGAGCCACAGTGACTACCTACACTTCCATTCTTAAGCTGGATGTTGTGGTATCATATGCCAGGCTCTCCTGCCCCAAACATCGACCATTAGCTTTAGCTATGAAACCCCAGCTACTTCTCTCACCTCTTGACACCGAACCATCTGTGTAGATAATCACATCACTCGAGTTGCTGGATTTCCACTTCCGTGGCCCCTGCTGGCCACTCCCTGCACTCCCGGCTTAATGTGATTATAACTCTGCACAAGTCTGACTGCTCCGCTGGCACTCTGACCCACTCCTCTCCACGCCTAATGTTCTCCAGGGGGCACACCTGTCTGATCGTATCCTCCGCCTGAGCCATCCATGATTTCCCTCTTATCAGTCGCTGACCCTTAACTGCGTCCAGCGCCTTATGCAGTGGGTGGTCTGTGTCTGCAGCTACTCTGAGGTATGCCTTTGCCTGCATCACCTTGAGCCTACCAGCAACAGTCGGCAGGCCAAGGATGTAACGCATACACACTACTGGGGTGTCTCTAGTTCATCCCAGAATTACCCGCATAGCTTCGTTCTGTATGCGCTCTATCTTCACCAGCTGACTCTCTGAGACAGTGAGCAGACCTAATCCATAATCAATTACTGAGAGGATCAAGTGCTGGTATAGTGTGAAAAGCATTCTCTGCTCTATGTCCATTGCAGCCATAGTTTTAAGTGCATTGAGTCCCTTTTGAGTTCTTGTCACGACCGTCTCCACATGGTCCTTGAAGGATAGGCTCCTGTCAAATGTGATCCCCAGATACTTCAGTTTGTTCTCTCTGCTGACATTTCTACCATCTATCGCGAGGCTTGGGATATCAGCTCTTACAATCCTGTTGTCCAGAGAGCACCACAAAACAGCCGCCTTTTCCGGGTGGATGACAGCACTCATTTCTGTGCACCAGTCAATCACTTCATCTACTGTCGCCTGTAACTCCTGGGCTGTTTGCTCCCTATCTCTCCCCTGCCTATATGCAAGAATATCATCTGCAAATGTTAGTATTCTTCCAACCCCTGGTGCTTCTAGGTTAGCAATCTTGCTCGTATACACATTAAAGAGCACCGGTGAGACTGCAGATCCCTGTGGCAGTCCCGGGGTTAACATATGTGGCTCTGAGGTCCATGCGCCCAGGCGGAGAGCAACCCGACGAGAGTGCAGGACGGCTGCTATCCAGTTCACCAACCAAGGATTGACCTTCTTCTCCATCAGTGCGGTCATCAAAATATCATATCGAACTCTATTGTACGCATCCTCGAGATCAAGCGCTACCGCCATCGTTTCCTGTCTACTCTGGAACCCCTCATAAACATCAAAGGCGAAAGTGGCTGCATTAGACCAGGTATCTTTTCCTAGCCTGTAGCTCCCCAGGCCTCTTGGAAGAACCTTCCCCCTTTCCAAAAAATCCTGCAGCTTAACAGCGACTATCTTCTCTAAAACCTTCCCAAATGTATATTGAAGGGTGATGATCCTAAAGCTGCTAAGCTTTGACTAATCCTTGAATGGTATTGGGAGAGGGGTGAGATAGCTGTGCACCCAATCCTGCAGTACTGATGCTGTCCTAATGCTCTGGTTAAAGCAGTCGGTCATCTCCTCCAGGTCTGCTTCGCTCAAACCCTTCATGTGGCCATACCTGACCCCATCGGGCCCTGGTGCCGTGTCTTTTGCCTTTTTCAAAATGTGTTTAACATCTTCCACCCGTATGATGTCTTCATACTGCATATTCTTCGTGGTGCCAGATAGTTCCTCTCTAACTGCATCCCTGGTGTCCGCATTATTATGATTGG
Source organism: Cepaea nemoralis (assembly GCA_014155875.1). NCBI lineage: Eukaryota > Metazoa > Mollusca > Gastropoda > Stylommatophora > Helicidae > Cepaea > Cepaea nemoralis. Next base: position 94,239 of record JACEFZ010016181.1, on the reverse strand, counting down.
TCTGCTCTAAAAATCTCTGGAGAAACGCCTCCCCTTTCTCTTTGTCTGTTGTCACGCACACACCATCATCTCTATAGATTGTTCCCACTGTCATCGGCCGATCTTTTCTCTGCATTTGCCTGTACAGTTTCCAGAATTTTTGCAGTGTTTTATCACCTCCAATCTCCTTCATGAAACATTCCCATTTTGCCTTTTTGGCCTCTGCAGCACAGCGCTTGAAAACCTCCACCTTGTCTTTCTTGACATTTTCCGCTGTGTCCACTTCCTCTCGTGAGCTTCGAAGTGTCTGTCGCACTTTCTTTAGCTGCTTCACTGCAGCTCTCTTTGCTTTCCAAGCATGGTCTACTTCTGGGGTCCACCATGGGGGCTGCAAAAAGGGAGTTGTAACAGTCCTGTTGCATGCCCCTTGTCTGAGGCGTCCAAGAAGGCAATTGGTCCACTCATACCGGAAGGTCTTGCGCGCTCTCCCAGCTTTAACTTTCCTGAGTTTAGAGATCAGGACTGAGCATGGCATGTGATCACTCCCATGGTCATTCAAAACATTCCACTTTACATCAAGGACTGATGACTGGGAGACCAGTGCCAAGTAAATAGCTGTGTCTGCATCGCCAGGCCTCATTGCCATTCTTGTCGGCCTACCATCATTTATGCAGACCACATCGGAGTCCACAATGGCATCTGCAAGAGCAATTCCCTGTCGGTTTTCTCCACTACTGTCCCAATCTCTGTTCCTTGCAGTGAAGTCTCCACATATGAGTAGCCTATCACCTGGTAATTCCTCCAGTTCCTTAAGCCAGTCCCAATGTTCCTTTCTGACAAAACAGTCCACTGTGGCATATACATTTATGATGTTCCAACTTAAGCCACCAATCTCCATTTGTATACCCTGGGCCTCTCTTGCACTGTGATTCCACTGGCTCAAGTCGAGTACCACATGCTTCACTCCTTCCTTCACCAGCAGACCTTGTCCATGTCTCTTCTGCCCAGTAGGGTTTATATAACTGGCGTACCCAGGGCAATGTATGATATGGATGACTGTGAGGATATGAATGATATACAAGAATTAATGACAGCAGAAACCGAACCTGAACCTCATTAAATTAAATTGCATGGCAATAAAACAAAACCTGAAGAATTATACCAGCTGAACTAGTTAAAACGGGAGGAGAAGAAAGCATTCAAATATATTAAGAAGTATGTAACAAGATATGGAAATATGATATATGGACACTAGAATGGAAGAGAAGTGTCTTTATTCCAATATCACAACAGAGTAACCTGAAATTAAACTATATGACTGTTGCCCTGATCAGTTATGCAAGTAAAACTCTACTAAAAATCATAATAGGAAGACTTTGTAAGGACATGAAAGTAGAGATGAATATGGTTCACGCTGGATTTAGACAATGAAGAAGAACAAGAGATCACATACTCAACATGCGTTTAATAATAGAGAAGTGTAGAGAATACTTTGTAAACATATTCTAATGATTTGTGGATTATTCAAAGCCATTTTACAGCAACAGCAGAATCTTTGGGAAATCATGAGAGAAATGGGATTTCCGTCACATGCAGTAAAACACATGGAAATCCTCTATTTAGACCAACAAGCAGCAGTGTTGGATGTGGCAGATGATCTCCAGATGGGTGTATCGGCTGCGGGACATCTTGCTTATGACCGAGATGTTTTCCGGACGTTTGTTATGAGGGCGTAGTTCTGCAAGGGATATGCTACTGAATGAATGACGAAGATAGTCTCTGTTTTCCTACAATTTAGTTCTAACGTCAGTTGTTCGCTATCTGCAATAACCGCATCTACTAAATGTTGCAGGTCATGTTTGTTGTGTGTAAGCCATTTTTCTGATTACCTTAGAGTGACTTACTGGAAAAAAGATGGTGAGTGACAGCCTGTCGTTAACATCATAGTGCTGGTTAGGAGAGGGTTTGAACCATTCATTACTTCTCTTTCGTTTTAACAAATGCATTTTACTATAGAAATATATCGAATTACGGATAATTCTGTTTTCTGTCTGGCGTCTTATTCACTACTTTATTATCTCCGTTGCTTATTCAACACTTAATGAGATGACCTTCTACTAAGATCGTATTCAATATTTTGTAATCTCATTTGTCTATTGCGTGTACGTAATAAGATATTATTTTGCTACTTATATTAAATGTGAACAAATTATGCTGATGTGAAGCCATATATACTTGAAAAAAGGTAACACCAGGACTTTGTATGAATGCCATCATTATCTAGATGCGCCCAAGGATCTGGTTGAGTGGTATTCTGCATGCTATGGATGATTGAGATACTTAATGCATGAATATGATGGTATATGTCTTGCTAGACATGGGATGTTGGCTACATCTATCAATATGTCAATATATATGTGACTATTCATCGCATAATATCAATGGACCGAAATAGATGATGTGAAGACTTGACCTTAGGGATAATAAAAGGTTAAAAGGCAGATGTGCGCATTGGACCGACCGCACTCAGCATATAGTTATCTGGCTAACCTTCATAGAATGTGGTAAAGTACCTAACTTTCTTATGAGGGGGGGGGGGGCATATGTTTGTTGTTCGTTTCTTTAAAACAGGTGGTGGTTTTTTGGCCTACACGGTTTGCGCGAATACGGGGTGCATATTTGGTTACAAATATGGAAGTCACCAGTGAAAGCTGAAGGATCTCACCTTTCTACAGCAGCAAAGATTGAAGACCTTATATCAGCCACTGACCACCCAGAGCGCAACTGTTCCAACAAGAACGGCCTTGTCACAAGCTTAGTATCCACATACTAACATTAGATACCTCACCAACCAGCCAGCAGGAAATCTGCATGAGAGCAAAAGAATTAACGAATATTTTTCAAACGAACAATCTAACAGACTATCAGATTTTGTTCTTCTACAACCTGTGTGTGTGTGTGTGTGTGTGTGTGTGTGTGTGTGTGTGTGTGCGTGTGTGTGTGTGTGTGTGTGTGTGTGTGTGTGTGTGTGTGACACCAGAGTACTCCCGATACTGACAATTATCAGTTATCAGTTATCAGTTGGGATATCTTCATTGCACTCCTGACAGGTCCATAGGTGCTCAGATCCTCCCCCAGCATAAGCATCAGTGTCCGGTGGCTAATAGTGCCAGTTCTGTGTTGGTTAACGAGGCACCTCGCTTACCCGACGTAGCTCTCGTATCTGGCCGTGCCTATTCTTACTCCCAAATCTTTCATCCTGGACAGCGATGTGGATTCACTGACGTCAAAGTCTTCTGTTCTTGACATATCTTTAAGGACGTTAATAACATCCGCACGATCCATGGGCTGGCCATCTGCAGGGAGTGCAGAGCCAGCCAGTTTATCAGCTCGTTCATTTCCCTAGACTCCCGGATATCCCGGAACAAAGATGAAGATGACTTTACGGACAACAGACTTCCTCAGCGACTCAGTCCACTGTCTACGTACAGATCCAGCTTCGACCTTCCGAATCATGCTCATTGAATCACTTAGTACACACACACACGTTGGTATAATGCTGTGCTTCTAGCCACAGGAAAGCCTGTGTTACTGCCATCACCTCCATCGTCATGCTGCTCGTGGGCAGAGTGTGGACACCACTGGATTCTTGGACAGTTCTGCCCGCTGAACGGGCTGTAAATGCCCATGCACTCCTCTGCTTCTTTACAACAGATCCATCTGTATAGATGAGCACTTGGGGGTTGTCTGCGTGTTCATTGATGAGCGCGTTGACCTCTGCATTGACAGTGACAGGGTTCTGTTCTCTGACGTCTGTCAAGTGTGATAATGCAGGAGAAAGTGCACTTAAAAGCTGGAGGCACCGGCACCCATTCCTTGCCGGGGTTGATACTGGTAGGACTGCAGACCTGTCTGATGACATCCTCCGCCCGACCCATCCATGATTTGTCCCTCTTTAGCCTGTAGCCCATTTCTCTGAATATATCTTCATGCAGAGGGTGCTGCTCATCCGCACTTATTTTCAAGTATACACGAGCTCTCCAGATCTTGATCCTGTGGTTTATTGTCGGGAAGTCAAGGAGGTATCTCATCGCTACACAGCTGGTGTCTCTCATGCAGCCCAAAATGATGCGCATGGCCTCGCTTTGTACCTTTTCAAGTCTTTCCATCTGTGTAGGGTTGACAGTAAGGATGGCCATGGCATACTCGGTGGGTGAAAGCACCAGTCCTTGAAACAGAAGTATTAGCAGTCTTTGCTCGATATTGGTAGTCGCCAAGACTCTCATTGCTGACAAACCTTTTCGAGCTTTCGTTATGACATAATCGACATCTCTGAAAGACAGGCTACGATCAAGCCTTACGCCAAGATATGTCATCGACTGGGTTCTACTCAAAATGCTCCCATCCATTCTCACTGCCGGCAGGTCTGTGTTCACAATATGGTTGTTTAGAGAGAACCATGTAACCGATGCCTTTGCAGGGTTGACAATGGCACTGGCATCCGCACACCATGAGTAAATTCGATCTAGTTCGCCCTGCATATCACAGGCAACCGCCTGTCTATCTCGACCCAGTCGATACACGAGAATGTCATCAGCAAATGACAGAGTCCTACCCCTCCTGCCCAACTGTTGTTCAGTGATCGGCACCGTATACACGTTGAATAGTACTGGTGACAGTGGTGAACCCTGCGGCAATCCTGGACATATCGTTGTCGGCTCAGAAGACCAACTCCCACATCTTAGCACCACCTTCCTTTAGAGCAGGACTGCAGCTACCCATCGTACAAGGTGAGGGGAAACTTTCAGTCTGAGGAGGGCTTGCATCAAGTGCTCGAAGGATACTTTATTGTATGCGTCCTCTAAGTCTATGGCGGCTGCACATGTCTCTTCTCTGACATGAAATCCTTCGTAAACATCTTGAGCAAAGACTGCCGCATTCAGCCATGACTCTTTGTTACGCCTGTATCCTCCAAGTGTGGGCGGGAAGCAACCGAGTTGTTCCAAGTCACAAGCAAGTCTGTGCTACAATTTTCTCCAGTAGCTTGCCAGCAGTATTCTGCATCGTAATGATACTGTAGCCGCTTATCTTGGAATGGTCTTTGTTCGGTTTTGGCAGCGGCAGCAAGTAGCTGTGTAGCCATTCCTCTTTGATCTGACCCCTCTGGATACTCTTGCAAGACCACAATATCGTTTCCGTACAGTAGGTTTTCGAGAATGGGTCGGCGTTGACTAAATGATGCACAGTTCCAGTACACTACTCGAACGTGTCCGATGCCCAATCTGTCACACTTTAACCACTTCCTGTATGCGCCTGCTCTTTTCCCAAGCTGTCTCCTTGCCGCTCGTCGCCTGGTTGTCGTGTTTGGCTTAAATATCGCCACCGGGCGCCGATGATATGTTGAAGGGAGTCCGGGCGCGCGTGCACAAACTCCGTTGCACGGTCCGAACTCCATTCGACCACGAAAAACACACTTAAACTACAAACATTTAGGCAAACACACGTTCAGTTCTAAGGGGCAACAAAATGTCCCGTCATCAATGTGTTAATTATTAATTATTTTATTTCGGGATATAACCATTGTTCATATCAACCCAATCATCCATTATATTCTGTTAAACTTACCAAGAAGGAATTAGTTAATTTGTTTATCATATTTACTTTTGTGTAACTGGGTTACACAGTAGTGTTTTAGTGCTATAACGCTTTCTGAGGGATACATATCAGGAGAGATGTGTGGCAGAAATAATACTAGTCTTCTGTTCTACAAGAGTGAGCATCCTCCTCTCTGACGGCAGAGCCTTTCCTGTGCTCTCTTGGCCTTCTACCTAAACACCTAACTTGATTCCCTTCGTGTAATCCTGTCAGATGTATCTGATTCAGTTCACTGGGGAGTCTTGCAAGCCATTTATGGTTTTCCTTTAGAAGCCCGCAACCACTATTTGGGGATGTCTTTCTCCCAACTCAACTTCCCATCCCACACCATTAGTGGTTAGTAATTAAATATCTGACCAAATGTAGTAGGCTATTTTTTTAAGCTGATAATTATAATTGGCCTTTGAATGATGTTATAAATATTAAAGTTGTTCTTGGCAGAAAATAAATGTTTCCCACTGCTAGTCTAAAATATGAGGCTAGCACAAAATATCAAATTTCCTTCATCAAGTGTAAAGTGGTACTTTACTCACTTTGCATCTTCTCAGACGGAGTAAACCCACAGAAATGCTAGTGAGAAACATTCCTATCCTGCCACTGCTTACGATAATGTTCTGTCTCTCTGTTGGTAACACCAGTGCACCAATTACTCAATTACAAGCATCATCATCATCATCATCATCATGGCGATGTCATGACACTGTCGTTTGGGTGTGAAGTGTTAGTTGTTCAATTATTCCAGGCTGTTCTATTTGAGGTGAAGTGGGCAGATCCCTTCCTTGTCACATTTCCCTCGCAGACTATCTCCAGATAATTCTGAAAAGTTGCCAGCTAATGATTTTATTAGGTAGGGTCGAGTCCAGAACAGTAGTGGTCGGAACCAATTAACCCCAATCTTCTACGGATTGAACCCAGACCACTGTCTTGGCGGCCTAAGACACTAACCATCAGTTACACGGCTCCGTTATAATCACACCTTCTATATTTAACTTTCCCAGATATTTTAACATACATTGCTCAATTATTTTGACAAGTAAGTTTACTTAAACTTTCTATTTGAAAGATTTACGTATATTAGACACACAGAGAAAAAACAGTGTAAAACAGTATTGATTACAAGATGGTCACGGAAAACTATCGTAATTGCAAAGAGTCAAAGAAATAACTCCAATTAGAAGCTTTGTATGGTTAAATTTAGTTCATTATGTCGAAGTCATGTGACTTCAAAGACGCTTAGTCTGTACTGTACATTGACTGAAAGAAATCTACATGGCACTGTTTGATCTATACTGCGGCAAGATCTTGTTTGATCTATACTGCGGCAAGATCTTGTTTGATCTATACTGCGGCAAGATCTTGTTTCAGTTATATGCATAATATACTTAAAATTATCATTATGTGGTTCTAACATTCACGACTTTGGCATGAATTGGTTGATTGTCTGCGCCGTTGTGGGATAAAAGGCAGAAAATAAAAAGAGGCGCTATGGTCATATAATTGTAAGAATTATGCGGCATCGATAAAACTCCATATGTGTACTTGTCAGAATATATTGTGCTGACTGGTTGCATCGTCAATCCTTTGGAACATTCAGTTTTCATTTTTAATACCGATCCTTTGTCGTTCAATTCGTGTTATCCATGAAAAGAGCGTGCATTTATCGGAGTGAGGTTGGTGGTGCGACGTGTTCAGGACATCTTACGGAAGCACCACTTCCATTTAAAATCTGTTTGGAGCTCTACTCCTTCGCCTTTCCGAGCTCAGAACCCAGCCGATAGTGCAGGTCTATAACTAAAGCTGACATTTGCGGAGAGGTACTTTAGGATATATCCAGCTCAGTGATATAATATTCGCTGCGTAGCAAGCACAACAGGAGCTTTTGATCGTCAGAAAAAGTCCTTTTTGTCGGATTGATTCGCATCTTTATCTTAGTACCTCTCTCTGGGGGAGGAACCACCCGGGTCATGACTCCAGGTGTCTTTCTCCTGCTCTGTGTTGGAACTATGTTTCCTGACGTAGCGTTGTCTTTCTGCTTTGCTTTGTCCTCATTCTTGTCCCATAACTGTGAACTGTGCTTCCTCTCAAGCCACCCCTCCCTTTCGGAGGAGAGCAGCGTATACTCAGTGCTTCGTGCCCTCACACATATCCTAGCACCTTTGGCCGTGGGAAGCAAGCTTCTTCCATGGCTGATTGCCTCTTTCGCCTCCTAGTTGGCGGTCCGTTATACGTCTTTGTTGCCATGATGCCTTCTTCACACCCCTTTCATGGCCCACGGAGCTGACATCCGGGAAGCCGCACATCTACATGAAGCCGGCTCTTCCTCTGGGCTACTTGGTTTTTAGGTTTGGCTCTATTGCAGAGGGCGGCCCTCGCAAGACGACTTCACCACCAATGGCAGGAGGTTGAACATCGGCAAACATTTCAATGAATCCGGCTACTGCTGCAACGTGGTGTTTCGTCCAAAATGTAGAGTCCCATTCTGAAATGCACTACCCATGTTTGGAAGGATGGTTACACATTCGACACGAGACAGTACACGTTCTAGATCTTTACTGAAAGATTGACTGGTTTTAATGTTGGACTTTGGCTATAATGCAATTTCCGGACAGAAACGTGAACCATATTACTGTAACGACTTGCCTATTCAGGATTATTCTATAACCAACACGAGGCATTTCGACTGCTTCGCCAAGTTAAGTAAGCACTGCATAAGTATACTCGCTAGAACTAGGCTTCAATAGGTAATATTTCCTGACCTTTTAGGTATTTCATTACCAACAGTTTTCCAACAAGTCCCCAGAGAGATGTAATTATATATATGTATATATATAAATAACACATTTTATTTAAATAATTTGTTAGGACAGTTGGCATGACGTTGAAGGCAAGATGGCGATAGCCTGGGGAAAAAAATATGGAAGACGATGTCTTAAATTGTGATGTCTTAAATTGTGATGTCTCCGTCACATTTCTAGTGTGCGTTCATTCACTTTGAACTCAAGCGTATTCCGTGCACACTTATTCTAGTAGCACTGGACTGCATTTTGCAAGTGGATTATTTTTCCCTATTACCATTATCCCTCGCCATTAGACGAACCCACTGTGGTTACATGGAGTACTTACAATTTACGTCACCAAGTCCAGGGCGAGAAGTCTACATTTTAGTCCAACTGACATTAATAGTTGTTGAACCCCACACCGAAGCATCAGCACACCGGGTGGTTAAGAGTGAGCGCTCTTATCCATTCTGCTATACTAACCTCCCCTCTTGTGTGTGTGTATATATATATATATATATATATATATATATATATATATATATATATATATATATATATATATATATATCCATTGGCACCTTGCCGTCTTGACAGACGATAGTTTGTGCTTTAAAAAGGCATAATAACTTTTACCTATGGCGGTAGCGAATGTGACTGATAAGGCCAATTTGCGCTGTAAATGTCCGTTCACAGTGGGTGCATGTGAACACGTGGTCATTTCCACCATCATGCACCATCTTACGTCTCAAACGCTCGGTGTGTGACTTATCTGCAATAATTTTCTCCTTTGTCTTTATTCCATTTCTGATGTTTGCCCTCCATGCAACACGTTCAGCGGCGACTTGCTCCCAATGTGCATTATCAATGCCTGTATCAATCATGTCCCGCTTACACACATCTTTGTATCGTAGTAGAGGCCGACCCTGAGATCTCTTACCCATCTGTAATTCACTAAAACAGATGTCCTTTGGTATTCTACCATCATCCATCCTCCTAAGATGTCCTATCCATCTAAGTCTACGAAGACTGAGCATGGAATAAACTGTCACACAACCTGATCTTTCCAATACTTCAGTATTTGTGATTTTGTCTTGCCACTTAATACCAAGAATTCTTCGCAGACACCGCATATGAAAGCTGTTTAAATGTTTCTCTTGGTGTGAGTAAGTTGTCCAGGTTTCACTGCCATAAAGAAGAGTACTAAGGACACAGGCTTGATAGACAAGGACTTTTGTTTTGGCAGTAAGCTTCCTGTTCTCCCAGACTCTTTTTCTTAACCTGTTCATTGTTGTTGCTGCCTTACCAATCCGGATGTTGATTTCCTGATCTAGGGATAATTTGCTATTTACCACTGATCCTAGATATGTAAAATGGTCTACCATCTCTAGTTCGGCGTCGTCAATAAAGATTGATGGTACCCCATGTGCACCTTGTGACATAATCTGTGTCTTCTTTTTGCTAATTGTTAAACCAAATTCAGAACAAGCATTGGAGAATGCAGATAGTAGACATTGCAATTCTTCCTCAGAGTGGGTCGTAACTGCAGCATCATCTGCAAAAAGCAACTCTCTGATCAGTACCCTCCTAATTTTGGTCTTGGCCTTCAATCTCTGAGCATTGTAAAGGCCACCATCTGAGCGTGAGTGAATGTATATACCACCATCCTGATCACGAAAGGCATATTTCAGTAGAAGTGAAAAGTATATTCCAAAGAGGGTGGGAGCTAGTACACAACCTTGCTTAACTCCACTCTTGATTTCAAATTCTTCAGAAGTTGACCATCAAACTTGATTATACCCTTCATGCCTGTGTGGAACGATCCTACTATGGACAGAAGAGTTGGTGGGCAGCCAATCTTCTTTAGTGCCTTGAACAGACCCTCACGACTGACCAAATCAAATGCCTTTGTGAGGTCGATGAAGGCAATAAACAGTGGTTGATTCTGTTCACGGCATTTTTCTTGCATTTGTCGCAATGAGAATATCATATCAATGGTAGACCGGTTCTGTCAAAAGCCACACTGTGATTCGGGGTAGACTTGCTCTCCTAGGACTTGAAGTCTGCGCAGAACAATTCTGGCAAATACTTTTCCAACAATACACAGAAGTGAGATACCCCTATAGTTGTTGCAGCCGCTCCGATCGCCTATGTTCTTGTACAGTGTTATGATGCTTGAATCTTTGAAATCCTGTGGGACTTGTCCTTCTCGCCAGCATAGCCCTATTAGCTGGTGGATCTGCAGAGTGAGTGTGTCTTGCCGACTCCTGATAACCTCTATTGGAATCCCATCCTTACCTGGAGCCTTGCCAGATGCAAGTTCATTTATAGCACACTTAACTTCTGTTATGGTGGGAAGTGTGTCCAGGTGGTCATGAGCCTCTATGGCGTTGAGGGCATCATCCGCTAGTTTGGTTTCACTTGAATAAAGCTCCAAATAGTGCTCTACCCATCTGTCCATCTGTTGTTTCTTATCAGTGATGATTTCTCCAGTCAAGGTTTTCAATGGTGCACTTCTTTTGATCACTGGACCACAGGCTTTCTTTATTCCATCATACATGCTTCTTATGTTTCCCTTATCACTTGCGATTTGAATGGACTCACATAACTTGATCCAATAATCATTTGCGCACTGCCTAGCAGCCTTTTGCACATCCTTCCTAGCTTGCCTTAGCTCACTCAGAGTGTTACGCGTTGGTCTTTCCTTGTTTCTTAAGAGAGCTTTCTTCTTCTTATCAATCAAGTGCTGCAGAGACTCGCTGTTTGCCGCAAAAACCAGTCATGTCTCTTATGATCCACAGTGCCGTAAACTCCTACGGCAGTTTTATAAAGAGTTTCCTTAATTTGACCCCTTTTCATTTACTGTACCATTTTCTGGTGTATCAGTGAAAGCGTCTTCAAGTTGCTGTTGAAACTGAAAGCACTTTTCAGGAACGTGAGTGTTAATAATATTAATCCTGGGGCTAGATTTGTGTTTAGCTGTGTAGATTTTCTTTGGTCTCAGTCTAACCCTTGCAACAACCAAAGAATGATCCGTATCACAGTCAGCACTGTGGTAACTTCGAGTCAATGATATATGGTTCAGATGTTGTCTCCGTGTGATGATGAAGTCCAGATGGTGCCAATGGCCGGATCTTGGATGTTTCCATGTGACCTTATGCATCTCTTTTGTTTTAAAAAAGGAGTTTGTAATACATAGGTCATCACTGGTGCAATGCTCCAGCAGCCTTTGCCCATTTTCATTCATGCGACCGATGTTGTATTTTCCAAGGCACACTGGCCATGAACTCGAGTCCTTGCCCACACGAGCATTGAAATCACCGAGCATATAAATGTAGTCAGATTTTGGAACTGCCTTGATCACGGAGTCTACCTCCTCATAGAACGAATCCTTCACATCATCAGAGGAATCGAGTGTCGGTGCATATGTAGTAATAATGGTGGCAAACCCACAAGATGTTGCCAAGCGCAGGGATAATAGTCTTTCATTTCCTCCTGCTGGAATTTCAATCATTCCCAGTAGCGAATTCTTCACTGCAAAGCCCTCACCGTGTCGCCTTGTTTCTGCCTGCCCTCTACCCTTCCAAAAAAAGGTGTAATTGTTTTCCCTGAGTGACTCTTCCTCAGCGAGGCGAGTCTCCTGCAGGCCAGCAATATCAATGTTAAGACGATTGAGTTCGGCATCAATCACAGACGTTTTTCTCACATCGTCAATATTGGTCAAGTCAGTGGAAAATCCTGGACACATGGTTCTCACGTTCCAGGTTGCAAGCCGTAGCTTGAGGTTTCTATTTTTATTTTTGTTTGTACCTGGTGCATTGGTTTTATAGCCTGCGATTCAGATTTTGTCCTAGCCCCAAGCACCCATTGAAGCAGGCAGGCTGTGGCGGATTAGCACCCAATTGGCCGGGGGCTGCCCAGCTTGAGGCGGGGGGTAGCTGATCAGTGACACCTGTAGATGTCTCCCACCGTCAGAGGCAACGCGTGGCTCCCCATGTCTACGCCAACTGACAGGGACTTATAACCCGTAACAGTTGCCTCTCGCTTTGATTCCGAGACCAGTTAATACCAGGGATGAGTTATTGCCTCTCCATAGCACAAAGCCTGGGCTAAAATATAAAGATCATGTGTTGCCCATGCAGCATGATCCCTCTCTCGGCCTGCTTAGTTCACTCAAGAGGAAAGGTAACACCCCTACATCTGGAACAAGACAATCTGCAGAAGCTGCCGGATCAGCAAAGCAATGCTCTAACTGTCCACCTGTCGGAGCTTCGATCCTAGACCAGCTGCCGACCAAGGCTTAGGGCCTGGTATGCCCTGCCATGACATGTTGTCTTTAGATTGCATTTTCTCGCACCAGGGTAAGGCTTGTACCCTCCCAACTGCGCTCTTCCGTCCGACGGCGTTGGTACAATGTGGGGTGTCGGGTTTGGTAAGCGCCGTCCACCGTTCGGCGCTAACAGAAAGCAGGTAGTACCGACTACTGTTATACGGTAGCTCAGTCATATCTGACTAAGACCTGACACACACACACACACACACACACACACACACACACACACACACACACACACAGATATATATATATATATATATATATATATATATATATATATATATATATATATATATATATATATATATATATATATATATATATATATATATATCGGCTGCAAACCTACCTAATATCTTGGTCATCTGTATCTGGCTTCTCCGTGATGACTTTCACTGGCTTTTATTTGGACAATTATAATATGTATGCAGATATGTCAATGTTTTAGAAAGAAAATGTGTTAGTCTTATTCCTCTTCGTTGATAATTAGACATACACTAATGCTAGTTTTTTTATACATAAGTACAATTGTTTTAAAAACTATTCATTAGATTTCACTCAAACTTTGCAGAGATATTCTTTATTATATCACTTACATTGTGAGTAGATTAATCTTGATAATTACATTTTAGTTTTTGTGCTACACTAAAAAAAAAATGTCATGAAAAATGTCATTACCATTTTCACATTTTGAAAAAAAAAACTACAAAGAGATATCATTAAAATTTTCTACTAAACTTGTAAAGGGTCTATTTATTTACACATAAAACAAAGAATTTAGCCTGTACATTAAAAAATAAATGTTTTAGAGGTACATTAAGAAATTCAAGATGGCCGCTGTTTATCTTGGTTTCCATAGCAATCGTTAAGTGCAAAGTCATTTGACAATATTTTATCGATCAGCAGTCTTTAATATCAAACCCTATCCCATAAAAGAACATAGAAATTAAGTATTATGGAATTAAATTTTTTTAAGGTTAGCATTGCCTTAATGTACTGAATAAAACAGTAAATAGTTTCAGGATCATGACATTCCCATACACTTTATGGTGGAAAGATGTTGACAGTTGGCCCGAAGATCTGTTAGTGTGCTAACCTATTGTGAACATTTGGAACTATCTGCACCTCGATGACACATGTTATGCTGGCCGGTTATTCATGTGCGTGTGTTATTCTTGTGTTTTATGACTCTTTATTATGCCCCGGTAGTATGTCCGTATTGTATACCTAATTACGATGCCCGTTTTTTCTTTTATATTCCGGGTTTATGTCGATGTTTCTTCTTCTTCTGCGTTCATCCAGATTCTTTTTTTTTCGGACCTGATTGCGTTGTGCATGTTTACAGCAGAGCTGCGTTCTTGCGTCGTTAGGCCGACACAACCGACGTCTGCGGGCATTTGTTCACCGGGTTAACCTTCCCGGATGTCGATGTTTTATGACGGTGTTATACGTCCGTGTTTTATTTCGATGCCTTATGACGGTGTATTAAGCCAATGTTGTATGTCCAATTATTATGTCCGTGTTTTATGCACATGTTCGATGTCGAAGTCTTATGACGGCGTATTATGCCCGTGTTTTATGTTCGTGTTTTGTGTGGAAGTCATATGACGGCGTATTATGCCCTTGTTTTATGTTCGTGTTTTGTGTGGAAGTCTTACGACGGTGTGTTATGCCAGTGTTTTATATTCGTGGTTTATGTCATGTATTGTGCCTGCCAACGAGCCCTTTCTAACGTAACTAGGGGTATTGAGATGCGGCTACGTTGACACTCTTAGGAATTACACACTGATACACCGTGAACACAACTCGTCACCACCGAGTGATAGAATGACATCATGTATTGTTTCTATGCGACACAATCACTGGGATATTCAAAAGTACATGTACACCCACGACATTTGTTTACACACTGATTGTAGTACGTCCTGCTATCCAGGTTATCTAATCAACTACAATGTGGTCTACACATACACTCTGATACCCTACTTACAGTCCTGTTACCTATGGTCGCATGGCGCCTACATTCACAGGCCGGCAACCTCTGCACACGGCACACCACTCGACTCCGTGCTGTAACATGTCCACCCGCCTGGTCGCGGCAATGCTGTTTCATCCATCGGTACACGCTTGAAATATCTAGCGTACACTCAGTTACTTGCCGTCGACGATTCTCGGCGTTTCATCGCCACAGGGGATATTCAGTTCTCAGCCGACACACTTCTCTGCTTTCGTGATCTGTCCGTGATGGCTTCCCAACTCCGACTGACCCCCTTTGTCCGTGGCCCTTCTCGACCCTTCTTATCACGTGGCCTAATCCTTGCAATTCTATTGGCCCTTACGAATACCCGCTCCCCCGGTGTATTCTTTTCCTCTGATCGCCCATGACAATTTATCCTATCGTTTCCCAGTAATTTACTCAACCAGACTTGACTTAACCAGACTCATGGCATATGCCCCCCGCAATTTCAAAAATGTTCTACATTTTTGGGTTCTTCCTTATCTCTACACTTGACATGAGTCAGCTTGGTCGCACATGCCTGTCCACTGGTCGCACATATCTGTCTACTGCCTCATGCCTTAGAGCTTGCTTCTCAGATACCTTTAACTTCCCTCTGTTACGTTGATATCCTGCTATACCTTCACACAAATTATAATGTCGGACACGAATATCCGTCTATTCCCAAATAGACCTCGTGTGGCCTCAACCCCCTTTGTGTTCGGCAAGTTGAAGACCAACCTACTATGAGTCCCAATGTCCCACCCCGGACATTCCCATAAGGTTCCTCATTTATACCTCGGTATAAGCAACTGACACCCTCCCCAGCCCTTAAGCCCTGGGTGCAGGAACGTGTGTATTGCAGACATATCAATTTCACCCATATTTTATTTAAGCTCTATCTTGCTCCTGAGTAGTCTATGCTACGACTGTGGATCTCTTTGGTGCGGGTACCTATGACTCTTGTATTTGTCTTGTCAACGTGTGTGCGTGGTCGGCTGCCATTAGTTACTTGTGCTCTATGGCTATCTATTCCCTTCATTTGCCTTATGTTTATGCCTGGTGTTCTTACTCCCAACTTTTTCCTTGTAGTGTTCCTAATACCATGACCCTTATATACCTTTATATACATCTACTGCCATGCCGAAGTGCTACATGTTGAAATCTTATATGTACACAGTACTACCACTTGGTACTATTATCAATGGTACTACTAATAATCCTATTACACTATCCTTGTATCCTTTCCTTAAATTTCACTTGCACTCTGTTCTCTCTCTCTCTCTCTCATTCCCTCTATTCATCCTTTCATCGTTTGTCTTTCTCTCTCTCTCTCTCTCTCTCTCTCTCTCTTCTCTCTCTTTTTTTTTTTTAAACAATAGTGTTTAATTTTTATTATGTACTCTGTCTCCCAACCCGCATACTACCATACTACATACTACTATACAAATGCTCCATCTATGCCTATACGCTTCCTGTATACTGTTGTGCACGTATCCAGGTTGTGTTCAAATTGATTCTCATTCGCACAAGTTCCTACTCTCAGTCTTCTCGTCCCCTTTCTCTCACTTCACTGTCACTCAACCTATTCTTATGTTATGTACATGTTACCCCCATCAGCTAAATTTCTCCTACCAATTGTACATGTCTGTCTCTCCAATATACAATATTGTCATAAAACCTGAATAATATATACAATTGGACTCACATGTAATATTGCAAGCACTAGTCAAACTTTCACTCGCCCATCATTATCATTTTTGTGACATCAATATGTATCATTGGTAGTAGTGTCTCAGTTACCTTCTTCTTCTTTTCCTTTTAAGTTATGGGTGTCCTCTGTGATGTATCGTGGTTTTAGACCCACTGTCAACCTTCCTGCTTTCGCAGATGTCATTTCTACCAACCTCTCATCTTACCTGTCCTGTGTTACCATCAGGTACTAGTACAATCAATAATGTTACACTTATATGCATACTGTTTATGAATATACATGGCATGATGATTATGATCCTAAGAATGTATTGATGTTTATGTATGTACTTATCAGCCATTAAAATGATATTATTTATCTGTCTATATGTATTATGAGTTTTGTTTATTGAATGATAGTGAATGTTATTAACTATTACTCCCTTGGTTGGTTCCGGCGGGTATCTGTCTTCGCTGACTGTATCTTCTACCAATCAGATTCCCTATCTTCACTTGCGTCTGTCTGTCTCAGCCTCTTCAGTCAGCTAGTGAGGTAACATCTTTGAGGTACCTTCGACACTATCTCTTCTGCTCAGTCATTTACACCTCTTAACTATCTGAAATTAGTAACAGCCTTGGGTGTATATATCCATACATCCATATGCACATTTATATCTTTACACATTTGCAATTGTATATTATATTACTGCAATCATATATCTAACCTTTAAGCAATCTGTACAGTACCTACAATATACATATCTATACTTACATTCTATCACAGTAATTACATGTCAATTCGTTCGTGTATTTCTAATGTCTTTCTATAGTCTACTCAGTACATCTGCAAGGTTGTTATCTTTGCCTGGTATGTGGCAAATATCAAAGTCATAGTCCTGCAGAAGTAAGGACCACCTGTGTATCCGAGAGTTTTTTGGATGGCCCTCTTTGAATACCTTTAATGGTTTATTGTCAGACAATACAATGAACTTTTTCCCCAACAAATATTTGGAGAATTTCTTAACACTTTCAACTAGCGCTAAGGCTTCCAGTTCCGTGATGGAATAGTTCTTTTGGGTGTCTGTAAGTTTCCTACTATAATAGAGTATGGGGTGTAATTGTCCATGATGGTACTGTAGCAGGATAGCAGAGATTGCGTAGGAGCTTGCATCAGTTTGGAGAATGAAGTCTTTTGAGATATCTGGCAGTTTTAAGATAGGTTGTCTACTGAAGAGTGTCTTAATTTCCTCCAATAGTCTGCTGTGTTTGTCTGTCCAGTTTACCTTTGTCGGTTGACCTTTCTTCAGTAGTTCGGAGAAAGTTGCAGTCATCTCGGCAAAGTTCGGTATGAACTTCTGATAATAATTAATAAGCCCTAAAACGCTCCTAACCTCTTTCTTGGTGGTGGGAGCTTTAATTTGCAAAATCTTTGTAACCACAGTCGGGTCGGTTTTCCGAAACCCGTTGGAGATTCTATGTCCAAGGAACTGTACTTCCAAATACCCTATCTCGACCTTACTGGGCTTAGCTTTCAGCCCATGGTCTTGTATTCTCTGAAACACCTGCTCCATGACCTCGGTGTGTTTATCTATATTCGTAGTATGGATGCATATATCGTCCATATACGTGGCTACATTTCCAATGCCTTGCAGTAGCCTGCGCATCATTCGCATGAATGTGCTTGGTGCGTTCTGTAGACCAAAAGGCATATAGGCCCATTCATAAAGGCCTAACGGCGTAGCGAAAGCCGTGATATGCATGGACTTTTCTTCCATAGGGATTTGCCAGTATCCCTTTGTTAAATCGATTTTGGAGAACATTTGTGATTTGGCCATGCCGTCTATGAGATCGTCGATGTTTGGCATGGGTTCCGCATCTAAGAGGGTTAATGCGTTGATCTTTCTATAGTCAACGCATATCCTCAGGGTGTTATCTTTTTTCTTTACTATGACCAAAGGTGAGCAGTAATTTGAAGTGGATTTCCTAATGATACCACACTGGTCAAGGTCAGATATTTCAGATGTTATTTTCTCAAAGAAGTGGACCGGAATAGGATACGGTTTCACCCTTACTGGCACATTAGATAATAGGGTGATTTTATGAGTTATGAGATCAGTGCTTCCAGGTTTGTTGGAAAATATGTGTCTAAATTTAACAATAGACCTTTCCAGTTTGGCTTTGTCTTGTTTTCCTAATTCCGGGTTCAGCTGTATTCCTCTCCAGCTGTCATCGTCTCTAACGTCAGGTGTTGGAATTTCATCCCCCACCGCGTCGTTTTGCTGTTCATTAATGACCCCGCATCCAGAGGCAGGTCTAAGACTTTCACCTTCTTCTACTGTTACTGTCTCGTCCGTCTTTCTGTCTACGAACGGTTTCAGCATATTGATGTGGTAGATCTTTTTCTTATTGCCCACCTGCACCTGATAATCTACATCACTAATTCTCTGCAATACTTGGAATGGTCCCTGCCATGATACAATGAGGGAGTCTCTGGGGTCTGGGAGGAGCAACAAGACTTTATCTTCTTCTTTCAAGACTAATGTCTTGGCCTTCCGGTTATCATACTGTCTATATTTCTGTCCAGCGATCTGCAGTGCCTCTTTTGCTACTTGACATGCCGTGACTACTTTCTGCCTTAGGCTTATCACCATGTCGTACGCCTCCCTTTTCAGGGAGTCATGTATTTTGCCTGTGAGCAGCTCATTCCACAGTAGCAATGGACCCCTTGGGTTTGCCCCGTATACTAACTCGAATGGGGAGAATCCTGTGCTCGCTTGTGGTACCTCTCGGTATGCGAACAGCACTGCAGGGAGCATCACATCCCAGTCTTTTGGGCGTTCCGCCGTGACTTTGGCTAGAGTACGTTTTAGTACCCCATTAAAGTTCTCATTTACTCCGTTGGTCATCGGATGGTATGGGGAGCTGAATGATTGCTTTATCCCCATTAACTTCATTACGCACTGTGTGGCTTCTGAGATGAACTGGGTACCCCTATCTGATAGAATGCATGATGGGAATCCTATTCTGCTGAATATAAGGAGGAATGCTTCTACGATGGATCTAGATGATATGGATTTCAGGGGAACCGCTTCTGGCCATCGTGTGCATAGGTCAATCATCGTTAGGATGTACCTATTCCCTCGGTCCGTTGTCGTATTGAGGGGTCCCACAATGTCGACAGCTATCTTTTCGAATGGTCTAGAAGCCAAGTCCGTTTCCTGGATTTTAGCCTTTGGATGCCTTCCTTTTTGTGAAGTTCGCTGGCACAGTTCACATGAACGGACATAGCTTCTGACATCCTTACAATAGCCTGGCCAGTAGAACTGAGATAATAATCTCTGTCTCGTCCTGGCCATCCCCATATGGCCTGCAAATGGGGAGTCATGCGCTAATTTTAGCGCGTTGCTGCGATGATGTAACGGCAGCACGGTTTGTGTGAGAAGCGTTGCCCCTTTGCTATACTCTCTCGTGAGGATGTTCTTATCAATTACGAATGACCACTTACTCTCTTTAGATTGTTTAGGTGGGCGGTTTGCCCGCTGAAAACACGTTCGCAGTGTCTTGTCATCTCTTTGTTGTTTTGCAAAGTCGTCGGTTTGGATGTCTGGGACCAGTCCATTGTCTGTTTGTTCAGCCCGAGGTATGGCCATGTTATCTTCTTCTTTGTCTTTCTTAGCCTGCTGTCTGGTAATCGCATTGCCATATGCCTTACTATAATCCCATGTCCGGGCTTCCTCTTCCGTACAATCTTTTGCCCCCGGTATGTTACCTATCATAAGGCCTGCACATGGGTTTGGTAATACCGCCACTCGTATTCTCCCTTCATAGTATGGGCAGGATATATGAACCCATGCTATAGCATACTTTTCCTTTGTGCCGCCGAAGGTACGGCATGTCACACTATCTCCCGTGTATTCACTGTTCAGTACCAGACTCCGATCCACACCTACTATAGACGCCCCAGTATCTCTAACGCAGGTTGTCATCTTTCCGTTCACGAGTGCTTTGTGGACTTTCAAGGACCCATTGTGAATGTTGGTCGCATTCGCCTCTCTTGCAGGCACTGTGTGCCTACACGTGGGGTTACTGAACTCTTGTCTCTTATTTACGTCTGTCGCTATGTCCCCTACATTTGTCTTTTGGTCATGTTCTTCTTTAGTCAGCCGTCTCAGTCTACACTCTCTGGCTACGTGGCCCAGACTGTTACAGACCCAACATTTTCGACTGTTTACGTAGTCTGCGTACCTCTCGACTCTATTAGAAGGACAGTTTCTGATGTACGAGTCGTACTTAGGGTTTCTATTTCCTATATCAACCGCCCCATGTTGGCGCCCACAATATGTACATTCACTTACTCGCTTTGATCGAGCTACCGTAGCTGATCTCTGTAGGGCCGGTCTATATTGAGTAGTTTGGTGATCTCTACTCTTGGGTCTATTCTGTTGGTCTTTACCTTGGTTATCATTACGTTTCTGAAGATCTGTACTAAGCTCTTTCACTGTCAACCCACATCTCCCACCTAAAGTTATGAAATCTGTTCGATGATCTCTACTCTTGGGTCTGTTCTGCTGGTCTTTACCTTGGTTATCATTCCGTTTCTGAAGTTCTGTCTTAAGCTCTGTCACTGTCAGCCCACATCTCACACCTAAATCTATGAAATCCGACCATGTTGGCATGGTTATATGATGTATCTACTGAGTGATATATCTATTACTATCTGTACACGCAGTCAGTGTTGCTGCTGATCTTGTTTTGTTAACCTGTAACCTGGAACAAAAGAGGTTCTCTAACTAAGATCATCCCTGTGGGAGAACAATCTACTTCGTCAGGCTGATCACACCATATCATACAAAGATGCCTGGTAGCTCTCTGTAATTGAGCAGTACACATAGAAAATTAATTAGAATTAACTTGCCCTGTATATATCCAGCGATGATGTTTCCAGTGGCTTGATCCCGATACTCAGTTCACTTCCGCTTGCTTCCGGGCTTGATCCAAATCAGCGTGGCCGTCCCCGTTTCACTCACAGGTCGACAAGGATAAACTTGGTCGTCAGGTGCAGCTCCACATCAATGGTGTAGATACCTCATAGTGTACTACTCACTGTCCTGGAACACATTTCTGGAACAGATACTAGTTTTGACATAATTAGTCTATGCCGGCATTCTAATGCATGCAGCCCCCCCGAATACGGCTTCACACTGTTATTCTTGTGGCAAGATGCCATAATGTTTCTGTATTTCTATTTTCCGGGATTTCCTAATATTAAAGTGTTGTCGCTCATGCACAACGCCAAGTTAATCAGAAATTATAACGTTGAGTATCTACGTATGTTCCGTTGTTTGTATTGCTGCTACTCAACTTCTTAGCTTTCAGCAGAATTGGCGGCGAGTTACTTTCTTGTACATAAGCTCAACCGTCCTATGTCCAACACCTAGCCATGGTTTTCTGTTATCTATAATTAATGCGCTTGTACTATTATCTTGTTGGTATACATAGCGTTAACTGTTTATGGTTTATTGAAAAATCTGTAGCTGCCAATACATACATACTTGTTCACTACCATGATAACCATTGCCTCAATTTTGCCGAGTTCTTTTGAAGGACGAATGCCCCCAAGTTGCCAACGAGCCCTTTCTGACGTAACTAGGGGTATTGAGATGCGGCTACGTTGACACTCTTTAGGAATTACACACTGATACACCGTGAACACAACTCGTCACCACCGAGTGATAGAATGACATCATGTATTGTTTCTATGCGACACAATCACTGGGATATTCAAAAGTACATGTACACCCACGACATTTGTTTACACACTGATTGTAGTACGTCCTGCTATCCAGGCTATCTAATCAACTACAATGTGGTCTACACATACACTCTGATACCCTACTTACAGTCCTGTTACCTATGGTCGCATGGCGCCTACATTCACAGGCCGGCAACCTCTGCACACGGCACACCACTCGACTCCGTGCTGTAACATGTCCACCCGCCTGGTCGCGGCAATGCTGTTTTCATCCATCGGTACACGCTTGAAATATCTAGCGTACACTCAGTTACTTGCCGTCGACGATTCTCGGCGTTTCATCGCCACAGGGGATATTCAGTTCTCAGCCGACACACTTCTCTGCTTTCGTGATCTGTCCGTGATGGCTTCCCAACTCCGACTGACCCCCTTTGTCCGTGGCCCTTCTCGACCCTTCTTATCACGTGGCCTAATCCTTGCAATTCTATTGGCCCTTACGACTACCCGCTCCCCCGGTGTCTTCTTTTCCTCTGATCGCCCATGACAATATATCCTATCGTTTCCCAGTAATTTACTCAACCAGACTTGACTTAACCAGACTCATGGCAGTGCCCTTGTATTATTTTAATTTGTAAATTATCCAGAAGTAGTTTACTGCTTTGTGTGAGTGATGTGCTAGCGCCATCATATTTTATAGACCTGAGAGCAGCTGGAGTAGGTGGCCAGTCTGTCCCTCTCTTTGAAAAGCGAGGAGCGCAGGCATAGAATCCGTGTTTTACTGCGCATTTCACTACCAACTTCTCTAGCGCACCCTTCCCCTTTGTATTATGCCGGTGTATTTACGCTCGTGATATACGCCATGTATTATGCCCTGTTATTATGTCCGTGTTGTATGTCTATGTTTTATGTTGTTGTCTACTGCCCTATTATTCCTGTGCATTATTTAGACATCCGTGTAAAAATGCTGTCGATGATAATATTATTTGGCTTTAAACTTCGGAAAGCTGTAGCTACACTTTACATGGAAGAGAACAATTTTCTTTCATCACCATCGTGTTGAACGGACATACAAAGTTCAGCAACATGATGAAGTACTGGATTAGAATTGTGTGACAGTGTACAGGTGATCATGCAGCATATGTGTTGGTAATATGAATATTCTTAGGAATCGAGTGTAGTAATGTGCGTTAGGAGAACGTATTATATGAGTGTCGGCAGCAGTAGGCTATCGCGGTGCTTAAACTATCTAGTGTGAGATATCAATTAACTCAGTGAGTTAAGAACAATGTAGTGGGATGATATTTAGGGAGATTGAGGATGGTTGGGGGGATGGAGGAAATGTCAAAGGGTAAGATCTTCCAGTAGGGTATCTACTGGGTTTCTGCACTTTTCCGTCAGTCTTTCCTTGTCTTACCATGACTCAGACCGATGGGATTAGCTTCTCTGCCTTATGACAGAGTTTAGTTCTCTGTTATATATCCGAGTGCGGCCGTCGGCCTACACTCACCTAATAAAGGTTGGAATCGGGTTGCTCTCACCAGGTGTGTTCTCTCTTCAACAGGTTCCACTATGTTTTCCAAAAAGTAGCAGAAAAATATGGCTCGATCAGTGAAGGCGGTTTTTTACTCAGCGGCTTTTGCACTGGGCCCATAACTCAGAGGGTCTGCAAGAACCTGGTCTCTGCTGAGCGGGAACCGATGATGATATAAGAGTGATTCCTCGGTGGTAGTTCTTATTATAGTATAGTGAAGATACTTACAATACCACCAGTAACAGGAACAATAGTGGTTATACAGAGACATTGAAAATTAACATTGTGTTTTCCCAATTGGTGAATTCCGGTGTGAAATTAACTACTAACATTTTGTGTCAAAGTGACAGTAAACATTATTTTACTGTACAAGTGTTATCAGATCCCAGAACTTGTAGTGACTTGTGTGTGTCAGATTCATGGTCAGTATTGGACTATATCCACTATTGGTGACCAGGCATCCGGACTATCCAAGAGCCACTGGAGGAAGTCGACATTTGGCCGGAGAGACGCAGCATTTGGTGAGGTCTTCTGTACTTGATCTATGGTGCTGTTGTGTGGCCGGTTCTGTGATGAAGCAGACTTTGCTCCTGAGCTGTTCAGTCTGATTCTGCATACACTCTAGATCAGTGTTTCCCAACGTGGGGCCTACGCCTCACAGGGGGGCAATTCGATTGTTAAGGGGGGCAATTAGAAAATGGAAGAAATCGGCTGGATATAACAAAACGGGCAGACTTGAGACTGAAGTTAATTAAATTGGAATCTGACATAATTTCTCTTTGCAGCAAGCATCAAGCGAAAATATCTCACTAAATTTAAATAATAAATAATTACTAATAATTAAAATAATATAGAAGAATCTTTCATTAAAATTATTTTGTACTTGAATTTCAGTTCTCCATTATATGTTTTGAAAATTTACTTACTGTGTTTGCTCAATAATTTCCTATTGATTTCTTCCTAAAACATATCATTCATGTTTCTTTAGTGAACATTTAAATTTTTGAATATTAAAAATAATGTATATGTTAGGTTGGGGGGCATAAGAAGTTTAGAAAGGCTTAGGTGGGGCATTGTACAAAAAAGGTTGGGAAACACTGCTCTAGATTATACGACAGACATTCCTCACATACACTTTGCACATACCTGACACTTTTCTTTATTAAATTAATTTGTCATTTTTTTAGAAGCTGGAGTTGTGTAGTATGTTTTGGAACAGAATGAGAGTGGGGATGATCCAGTGGTAAGAAGGAGAGAGAGAGAGAGAGAGAGAGAGAGAGAGAGAGAGAGAGAGAGAGAGAGAGAGAGAGAGAGAGAGAGAGAGAGAGAGAGAGAGAGATCCAAGGACTGACGGAGTGTTGTGGACAGAAATCCAGAAGATCCTCGAGATAATGATATGGGGTTAAAAGAATGTGGGTGTTGATTCCCCTCACCCCAGGGACGACACTTATTACGACAGTTTTATGCTAAATCTCATAATTTTCCCTCAGTTGGTTACTGAGATACGGAGTTTTATATGGAGGCAAACAAATGTGAATGCACTAAAGCAAATTATGTATATCCTGATTCGTTTCTTCTTATGCAGTTGATTATCTCATCTGATCTTCACAACAGCATGCATAATAAATGAGCAAATGCATCTCAGAGAAGTATGCTGGTTGGATTACGAGTTGCTAATAAAGAAACTTACT
The DNA here is from genome assembly GCA_014155875.1 of Cepaea nemoralis. Taxonomy (NCBI): domain Eukaryota; kingdom Metazoa; phylum Mollusca; class Gastropoda; order Stylommatophora; family Helicidae; genus Cepaea; species Cepaea nemoralis. Next base: position 68,830 of record JACEFZ010016181.1, on the reverse strand, counting down.
ATAAAGAAAAATATGAAGAAATTCACAGGAAAAGTAGAAAGCTATGCAAAGAGGCAAAAGAAACATGGCTTGAAGAAAATTGCAAGGAAATTGAAAACCAACACAACACCCAGAATTCCAAATTAATGCACAAAAGAATTAATGACATCACTAACAAGAGAACACACACACATTAACGGGTTGCCTAGAAACCAAAGATGGGAAAATCATAATAGAAAAAGATCAGATTGTACATACCTGGTCAGATTATGTGAAAGACCTTTATGATGATACAAGAGAAGAACATGATCATCGGAATAATAATGAAGGACTATCAATTTTGGAGATGGAAGTTCAGAATGTTCTTAACCATATGAAAACTGGCGAAACCCCGGGTACAGATAACATTACAATAGAAATAATCAATGCCTTAAAAGAATATGGAATAGACGAAGTCATCAGACTGCTGAACGCAATATACGATACTGGAGATATACCTCCTGAATTATGATATTCTATATTTATTGCAATCCCGAAGAAATTAGGAGCCTTGGAATGCGATCAACATCGAACAATTAGTATAATGAGTCACATCACGAAGATTCTGCTGAGAATTATCATGCAAAGAGTCAGGAAGAAAAATACAACCCGAAACAGGAGAAGAACAATGTGTGTTTCTAGAAGGTAAGGGTACAGTAAATGCTGTGTATATACTGAGAACAGTAATTGAACGTTCTATAGAAGTAAACAAAGATTTATATCTTTGCTTTATTGACTAGGCAAAGGCTTTCGATGAAGTGAGACATGTCGACATGATAAGGATGCTTAAAGATCTACAAATTCATGGAAAAGACCTTAAACTTGTAAAAAAAACATATATTGGAAACAACAAGCTGCCATCGGAATTGATAACAATGTAGGTCAGTACCAGCATATTAAAAGAGGTGTGAGACAGGGATGTGTAATGTATCCAGACCTTTTTTCCCTGTACAGTGAAAATATTTTCAGAAATATAGAAGATATGGAAGGAACATTGGAGGACGATACATCAATAACATTAGATATGCAAATGATACAGTCTTGATCGCAGACAATGAACAGGACCTGCAACATTTAGTAGATGCGGTTGTTGCACACAGTGAACACCTAGGGTTAGAACTGAATATTAAGAAGACCCAGATTATGGTTGTCACGGGAAGAAGGAAATACCACAATGTGATATACGAGTAAATGGGCATATTCTTAACCAAGTGAATCGATACAGTTATCTCGGCACAGTCATAACATATGATGGGAGATGTCTTGAAGAGATTAGAACAATAATTGCCATTGCGAAGGTAGCCTTTTGCAAGATGAAAAACATACTGACCAATAAAAAGATATCAATCAAAACGAGAAAAAGAGAGTTGAAGTGCTACATAGAATCTATACTTTTGTATGGATGTGAAGACAAGCTGAAAAACAACTGATTGCTGTGGAAATGTGGTTTCTGAGGAAAATGCAAAGAATACCACGGACAGACAGAAAAACCAGTGAACAAGTCTTTTAAGAAACAAATGAAGATCATAAACTGATTAGAGACATTCGACGTAGACAGCCGAACATTTTTGGGCACGTTATGAGAAGAAATAAACTGGAGAACTTGGTGACTACTAGCAAGATCGAAGGGAAGAATGAGATGGCAGAACATGCTTATCGGCATGGCACATGATGGATGGAATATTGAAACCCGTATTTCTTAGCGATGCATTGGTTAGTTGTGGTTCTTTCATAATTGGTTCTGTTCCAGAGTCATTTCGTTTTCGGCATGGTCGCTGTCATATATTTTTGAAGGGAGTGGGAGATCACTGTAGTGCATGCCCCATCTCTAACAAAAGATGTAGAGCCCCATCCTCTTCTATCTTCGATAACCCCAGAATATGAACCTTGAGTTATCTGCAGGTCTCGTTCTGTTAAGTATTGTCTAGGAGATATAGATTATGGCCCTGGTAAGAATGGTAATTACTAAATGGGAATCTGCCCCTTCTCCAATGATTCTGATAGCTCTGGAGCCCCCTTTTAGTTTATCAAATCTGAGGAAAGTCTGGAGAATTTTCTCAGCCTGATTTAGATGAAGAAAACATGGATGTTGAGCAGTTGATAGATCTAGAGTCTTTGTATTTCCCCATTTTTAGTAAGTCATTATGAGTTAATTTATCTGTAAACAATCAAACACACAATCAATCACATTAGATTTTGACAACATGATGTACAAAGAAGTTGTTGACACAGATAGGTTTGAACTTGACAAATTAACAGAAGGTCAATTCATGTTAATCATTTATTGACTGGCCTGAGCCTTCTGGTCAGTACATACATCTCTATTGTGATTTACACAAAGTAATAGAACAGTTGCACATTGGACCATTGTCCCAGACAATCAATAACAAGCATCAATATATGAGATGTCAACAAGTGTGAAAACATAGTAAACATTTTGATGTTGTACATATTAAGTATGATAGTGGTGTCTCAACCATAAACATATCAGTTTTCCTGTAATTGGGTGTGGTTTCTACCTATGAGAAAAGTAACCTGGTGACTGGAGGATTAGGTAAGCCAGGGTCCATTGACTGATGGATCCACTTCAGGTCTGCCCGTATAGCTCCTCTGAAGGCCTCCCCATGCTCTGCTCATAGCGAAGTCATCCTCCCTCTCACTTGTGGTTCATCTCTTTCTCTCGGCTTCCCTCCCTCAGGTCTGATTTAGGTGGTTAGTTTGCTGATGTGTTGGGTGGTTGTTGGTATGGAGCCACCAAGATCACTGATGAGTATTCACATAAATATATACATTCCTACCAATACAATCTTTTAAAAGTAGGTAAAAGAAACCTAAATTCCTGAAGTAGGAACTAGTTCCCCTCCCCCTCTTTTTCTCTCTAAGCTAGTGTTGGGTTAATTTGGGGTGGTCAGAGTTTATCACACTGTGTACGCCTTGTATCAACTTGTTCCTGCTGTATGTAAGTCTTCATTTGACCTGGGGTCAGTGAACGTGTACAGTGAGACAATGACAAGAGTGAGAAGGTGTCAAGATGCATGTAAATAAATGACATACATTTATAACATTTCTTCTACTCAATGGTGTTTACAATGTGTATAAATAATTCTCTGTGTTTTCCCAATTAACTACTTCTTCTTCTTGTGTCTAATAACTCTCTTCCATTACCTGTTGTTGTTGTGATGTTGAGTGTTGTGTTGTGTGGTGATGAGTGGTGTGGAGTGGTGTTGTGTTTTTAAGTTATGTTGAGTAATGAGTTAAGTTCACTGCGCGTGATGGTGTTCCGCGAAGCACAACTTTCTCATGTATTGCAGTTCATAAGTGCTCTTATCTAATTAAATTTGACATAAATATAAATATTTATTTCGCCAAACCCTATTAATTCTATAGATAAAGGAGAAAGGAAAGATTGATTTCTCCCTTCAGCTTTCTAGATCGTAAATAGGCATAGATAAGTCTGTTTTAGAACAAGGCACTTATTCTAGTACACGAACTGTCATTTCAGCTGTAGATAGTGATAGCATCTTTAACAATGTTTCTGGTGAAATGCACAAGATTGCTTTCGAATCATCACTTCTCACAGTTGTTTAGAATAGAATGTAGTAGTGTAATGCACTTCTTAAAGTTAATAATTATCTTAAGAATATCAGAGATTGTAGTTTCATCGAAGAGAATATTCTGCCCGGGAATGGCTTTGCGTCGTTAGAATCTACAGTCGAGCATTTTTACATTTCAGAGGTTTTAATTAATAATCATACATTTCAATTGACATCACAAACATGGGTTTACATTACTTGATACTTGATACATCGGGTTCTTAGTCTAATCAAGGGCTAACAAACGTACCTCGGATCCAGACTTTTGCCTTGCCCATTGAATTTTTGGTCACACAATCTTCTCACATCCGTCCATGGAGCGAGTTCAGACAAAAGTGCGGGCTTATTAACATTTCTGATGAAATAGTAATATATGTTAATTATGCACTGGCGCGAAGGCGGGTCACGTGGTTTTCCTATCCAATGGTTTTCCGAGCTTGGTCTGATGAAATCTTTCTAAGAATCCACGTCATTTGTCACTTGTTCAGTTCCAGTTTCGATGTTAAGTTTTACGTCCTAATCTCCATTTGCGTTTGTGAAGTCAATTTCTTTTAATGTTGTTTCCTCTTTTTGCGGCATGTGTTGATAAAATGAATAATGTTGGCTGCGTTATGCCACAGTCGCCACTTATTTCTAAAACCCAACATAGGGACATCAACAAGATATGAAACAGCCCAGTGACATTTCTCAAGGTATTCTCAAAGCATAATCTAAATAAGAAACCAAGGACGATAATTCTAGCCTTCGAAAGTTGTATCGACCGTAAATTCCTCTTTGGTTAAGCGTACTGTTAGACTGCACCATTTCCAGGCTGTGAGATTGCAAGATGACTGGATGTTCGCCTCGCTACGGTTACGTTCAAAGGGAACCTACCGTATGATTTCTCGCCGGAGGTACCCAAGTAGTTGACTTACCTCCTTTTATTACCTGGAATAGAACTTCCGAGTAACCCGAACTCCGTTCAGTGTACTGCGTCTATGGGTAGCGGGGTAGAGGGTACCCCCTATCAAAGGAGAAGTAAGGTGCCTCCTTCCCTCCGCTAGCCTACGGGACACCCTTGGGCAGGTGGAGTACCCGTTTAAAAACCCAACAGGGTAACGTGAAGCAATGGCAGCAGGTGGTGGAATGGACTTGCGAGCAGCCTACAGATAGTTGTTGGTTATGGTTTCAAGTCAGTGACGGTGGGCAGAGGATCTCTCAGTAGAGACAATGGCTACGGTCATCCGATCAGTATGGTTACTGCCAGGAAGAAAGAATGGTAGACTTCCCTCCTTATTGATTCCCGGGAAGAGGAGGCTCATCAGCCTTGGTTGGTATCCCTTCTAAGAGAGTGTCACCGTCCTAGATATCTAGGGGAATGAAACTCGGGCTCATACAGGCAACAAACTCCGTTCATATGCAATCTAACATCATTTATTTATATTATGTTACAGTAAGCTGGCGAAGAGAGTTTTCGCAAGCCAGCAATCTGCAAGTTGCGTATCACAGGAGTTTACAATAAACATGATTATTACAACAACTCTATCAGCTATCTAACATATGCATAAGACCCCTAAATACACTTGGGTATTAAACTATCAAGTCCCCCTTAAGGTAAGCCCTGGTGCTTCCTCGATGTCCAGTCCGTGTCTGCCTTTCCACACGTGTCGCAATCCGACACGGGTGGTAACTCTCTCCGAGTTTCTCGTGGACCCCGCAATCGGCGGGCCCCATCGGTGTCCACCGGTGACCGGTCCTTCGAGAAGGCTCTGGATTATTCGAGCCTTCGAGTGACTCGGTTCTTTCCCTATAGCTGGAGTTCTATCCCTTCTCCGCTCTCTCTTAATTTTATGTTGGTACCGCCCTTATGTGAGACTGTGACAGGAGTCCCCCTCCCCCTGCTTTGATGGGTTATTATATGGTACTTAGTTCTGTACTAATTCTGTCACAGGATCACATAAAGTCGGTGTTTGTAGTTTGGTTGATAGTAACTTGGCAACCTACACATCTGCATCAACAACTCATGTATTCTCCCATACACCACTTCAAGATGATTTCTGAAGAGGTCTCTCTCTTCTATGTTCTTAAACATGCTTATCTGACCGAAGTTCCGTGACGTTCCCAGTTGTTTTTACAACCGCGCCCTTCTCAAGTATCCATATGATACCAAGATATAAAACTCTGTGTAAGAGAGTTTTAACAAGACAAATGTCTTGGCTTATTTAAGCACACTTGCAAATCTTGTCCTGCGTGTGTATTTCGATACATTTTTACTTCCGTATGTTGTATATTGCTGAATATGTAGTTATGCTGTTGTTTTATCACATCTGACTACGTGTGTTCCTGTTGGCTTGTTAGTGTATTGACTGATATGTTGCTGTTTCTAATAAAGTGACTGTATTTTAATTGTTAGTGTTCAGTTTTGAGTTTGTATAAAGTGTGTAATGCATGATCGGGGCATTCCAAACAGTGGCGCTTAGATGTAGTGTATTCAATACTAAACATGTATCAACAATTGAGACAGGTACTACATTTTTACATGAAAGACGCAGACAAATTAAAATAAATACGTTTTGCGTACAATTTGTCCGCTCAGTATATCGCTCTCTCATTTAATTCATTCACTCTGTCATTCATACATCTTTCATACAAAATATTATTGTGTTAATATATACAAATAAAGTTAAGGTAAGTCTTACTGCCCTTAGAAAAAACGGATTAGGCGATATGTTCCCTTTAAGGTAACAAGTACTTTTTGTACGTGTAATCAAAAAATGGTTTATAACTTAAATAGAAAAATTGTATAGAAAGAATATTTCACCTATGAGTGAAAATGCCTGTAATATATTATGGTAGAAAATATACAAGTTACAGGTTGACATATTTTATATATATAATTAAATACAAGTGTAATACATATTAACTAATAGTAAATTAATTAACTCCAACGACGATGTGTGTGTTGTCCTCCTATTGTCCGTGTGTCGTGCCATCAATGTTAACAGTTAATATAGCTGTCTATTTCATGTTGAAATAGACGTAGTTCTATTCTGGTTGTTTGCGAAGTTTCTTTGCAATAGCGAGTATGCAGTGTTCTTAATATTTAATCGATGACTGTCAGTTCACTGGTTGAAATCACTTCACAGATATTATATATCGCTCGGATTGTTTTTAAAACCTTGGCAATTGGTGATATGGCTTAATGCAATATAGGGTTCTCAAAGTTTCATGTTCGTGAGTGTTATAAGTAGATTATTCACTTGGGCGTTGATACTTCTGGATGAAAGTTCTATGGTAGATGTAGAGGTACACTGTTCTATGGTAGGTGTAGAGGTACACTGTTCTATGCAACAGACTAAAATATCACAGCTTATTATATGGCGAATAATTAATGTGCATAGTGTTAGTCTGCTGGTGCATTAGTTTGCCGTGATAATATGTCAGCAATAATATTATCAGTACCCTTGATGTGGCGGATTTCAAAGTCGAAATCCTGAAGAAGAAGACACCATCTTGACAATCGATGATTCTTTGGAACACCTTGTTTAAGTACCAGCAGTGGCGAATTATCGTTAAAACAACAAAATGCGAACCTAAGAGGAACTTAGATAAACGACGCATACAAAAAAGTAGACTTAATGCCTCCAACTCAACTGTGGAATAATGGATTTCTGCCTTTTTAAGCTTGCGGCTGACATAGAGTATTGGATGTCTCACGCCTTGATATTCCTGCATCAGGCATCCTCCAATTGCGATAGCACTCGAATCTGTGGTCAGAATAAAAGGTATATCTATGTTTGGTAATCTTAATACGGGTGGGTTAGAAAAAATTGATTTCAATTTGCACATTGCATCCTCTAAGCGGATACTCTTACAAAATTTTTCTGGATGATCTTTTGTCAACAGATTAGAAAAAACTGATGTGAGTTCCGCCCAGTTTGGTATAAACTTGGCATAATAGTTTATGAGACCTAACAGGCTTCTGACCTGTTTCTTTGTAGTTGGAACTTGTATGTTGAGAATTTTTGATACGATTAAATCATCTGTCAATAGTTTGCCTTCGGAAATCGTATGACCTAGGAAGTCTATCTGTTTATAGCCTATTTCAACCTTGGAAGGTTTGATAGTAAGTCCAAAAAGAAGGATTTGATTAAAGACTTGTTGGAGTGTAATTAAGTGAGAAGTCATGTCTGAAGAATGGACACATATATCATCAATATATGATTGCACGTCCTTGATGCCGTGCAATAACAGTCTAGTTAACCTGACAAATGTGGCGCGAGCGTTCTTGAGACCAAACGGAAGATATCTCCATTCGTACAGCCCAAGCGGTGTAGCGAATGCTTTTATATGCCTTGAAGAGGGAGATAGTGGTACTTGCCAGTAACCTTTAGCTAAATCAAGTTTAGAAAAGATGGATGATTGAGACATATTCAAAATGAGGTCTTCACAGCTGTACATTGGCTCAGCATCTGTCTTGGTTATAGTATTTAATTTCCTGTAATCTATGCATAGACGAATTGTTTGGTCCTTCTTTTTCACCAGAACAATTGGCGAAGAGTACTGGGACACAGATTTCTGTATTATTCTATTTTTTTCTAAGTCCAAAATTTCTTTATCTAAATTTGCCCTATAATGTAAAGGAATTGAATATGGTTTACATTTGATAGGTGTTAGATCTGTCAAAACAATCGAATGTGTTATTTTGTCAGTCTGTCCAGGTTTGTTTGAGAAGATAGTTTTATAGTCGTTAAGAAGAGACAAAATGTCTTGTCGCTGCTGTTGTGTCAAAGTGTCAGAGATTTGTATGTCCTTCATCGTACTGTCGTCGTTCATAATTGGTACTGGAATTTCCGTATTGTCTACGTCCGTCTGATTTATTACTGACGCTACTGTTTGTAAATTGTCTTCAATGTCATTGTCGTCGTCGTCGAGACTAATAGTTGCCAATGTGTCGTTAAATTGGTCGTACTTGTAGTTATCCCATATTGTCGGTACTGTGAATATGTTTTCTTCGTCTTCGTTGTCCCAAGAATGAGTCGTTAATGATGCTTCGTTTAGATCTTCGTTTGTCGAGGTGTCATTCAGTCGGGTAATTGTCGTTTCGTTTTCGTTGTCCTTCTTGTCAGTCTGGTTATTGTCATCTGTTCTCTGCGTCTGCTTGTTCGTGTCACTGTCATTTCTAGAATAGTACGGTTTTAACATATTTACATGGAATATTTTCAACTTTCCATTCAAAGAAATTTCGTAGTCAACTTCCGAAATCCTTCTTACAACTTTAAATGGTCCCTGCCAAGAGGTTGATAGTAAATCTCTCTTGTCAGGTAGTAATAGTAAAATATCTTGATTTGGTTGTAATACAATCGTTTTTGCCCCTTTGTTGGCGTACTGCCTGTACCTTACACCTTTCTCCTGTAATGATGTTCTGGCCAGTATACAGGATCTAATGATTTTGTCTCTGGTGTCAGTGACCAAATCATAGGTGGAAACTGGTAATTGGGTGTTTACGGGTTGTGATATTATATCTTTGTAAATAGTGAGAGGTCCTCTTGGGTTCGCTCCATATATCAATTCAAACGGAGAGAACCCCGTGCTTGATTGTGGGACTTCTCTGTATGCGAACAGCACCGTTGGGAGAAGTATATCCCAATCGGCTGGATTTTCAGCTGTCACTTTGGATAATATATGTTGTAGGTCCCCATTTAATTTTTCGCAAATTACATTTGCGGCCGGTCGATAGGGACTTGTAAAACATTGTTTTATGCCTAGTAACTTAGTTACCGATTGGGTGGCATTAGATATGAATTGCGTTCCTCTATCCGATATTATCTTCTCCGGAAAGCCAAAACGGGAGAATATCTGTAATAATACGTCCGTCACATCCTTAGAGGAGATAGATTTTAATGGAATCATTTCTGCCCACCTTGAACACAAATCAACGAGTGTAAAAATGTATCTATTTCCTTTGTTTGAGATGTGGTTCAAAGGTTCAAAATCAACCGCCACGATTTGGAATGGTCTCGAGGCAGTTGTGGTTGATTGAATTTCTGCCGTAGGGTTTTTACCTTTTTTGATTAGTTTTTGACAGATATCACATGATGTACAATGGGTTTTTATGTCTTGGCAAAATTTAGGCCAATAAAATTGGCTCAGGACTCTGGCCCTGGTTTTTTCATAACCCATATGACCTCCGAAAGGTGAGTCATGGGCTATATGTAGCACTTTCTCACGATGTGACTGAGGTAGAACCACTTGCTGTATCGTGGTTTGATCTCTGGTATATAATCTCGTTAGAATATTGTTATTTAGTCTAAATGTCCAAGAAGCGTTTTTCGTCAATTTTGGCTTTAATCCTACTAGTCGAAATTATTGCGAAAGGGTTGGATCTGCTTTTTGTTCTTCTATAAACTCGGTGGTGGTAATATTGGGTGAAATGATTTGTAGCGACTCCTGAAGTTGGTCATTGTGGGTTTTGTGTGTCATTTGTCTTGGTACTATATTAGCGTATTGTGTATGTTGTTGCACATTTACAGGCTCAATATTTTGTGGATCGATGGCGTCCTCAGTTCGAGGTGTTAATTTGATGGTATCATTGAAAGATTCAACCGCCCCTGTATTCTGCACCTCTGTGAATACGTTTCGAATTCCGTCATCGGTTGTCTCCCTTGTGCTTTTGGCAGATTGAGACATGCACGCGTGGTTTTCCATTTTGGAATCGATGTTTGGTTTTTGGATACAGTTTTTCTGTTCCCATTCTCTGATTTCTTTTTCAGAGCAAGATCTTATGTTAGGAAGATTCCCAAGGATAATTTCAGCGGCAGGATTTTCTAGTACTGCGCATAGCACTTGTCCTGATATAAAAGGTGTCCGAATTTCGGCAAGTGCCAGGGGGTATCTTTCGATAGTGCCTGCGAATGTGCGACACGTTATGTATTTGTGTGTGTAGTCTTTGTCATTAACTAATGTTCTCTTAATTCCACAAAGAGTCGCCCCGCTATCTCGTATTAGTGTACATTGTTTGTTATTAACAAAACCTGTCGCAAACTTTAACTTGCCTGTTGATGTTAAGGCTGCGTTGGCCATTTCGTTAGACACTGGGATTGTGTGGCCGCATAACAAAGTTGTATCAAGCTGAAATTTTCTGCAGGTGTTACATGTGTTATCAGTGATTGTGTTAATGATTTCTACTGCATTACCTAACTCACTCGAACTTTCATTCTGGATGTCACATTCGTTCTGTTGTTCAGTTTCTTCATCTGAAGATGTGTCTATTAATGCGGCATTGGCCTGCTTCATCATCTTTCGCCCTTCACAGCGCCCTGAATAATGTCCATAACTCAAACAAAAATAAAATTTAACCGCTCTCTGATATGCGTTCCTTATGTTCTTTTGTTTTTCCACTATCATTTGGAGATGATGTGGATAATTTGGTGATTTGTCACACATCGAGTACTGTTCGTGTGTCAGATGACAATACTGACACATGACTGGTTTTGTGAACTTAGAGCGTTGTTTGAACCTATTTTCATTTGGTTTTGAATATTTGGTGTTTGTAACCGCTGCTGTTTCATTTTGGCTCATATTTAACTGAAAAATATCGCGGTTCGCTGTAAAATATGCGCTCCCCTTAGTTTCTATCTCTTGGATAGTTTTACAATCATTTTGCCTTAGAAATTTAGAAAAAGGTGTTGGTATTGTGCTAATAATGTTATCAATTATTATTAGCTCCTTCAGTTTATCATGGTTGTTATTTGTTTTTGCTGAGGTTATCCATTTTGTACAAATATCTTGGACTGTAGACACGTAGTCTATGAAAGTTTGGTTAGGTAATGGGGTTAATTTTGAGAACTGTAGTTGATAGCCTGCTGTATCTAGTGAAAAATGTTGTAGTATTCTTTGTTTTAAATAGTCGTAATCTTTCCTCATGTCTTGTGGAACTGTCTCTATCACTTTTAAGGGCTCTAATGCCAAATTTCTCATCAGAATAAATGACCAGTCGACGTTTGCGACGTTATGGTAAGTCATCAAACATTCGAAGTTCTCTAACTATGCGCTTATTGAATCTCCTGAACAAAACGGCTTGACTAGGCCTTTATATGTGTTGTATTTTTGTTCATCTTCTTTACTTCTAATTTTGTTTACTGACATTTCTAAGTTGGAGTCAATTTCCATTTGTTTCAGTTTTATCTGTGTTTCTGCGTTTAATTGGGCTTGCTTGGTCGCAGCTTCGAGCTCCATTTGCATCTTCTTCTCTTGAGCCTGCAGTTGCATTTTCTTTTCTTCAGCTTCCATTTGCATCTGCATCTTTTTCTCCTCTCTTTCTGCTTGCATCTTTTTCTCTTCCCTTTCTGTTGCTCTGTCTTCTCGTGCGATATTTTCTGAATGTGTCTTTTGTGCCCATTCTGAAAGTTTTTCCTCAGTATATCCTAACCTAATTCCTAATTCAATGCACTGTTCTAATGTTGACATCTTGTATTTTAGTTATTGTTCACTTTATTGAAATTAAATCCCTTTGAAATTAGTCTGGGTGTACAAAAGTTGGTTATCCCCCTTAATGTTTACATTCAAATTTACACGAGCAGGTTTACTTGGTTATGAGATTAGCATATATATATAAATCAATACAAAGAAAAATGTTACATCAATGAATCATGGATGAGTATCGCTTAGGGATATAATGAGCATGAATGAAACTCATCTTATTTTTCCCTGGTTTCTCGACTGTAGTCTTGTTTTGTTTTCCTGTTTTCTCGCCACTGCTGGAGGACAGGTTACATACACACGATATTTCGCGGAACAATCTGATGTTGGAATAAAAAAAAATTAGTAACTGTCAATGTAATTGTCACAGTCATGTCAATGTCAAATTTCATGAACATCATCATAATTTCAAATATCAAATATTTTTTGTAGAGGGACTACAATAGCTCATTCACAGATAATACGATGATAGCTGCAAAGTTTTTGACTTTGTCATGTATGAAAGTTGATATATTTTTTTACTTGGCAAAACCAAGAGCTGTCTGGAAAGTAAAGCTTGTGCTTGCCAAAACCGGCTTGCCCCCAAATAGCCTGTCACTGTCCTAGATATCTAGGGGAATGAAACTCGGGCTCATACAGGCAACAAACTCCGTTCATATGCAATCTAACATCATTTATTTATATTATGTTACAGTAAGCTGGCGAAGAGAGTTTTCGCAAGCCAGCAATCTGCAAGTTGCGTATCACAGGAGTTTACAATAAACATGATTATTACAACAACTCTATCAGCTATCTAACATATGCATAAGACCCCTAAATACACTTGGGTTTTAAGCTATCAAGTCCCCCTTAAGGTAAGCCCTGTTGCTTCCTCGATGTCCAGTCCGTGTCTGCCTTTCCACACGTGTCGCAATCCGACACGGGTGGTAACTCTCTCCGAGTTTCTCGTGGACCCCGCAATCGGCGGGCCCCATCGGTGTTCACGGGGCTGTGGACACACTGACCGGTCCTTCGAGAAGGCTCTGGATTATTCGAGCCTTCGAGTGACTCGGTTCTTTCCCTTTAGCTGGAGTTCTATCCCTTCTCCACTCTCTCTTAATTTTATGTTGGTACCGCCCTTATGTGAGACTGTGACAGAGAGGGAACTCTAAAATCTCAAACCTCCACTGCCTTGCGGGTATACCCATATGGGAAAGGCTTAGGGAGTAAACCCCGAGGACAAATCCGGAGATGGAGTCCCTAAGGCAGTTCCATGTTGTAATCAACATAGTTCTGGCAACTCCTGCGACGGCACCGATGCCAAGTTGCATTGGCTACTGCCTTTCCCTTCGTCAACATCGGCGACGTGGAGAGGGGGAACCTGCTACTGGGCAATAGCTGGTTCTCCGATTTCCATTGCCCAGGCTTGTGCCCTGAAGAGGTCATTTCAGCACCGCGTAAAGCGGTGACACAATACGGGAAGCAGCATTTGCCGGTTATAAGTCTTAATGCTCGATTGGCGTAGAGCAAGGCACCAAGGGCTACTTCCGACGGTGGGAGAGATCATCGTAACTCACTAGACAGCAACCGCCCGCCTAAGCTGGGCATCCCCCAGTCAATAAGGTGTTGTCTCGCCACGGTTCATCTGTTCCTGAGTGTGTGTGGAGCTTAGGGGATAAATCCTGACACATGGACCGCAATCTATACACCTAGCAACAAGAAAGAAAAAAAAACAACCGGCCCTAAGGCTGGGAACATGGAACGTAAGAACCATGTCCCTTGGCATCTCAGACGATCTAAGCGAGATTGTGGATGTCCGCAAAACTGCAGTGATAAACAACGAACTACTAAGACTGGGGATAGATATTGTCGCCCTGCAAGAGACCAGACTCCAAGAATCTGGAAGCATCAAGGAGAGGGACTTCACTTTCTACTGGCATGGGTGCGGAGAGACCAGGGAGCATGGAGTTGGCTTCGCTATCAGAAACAAGCTGCTTAATTCCATCATATCACCAAGTGATGGCACTGAAAGAATACTGAAGCTCCAACTCCAGACAGAGGTAGGCCCAGTTAGAATTATAAGCGTTTACGCCCCAACACTAACTGCAGCATCAGTATCTAAAGACAAGTTCTATGACGACCTTAGCAAAGAAATCAATGAAACACCAGAGAAAAAATATCTTTTTATCCTGGGGGATTTCAATGCCAGGGAGGGCTCCGACCATAAATCTTGGCCTTCATGTCTAGGACAGTTTGGCGGTGTGAAGATCAATGACAATGGACAACGTCTCTTGGAGTTCTGGAGCCGCCATAATCTTTGCGTGACCAACACCTTCTTTCACACAAAACCTCAACACAAGGTGTCATGGAGGCACCCCAAATCAAAGAACTGGCACGAACTCGACCTGGTGCTCACTAAACGCAGCAACCTCCACAATGTACGGCTGACTCGCAGCTATTATAGTGCTGACTGCGACACCGACCATTCACTCGTCTCCAGCAAGGTGAAGATAAAGCCCAAGAGAATCTACAGAAGCAGAACAGAAGGAAACCACGCATTGACACCAGTGGCACCCAAAATAAAGAGAAGATCAATAAATTCATGCAGGCTCTAGGGGATACTCTGCCTGGTCCCACAAACGGAAATTCCACCGAGCGATGGATTCATTTTCGCTACACCATCTACAATACAGCACTATCAACATTTGGCAAGAAGCAAACTAAGTCAACCGACTGGTTTGAAGCACACTCTGAAGAGATGCTCCCAGTCCTGGAGTTAAAGAGATATGCTTTCACAATGTATAAAACATCACCTTCAGAGAAAACACTGCAGGCATTGCGAACTGCCAGAAATAGAGTACAACAGATGGCAAGAAGATGTGCGAACAGGTACTGGCTACAGCTCTCTGCTCAAATTCAAACTTGTGCAGACACTGGAAATATAAGAGGAATGTACTGAGGGGCATCAAGCAAGCTGTCGGTCCATCAAAAAATAAGATGGCCCCTTTACGATCAATTGAGGGGGTAATCATAAAAGATTAAGCGAAACAAATGGATCGCTGGGTAGAACACTACTCAGAGCTATACTCAGTGGATAACACTGTCAGTGAAGAAGCTCTGGAAGCCATCGATCAATAGTCCACCATGCATGCCCTGGATAACGAACCTTGCCTCACAGAAATCAGCGAAGCACTAGACTCTCCCAAATCCGGCAAGGCACCTGGAAAAGATAGTATACCACCTGAAATTTTAAAATGTAACAAAGAAACAATAATCCCAGAACTGTATGCAATATTTCGGCTCTGCTGGAAAGAAAAATCAGTACCACAAGATATGAAAGACGCAAACATCGTTACCCTTTATAAAAACAAAGGCGACAGAAGTGACTGCAACAACTATCGCGGCATTTCCCTACTCAGCATTACAAGCAAGATTTTTGCCAGAGTAATCCTTAAAATATTACACATTCTTGATGAAAGAATCTACCCCTAATCACAGTGCGGATTTAGACCCAACAGGTCCACCATCGATATGATTTTCTAACTCCGGCAGCTCCAAGAGAAGTGCAGAGAGCAGAGGAAGCTATCATATATTACCTTCATCGACCTCACAAAGGCATTTGACCTCGTGAGCAGAAGCGGCCTTTTACAGGTCCTTGAAAAGGTTGGATGTCCACCCACCCTTCTTAGTCTCGTGAAATCATTCCACGAAAACATGCAGGGGACCATTTTATTTGACGGCTCAACATCCCAGTCATTCAGCATCAGCAGCGGAGTAAAGCAGGGCTGCGTGCTTGCTCATACACTCTTTGGTATCTTCTTCGCCGTTATCTTAAGGCAGGCATTTGGAAATGCCACTGAAGGCATATACCTCCACACTAGATCTGATGGCAAACTTTTTAACCCATCAAGACTCAAGGCAAAGACCAAAATAAGATCAATATGCGTAAAAGAACTACTTTTTGCAGATGGTGCAGCACTGACTACTCATACAGCAGAATATCTCCAAATGCTCATAGATCGTTTTGCATCTGCCTGCAAAGACTTTGGGCTCACCATTAGCCTAAATAAAAGACAGGTGATGGAACAATATGCTGATGCGCCTCCGTCAATCAAAATTTCTAATTACGAATTGAAGGTCGTCCTCGAGTTTGTGTATTTGGGGTCGACAATATCAGATAATCTTTCATTAGAGACAGAAATCGACAGGCGCATTGGAAAGACAGCCACAACATTTTCCTGGCTAGCTAAAAGAGTTTGGGAGAATAATAGACTAATAGAGCGTACAAAAGCTCAAGTATATAAAGCTTATGTTGTTAGCACACTACTCTATGGGTTTGAATCCTGGACCCTGTACTCAAGACAGGAAAGGAAGTTGAATTCCTTCCACATGAGATGTCTGAGACGTATCCTGGGCATAACATGGAAAGACCACATAACAAACAAACAGGTGCTTGAAAGAGCAGATATTACCACAGTGCACACCCTCCTCAAGCAGAGACGCCTCCGGTGGCTGAGCCACGTATCTCGAATGGAGGACGAACGTATTCCCAAAGATCTCCTTTACGGAGAACTAGCCACAGGAAAGAGGCCAACCGGAAGACCCCAAATGCGATATAGGGATGTGTGTAAACAAGATATGAAAACCATTGGAATAGATCCAGACACGTGGGAAAGAGTTGCAACAGACAGATGCTCCTGGAGAAGAGATGTACGAAACGGACTGGTGCTCTTTGAGCGCAATCTGATCCAACAAACTGAGGATAGGCTGCACATGCTTAAAATGCAGTCACTTACTGCGGAACTTGCCTCGTCTTACAGATGCGGAAACTGTGACAGGGATTGTCACTCTCGCATTGGACTGTACAGTCACCAGCGGTGCTGCCAGTAACCTCCCAAGCGGCACAACTCTATAGTCCTTCAGGACTGAAAGAGGCCTACTACTACTACTGCGTCGGAGATAGCCAGTCAGGAACCGCACGTAGCACATGCGCTTAGGTGTGTAAAGCGGAGTGGGGGTTCAAGCTGAAGGTTGAAACTCAAGGGGCGTTTTAGTTCAGTTGAAGTGCGATCAACATGTTCTAAGGACGTCGGAAATGTGTGCTGTGTGAGTTGTATATGACCATCAAAGAAACCATATATTTTCGCCAGCATGCTTACCAGGTGTTTGCTGCCCTGAAGTTATTTGACTTTTATTAGTATAGCATTTTCGTGTCGATGTTTCGTGCTCCGCACAGGCGATGTAGGCTTTAATTCAAGCTAGCTAATACATAGTTACGGAATCGGAAGAAATGGGACTTAGCCGAAATTGGGGTGCAGAAGGAATGGCTTTACCATCCATCGGTTAATGGCATCCTAGGTGTTTGAGGCTAGTTGCTAGCCTGAACGTTTGGTATCCAGGATGTTCTTCGTCTTGTGCTACCTTTAGCCACTAGTTATACGTCAGCTGTTTACGCCTCAGACTCAGTGGAAGTACACCCAGTGCTACCTCCATGGCTTCTCTGGATGTACATTTTCCAGCTCCCAGGATGGTGTTTAGCGCTTGGGTCTGTAAGGTGTCTAGCCTCCACTTGTTGTATTCTGATGCTGAGTCGTACACAATGATGCCATATTCTAGCTTGCCTCAGATAAATGCTTTCTAGAACATCAGCACTGTTTTGGTGTGGGCACTCCATCCGTTGCAGTAGATTGCTTGCTTTCTTGCATTTTTCTAGTGTCTGACCTATGTAGTTTGACCAGTTCGTCTGTTCGTCTAGGGTCATTCCTAGGAAGACTGTGCTGCTTGTTCTATTAATAGTTATCCCTTTGTCTGTATTTTGTAGTCCTTGTTAGTATTTATCTTCTTCTTGCTTACTAATTACCATGCTGACTGTTTTATTGGTGTTGATATTGAAGCCCCATTTGTCCATCCATGCGTTTAGTTTGTTTATCTGTTTTAGAGGGTGTCCTCGTGTGGCTTTTGCAGACTGTCCACTCCTCCATATGGCGCAGTCGTCCGTAAATTGTGACAGTCCTGTTCTCTCATCTTGGATCTCATCTGTTAGGTCATTCACGAGTATCGAGAAGATTGTTGGTGAGATGACCGAGCCCTGGGGGATGCCGTTACTTTGCTCATATGTGTCGGATACCTCATTCCCTATCCTTACTGCGAAGCTTCTATCCTCTTATAGGTGTAGTGAAACAATGAATATTTATAGGTGTAGTGAAACAATGGACATTTATATATGTAGTTAAAACAATGAACACTTATCTGTGTAGTTCAACCATCGGAGCTAGGAAGGAGTTAATTTTATTCCTTCTTCAAGTCAACATCTGGACAGTTAATTAATTAATTAAATATTATTGACATATCTTTTATGGAAATGTTGTTGTCCTTTTCATTATTGTTGAGTATCGTTATGCCACGTTACATGAACATGCACACTCTTTCCCCTTTCCCAGGAGTTATCCACAATAGAATGTTATTTGTTGTATTTTAAAGTTGTTGTTTTTTAAACCTGATATTTGATGTTTGAGTTTTATTCATGCGTGTTCTCCTTGATAATATTAGTCAAGGGACAACATTATTATGGAGCTAAAGTGGGCTGGATAATCACACGAGCCCTTCGGTTTATAAAGAGTGAGTGCTATCCTCTCGAAGGTTCGGTAAATTTCCAGTGCTTTATTGGGCTCTGTTAGGAAACATCACTTTATAATTAGTATATACCCATGAAAAGTCGAATGGAGACATTTCAAGTTTCTTATACAGTTGACTGTTAGAATTAAGCCTGTCATCCCCTGTCTCTTTCATTAATCACCACACATCGTCCAAACAAGTTTAACAGTCTACGTCTAATTTCTCTAATCAGTTTATGGTTTTCATTTGTTTCAACAATTCAGCCCAGACATTTTGCTATGGCGAGGTTATAATGCCTTTTTTAAAGCGCATTACTTCATTTTCAGTTACCAAACCCCCCACATCATCAGCATCAACTCATGTGTATATTAATAACATTAAAACATAACTCTTTACACAAACATGTTATTTATCTCATACAATTTTATTTTGGTTGGACAAGAGATTAGTTGGTCGGAAGCATCCAGACGACCATGTTATAATTCCAGTTTACTCAATTGTACCTCCAAAGATGTAACCATCAGATTGCGTGACCCATGAAAAGACATTGCATCTATCGGGATCAGGTTGGTGTAGGCAGAGACTTCTCTCCCAACATTGCAACTGTCGGGATAAGATTGGCGTAGGAAGAGACTTGACTGACAAAATTGCATCTATCGGGGACAGGTTGGTGTTGGCAGAGACTTCTCTCCCAACATTGAATCTATCGGGATCAGGTTGGTGTAGGCAGAGATGTCTCTCCCAATATTGCATCTATCGGAGACAAGTTGATGTAGGCAGAGACTTCTCTCTCAAAATTGCATCTATCGAGATCAGGTTGGTGTAGGCAGAGACTTCTCTCACAACATTGCATCTATCGGGATCAGGTTGGTGTAAGCAGAGACTTGTCTCCCAACATTGCATCTATCGGGTAGGTTTGGTGTATGCTGAGACTTCTCTCACAACATTGCATCTATCGGGATCAGGTTGGTGTAGGCAGAGATTTCTCTCCCAACATTTCATCTATCGGGATAAGATTGGTGTAGGCAGAGACTTCTCTCCCAACATTGCATCTATCGGGGACAGATTAGTTCAGACAGAAACTTCTCTCCCAACATTGCATCTATCGGGATAAGATTGGTGTAGGCAGAGACTTCTCTCCCAAACTTTCATCTATCGGGGACAGGTTAGGTCAGACAGAAACTTGTCTCTCAACATTGCATCTATCGGAGTCAGGTTTGTGTAGGCAGAAACGTCTCTCCCAACATTGCATCTATGGGATCAGGTTGGTGTAGGCAGAGACATCTCTCCCAACATTGCATCTATCGGGATCAGGTTGATTTAAGCAGAGACTTCTCTCCCAACATTTCATCTATCGGGGTCAGGTTGGTGTAAGCAGAGACTTCTCTCTCAACATTACATCTATCGGGGTCAGGTTGGTGTAGGCAGAGACATCTCTCCCAAAATTGCATCTATCCGGGCCAGGTTCTAATAGGCAGAGCTTTTTTCCCCAACATTGCATCTATCGGGGTCAAGTTGGTGTAGGTAGAGACTTCTTTCCCAACATTGCATCTATCGGGGCCAGGTTCTAGTAGGTAGAGACATCTCTCCCAACATTGCATCTATCGGGGTCAAGTTGGTGTAGGTAGAGACTTCTCTCCCAACATTGCATCTATCGGGGACAGGTTCTAGTAGGCAGAGACATCTTTCCCAACATTGCATCTATCGGGGCCAGGTTTTAGTAGGTAGAGACTTCTCTCCCAACATTGCATCTATCGGGGACAGGTTCTAGTAGGCAGAGACTTCTTTCCCAACATTGCATCTATCGGGGCCAGGTTCTAGTATGTAGAGACATCTCTCCCAACATTGCATCTATCGGGGTCAAGTTGGTGTAGGTAGAGACTTCTCTCCCAACATTGCATCTATCGGGGACAGGTTCTAGTAGGCAGAGACTTCTTTCCCAACATTGCATCTATCGGGGCCAGGTTCTAGTAGGCAGAGACTTCTCTCCCAACATTGCATCTAACGGGGTCAAGTTGGTGTAGGTAGAGACATCTCTCCCAACATTGCATCTATCGGGGCCAGGTTCTAGTAGGCAGAGACTTCTCTCCCAACATTGCATATATCGGGGACAGGTTGGTGTAGGCAGAGACATCTCTCCCAACATTGCATCTATCGGGGTCAAGTTGGTGTAGGTAGAGACTTCTCTCCCAACATTGCATCTATCAAGGCCAGGTTCTATTAGGCAGAGACTTCTCTCCCAACATTGCATTTATCGGGGACAGGTTGGTGTAGGCAGAGACTTCTCTTCCAACATTGCATCTATCGGGGCCAGGTTCTATTAGGCAGAGACTTCTCTCCCAACATTGCAGCTATCAGTGACAGGCTGGTGTAGACAGAGACTTCTCTCCCAACATTGCATCTATCGGGGACAGGTTGGTGTAGACAGAGACTTCTCTTCCAACATTGCATCTATCGGGGACAGGTTGGTATAGGCAGAGACTTCTCTTCCAACATTGCATCTATCGGGGACAGGTTGGTGTAGGCAGAGACTTCTCTTCCAACATTGCATCTATCGGGGACAGGTTGGTGTAGGCAGAGACTTCTCTTCCACATTGCATCTATCGGGGACAGGTTGGTGTAGACAGAGACTTCTCTTCCAACATTGCATCTATCGGGGACAGGTTTGGTGTAGGCAGAGACTTCTCTTCCAACATTGCATCTATCGGGGACAGGTTGGTGTAGGCAGAGACTTCTCTTCCAACATTGCATCTATCGGGGACAAGGTTGGTGTAGACAGAGACTTCTCTTCCAACATTGCATCTATCGGGGACAGGTTGGTGTAGGCAGAGACTTCTCTTCCAACATTGCATCTATCGGGGACAGGTTGGTGTAGGCAGAGACTTCTCTTCCAACATTGCATCTATCGGGGACAGGTTGGTGTAGGCAGAGACTTCTCTTCCAACATTGCATCTATCGGGGACAGGCTGGTGTAGACAGAGACTTCTCTCCCAACATTGCATCTATCGGGAACAGGTTGGTGTAGACAGAGACTTCTCTCCCAACATTGCATCTATCGGGGACAGGTTGGTGTAGGCAGAGACTTCTCTTCCAACATTGCATCTATCGGGGACAGGTTGGTGTAGGCAGAGACTTCTCTTCCAACATTGCATCTATCGGGAACAGGTTGGTGTAGACAGAGACTTCTCTCCCAACATTGCATCTATCGGGGACAGGTTGGTGTAGACAGAGACTTCTCTCCAACATGGCATCTATCGGGGACAGGGCTGGTGTAGGCAGAGACTTCTACTTCCAACATTGCATCTATCGGGGACAGGTTGGTGTAGGCAGAGACTTCTCTTCTCAACATTGCATCTATCGGGGACAGGCTGGTGTAGACAGAGACTTCTCTCCCAACATTGCATCTATCGGGGACAGGTTGGTGTAGACAGAGACTTCTCTTCCAACATTGCATCTATCGGGAACAGGTTGGTGTAGACAGAGACTTCTCTCCCAACATTGCATCTATCGGGGACAGGTTGGTGTAGACAGAGACTTCTCTCCCAACATTGCATCTATCGGGGACAGGTTGGTGTAGACAGAGACTTCTCTTCCAACATTGCATCTATCGGGAACAGGTTGGTGTAGACAGAGACTTCTCTCCCAACATTGCATCTATCGGGGACAGGTTGGTGTAGGCAGAGACTTCTCTTCCAACATTGCATCTATCGGGGACAGGTTGGTGTAGGCAGAGACTTCTCTTCCAACATTGCATCTATCGGGAACAGGTTGGTGTAGACAGAGACTTCTCTCCAACATTGCATCTATCGGGGACAGGTTGTGTGTAGACAGAGGACTTCTCTCCCAACAATTGCATCTATCGGGAACAGGTTGGTGTAGACAGAGACTTCTCTCCCAACATTGCATCTATCGGGGACAGGTTGGTGTAGGCAGAGACTTCTCTTCCAACATTGCATCTATCGGGGCCAGGTTCTATTAGGCAGAGACTTCTCTCCAACATTGCGAGCTATCAGTGTCAGGCTGGTGTAGACAGAGAACTTCTCTCCCAACATTGCATCTATCGGGAACAGGTTTGGTGTAGACAGAGACTTCTCTCCCAACATTGCATCTATCGGGGACAGGTTGGTGTAGACAGAGACTTCTCTCCCAACATTGCATCTATCGGGAACAGGTTGGTGTAGACAGAGACTTCTCTCCCACATTGCATCTATCGGGAACAGGTGGTGTAGACAGAGACTTCTCTCCCAACATTGCATCTATCGGGGACAGGTTGGTGTAGGCAGAGACTTCTCTCCCAACATTGCATCTATCGGGGACAGGTTGGTGTAGGCAGAGACTTCTCTCCCAACATTGCATCTATCGGGAACGGTTGGTGTAGACAGAGATTCTCTCCCAACATTGCATCTATCGGGAACAGGTTGGTGTAGACAGAGACTTCTCCTCCCAACATTGCATCTATCGGAACAGGTTGGTGTAGACAGAGACTTCTCTCCCAACATTGCATCTATCGGGGGACAGGTTGGTGTAGACAGAGACTTCTCTCCCAACATTGCATCTATCGGGAACAGGTTGGTGTAGACAGAGACTTCTCTCCCACATTGCATCTATCGGAACAGGTTGGTGTAGACAGAGACTTCTCTCCCAACATTGCATCTATCGGGGACAGGTTGGTGTAGGCAGAGACTTCTCTCCCAACATTGCATCTATCGGGGACAGGTTGGTGTAGGCAGAGACTTCTCTTCCAACAGTGCATCTATCGGAGCCAGGTTCTAGTAGGCAGAGACTTCTCTCCCAACATTGCATCTATCGGAGCCAGGATCTAGTAGGCAGAGACTTCTCTCCCAACATTGCATCTATCGGGAACAGGTTGGTGTAGACAGAGACTTCTCTTCCAACATTGCATCTATCGGGAACAGGTTGGTGTAGACAGAGACTTCTCTTCCAACATTGCATCTATCGGAGCCAGGTTCTAGTAGGCAGAGACTTCTCTCCCAACATTGCATCTATCGGAGCCAGGTTCTAGTAGGCAGAGACTTCTCTCCCAACATTGCATCTATCGGGGCCAGGTTCTATTAGGCAGAGACTTCTCTCCCAACATTGCATCTATCGGAGCCAGGATCTAGTAGGCAGAGACTTCTCTCCCAACATTGCATCTATCGGAGCCAGGTTCTATTAGGCAGAGACTTCTCTCCCAACATTGCATCTATCGGGGCCAGGTTCTAGTAGGCAGAGACTTCTCTCCCAACATTGCATCTATCGGAGCCAGGTTCTAGTAGGCAGAGACTTCTCTCCCAACATTGCATCTATCGGGGCCAGGTTCTATTAGGCAGAGACTTCTCTCCCAACATTGCAGCTATCAGTGTCAGGCTGGTGTAGACAGAGACTTCTCTCCCAACATTGCATCTATCGGGAACAGGTTGGTGTAGACAGAGACTTCTCTTCCAACATTGCATCTATCGGAGCCAGGTTCTAGTAGGCAGAGACTTCTCTCCCAACATTGCATCTATCGGGAACAGGTTGGTGTAGGCAGAGACTTCTCTTCCAACATTGCATCTATCGGAGCCAGGTTCTAGTAGGCAGAGACTTCTCTCCCAACATTGCATCTATCGGAGCCAGGATCTAGTAGGCAGAGACTTCTCTCCCAACATTGCAGCTATCAGTGTCAGGCTGGTGTAGACAGAGACTTCTCTTCCAACATTGCATCTATCGGGAACAGGTTGGTGTAGACAGAGACTTCTCTCCCAACATTGCATCTATCGGGGACAGGTTGGTGTAGACAGAGACTTCTCTCCCAACATTGCATCTATCGGGGACAGGTTGGTGTAGACAGAGACTTCTCTCCCAACATTGCATCTATCGGGGACAGGTTGGTGTAGACAGAGACTTCTCTCCCAACATTGCATCTATCGGGAACAGGTTGGTGTAGACAGAGACTTCTCTCCCAACATTGCATCTATCGGGGACAGGTTGGTGTAGACAGAGACTTCTCTCCCAACATTGCATCTATCGGGAACAGGTTGGTGTAGACAGAGACTTCTCTCCCAACATTGCATCTATCGGGGACAGGTTGGTGTAGGCAGAGACTTCTCTCCCAACATTGCATCTATCGGGGACAGGTTGGTGTAGGCAGAGACTTCTCTTCCAACATTGCATCTATCGGAGCCAGGTTCTAGTAGGCAGAGACTTCTCTCCCAACATTGCATCTATCGGAGCCAGGATCTAGTAGGCAGAGACTTCTCTTCCAACATTGCATCTATCAGTGACAGGCTGATGTAGACAGAGATTTCTCTCCCAACCTGAAACCAAAATACCATCTCAACAAGGACTGCGTTGCACAACTCTATATCCTCACCCCATACTCAGAAACCAGTAGCTTGTGAGAGACTGTCATCAGAGCTTCACATCTGCAGAAAGGTATATTCGGATAACCAGATAATAATTTATTACAACACATACACACTGGCTGATCAATACCAGCTAGCATCACGCGGCTCGCCAAATTTGATTGTGAATTTATTAAATGTTTGACCAAATATAGCATGCTAATTTTTTAGCTGATAGTTTTGTTTGGACTGCGAATGATGCTATAAAGACTTACATGGTCCTAGGCAGAAACGAGGCTCCCCACCCTAGGTCTAAAATATGTGTTTGTAAACCTGTGCACTAACATAGCAATCACAAGCACTATCATCATGTAGCAGCTATACTGCCGACTTGTTGCGAAGTGTGCGTTAAACCTTATAGAGAGTTATAGTAATGTCGTTGCCAACACGTCAGTCCAACACCCAAGGAGATGCTGGAAGAATAAAATGCATATCTCTGTCATCACTGTCACTGCTACACAGATCACGTAGCTATAGATCTCTCAAGACAGTTTCCAAAGACGTATCTTGTCCTTTCATATTCACTCTTTGGAGCAACTTTGTAAGTATCTGGTTACATGTCCGTTTGAACTTTGAACTCATGTAGTAATACACAAACACGTTGACTGATGAGTTCAAGACCCCGCATAGGATAACGAAAGCCGAGATAGCAAAGAAGAGGTTCTTGTATCTTCCTTTGGGACTAAAATTTGAGCGTAGAACTGTTACGGAAAGACTGATTAATGTTGGTAAATAGCAAACAACGTAAATTGTTGCTATCAGTGTTACTATTTGTATAGCTTTGTGTTGTCTGTTTGTAGCGTACTCTGTTGCTTTCTGGGCCTTACTCATATGCGTTCTCCAACTTGTCGTTTGTCTCAGTCGGATTATAAGTGTTGCAGTGTAGACAAGAACGGTCAAGAAAGTACATATCTGAATGGTAGAATGAAGGCTGTAGGAAACGTTAGATGCTAATTCGGCAGTTTTGAAAGAAATTGCTCCGAATATAGTCATGTTAGTCCCTGGGCCATATACCCAGCCAAGTAGTAATGTCGAGTACATCGGCACCATGGTTAGAAATATTATCAGATAAATAGAAACACTTAAGACGGTGACCACTTTCGACGATAGGATCCTGTTAATCTGCAATGGCCAGACCACACATAGACATCGCTCAAAGGTGATGAAAGCAGTCAAGCATCCTGTAATTCTGCTGAAACAGCCATAAGGTAAAATTGAGAACACTGCCTGAATATCAACAATTACAATCGGTAGATCGGAGTTCGAGAAAAACGGGTTCCAGAAGATGCTCAAACACAACGAACCCATCAAGGATAGCAGATCAGAAAGAGCAAGTGCCGTATAGCTAATGTTTGTAGTCTCTGAGAATCCTTGCTTGCAGAACACTAATATAGCTACTACGTTAGATGCTATACCTATTGAAGTTATGGCTCCAACTAAACTAACAATAGTGACTGTGACAATTATTGTGCCGATTTCTATGTTGAGGTCATGAGATATTGAACGTTGATCATCCGGGGACATGATGTTCTGCTTGTCTATTGTATGGAGATTTGCTATAAATTTATATATAGAAATAACGGTTGACTAATTTTATGTTTTAATTCTTTGCTGATGGGCAAAACACTTTCTGTGCACCAGTAAAATATACCACAAAGCGTAAATATACGCAAATAAAGCCACGAGCAGCAGAATTACCAACAACTTGTAAAATACTAGCCCCCAAAATGTAAGTAATTGTTACATTTTCACAAAATAAAGGTGCCATAACGTTTGGTCACAGCAAATATTTGACTAACACCATATCATTCATTTGGTCCATTGTGGTTTAAATGTAACAGATAAACGACCCCGTATCTGAGCCGTTGGGTGTATCGGGAATACGGTACTAGCCTCGTATTTGTATAGATCACTCGATGGGTTATGTGGTGTATGTCATGGCCGCTCGCCGTCACGTTCTATTATATTTTCTGGTACACATTTTAGCTGGGTCAACGTAGTAGGTCATTCAATTTAAAGCAAAAGCAAAACAAACAAAAAAACAAATAAACAACTGCCTCTTGATGTTTTCTAACTTATGACTATTGATCCCGCAGGAAAGAACCGTAGCCTCTGTGTTGTCGCGGCTCACTATAGTAGGACATCTCGGTGGTTCACAAAATATCTCTCCATTTTCCTACACGTACAAAAGAAGATATAAAACAAAAAGAATCATTACCAACGTTACCATTCAAACAATACTCAAAATGTTAGTTAGTTATTTAGTCGAAAGATCATCCTCATTGCACATCGAACCATTCAGTCCATAAGTGCTCGGATCCCCTCCTCAGTAAATCTCGCAGCGTGTAGCAACTGACGACACTAGTTTCTGTGTTGGTTTATTAATAATCTTCTTTGGCTTCCCGCGTAATGTTCTTGTTTAATTTGTTAATTAATTAACTTGTTTATTTAATTTGGTGTTCTCGCAGTCTGAATATGGTTGTAGATTCAAAGTCATCACTTGGTTCTCGCAAAAGTCTTCCTTCTCGTAGAACATTCAGAATGTCAGCCTGGTCCATGGCTCGTCCGCCTTCCACAGCAATCTGTGTGTAAGTGGGTGGGGGATGTGTGGGTTGGGGAATGTATGTGTGCTTGGGGTGTGGGTGGATGGGATGTGTGGTGGGTGGGAGGTGTGTGTGGGTGGAGAGATTTGTAGGTGTGGGGATGTGGTGGCTGGGTGGGGGGGATGTATGTGTGCCTGGGGTATGTGTATGTGGTTGGGGGGAGTTTTGTGAGTGAATGGGGGATGTGTGAGTTGGTGGTGGATGTGTCTCATAACATGGTAACATGCATTGTTTATGTTTACAAAATTCATTTGACAATGTTTTTGCCTATGAACTATTGATGAACGAAAGATGAGTGATTGGAAGGGCCGAATGTAAGGCGGGCCTGCGTGCCAATTTGTTACCCTTTGAAAATAAATTCCGTTCGTTCGTTCGTACACCCGCATGTCCTGGCTCGAAAATGAAATTAATCTTTGCCAGCTGAGACCGCTCCAGAAACAGCAGCCACTCTCTTCGGATCCACCCCATCTCTATATCTTCTTGAGCATGCTCATTGAGTCACTAAGGAAACATGCCCTAGTGAATGTCTGTGTCTTGAGCCGTGTTATTGATTTACTTACTGTCATGACTTCCATAGTCAGGCTACTTGTGGTCAAAGCAAAAGCACGAGAATCTTCCTTCACAATCCCCCCTCCCCCTCCCCCCCCCCCCCAAGCCTGAGCCGTAACAGCCTAAGAACTTCTCACTCGTCGAAGGACCGACCCATCTGTGTAAATGACAGCATCACCCTCCAAAGAATTCTCGAAGATCAAAACCTGTACTTCTGCCTCAACATCAGCCGGATTTTCTCGTCTGCATTTTCTGTCTAGCTGGATGCAAACTGAAAAGGACATACAGAAATATATTGGTATTCGTATCCACTCCTCGCTAGGATTTAAGTCCTCAAGTGAACACACCTGTTGAAGAATGTCTTCGGCTTGACCCATCCACGACTTTCCTCTTTTTAACCTGCTGCCCTTTACCTTCTTAATTTCACTGTGCAGTGGATATTGTGTGTTTGTGTTGACTCTGAGGTAGGCGCGTGCTCTGCAAAATTGTATTCTGTCCCCAATGGTTGGAACATCAAGAAAGTATCGCATCGCCCTGCATGCTGTATCTCTTGTACATCCAAGAATAATACGCATAGCTTCGTACTGTATCCTTTCCATCTACTTACGGCTGATAGTCAGGATCGCATTGCATACTCAAAAACAGAAAGGAAATACTCAAACAATTACAACCCATATAAATAAGGCGTTGACGCGTGAAGCAGCAACAATGTCACCATTCAACGAATTTCGAAGCCGATGGATAATATGCTAGATGGTCAACGAGTACTGCCCTAACACGATAATGACATAACCTAGTTGAAGACAATGAACAGTTCTGATTCTTGCTGTAGTCAAGATATGACGGCCTGGTGGGAATGGCTTGAAATGACTGTTTACCAAACGGAATAATAGATGGTGTGACGACCGCTTATCAAATTTGGCAAATATTGCAGGACATATGCTTACTAATTAGGCTGTCAGGAGTAAGTTAGATCTTGAGACATGATACATTCATTTGTTGGATACCACATTTGATCTTGAGATATGATACATTCATTTGTTGGATACCACATTTGATCTTGAGATATGATACATTCATTTGTTGGATACTTCATTTGATCTTGAAACATGATACATGCCTTTGTTGGATACCTCATTTGATCTTGAGACATGATAAATTCATTTGTTGGATACCTCATTTGATCTTGAGACATGATACATTCATTTGTTGGATACTTCATTTAATCTTTAGACATGATACATTCATTTGTTGGATACCTGTGACACAGTGTACAAATTTCCCCAGTTTGCAGACACGAAGAGCGGAACGATGTTTCTAAGAAATGAGAATTTCACGTGTAAGGGCTGGCGTTGCCTAATATGGTAACGAATGCCGTAGTTCAGAACGAGGCAGACTTTGGTGCCGGGGCTCAAAATAGAATCCGTTAGGGAGCTATTCCCTGGCCAAACCAGAAGATAGTCACTTGTGTCTGAACGTGCCCCATAGTAAGATGTAGTTCCAACGGGAGTGAATGTTTTTTTTTTTTTCGCCAACAGTGCCTTTTTTGCTGAGGGTGAGAAACATTGTTTTTTTGTTTAAAATGTTAATGCTTGTATTATATGATTAATACCATACCTGTGTTTATGTATTTTTTGGTGAAGTTGGTAACTGCAACATTACTTCTTGAGAAGATCTCCTGAGGTTCAAACTTTACACCAAGAACGTCTATACTACCCTTAACTATTCATAAGCTTACACTTCTTATGCTGCTATGATTGCTGATTCATATTCTGGTGAAAAATATCTAAATATCATCTGCAAAGTATATGCCGACAAGCTGTGAACTATATCTTCACATTTGGTTCAATACTCTCTAGATAAGAGACTGGTCTGTACTAGACTTCTAGTGAACTATTCATGTACTCAAGAGTACATTTTTCTTATTCATATCGTGTGTGACTCTTTGTGTCATGTGTTTAATAAATATACAGGGGAGTGAAGTTAAGTTTGTTTGAATATTATCATGGAGGAAAAGAGGTGGATACCTCATTTCTTCAGTTGGTTTGTTAGGCCCTACATGTCATATCAGCAAAATCCAAGTGGGGGTCTGCCTAAATAACCAGTTAAACATGCAGTAGGTCACGCAGTATTGCTTGCCCTAATAACAGTAAATTGGAGCAGAGGGTTAAACCCCCGACTTCTAGGAGTTAGAAGAGTGAACAATTCGTCAGTGGAGAATCCCGGGGTTGTTCTGGAAATAGATTGTATGTTCTCTCATGTGGTTGTGAGAGGCATATTTTGGGTGTCAAGGTTTGTCTGTTTTGTCGTATAAGGAAGGGTCAGTTTAGACGACAGTCCAGAATCCCCAACTAGTAGACGAATCAGTTTTACGGGCAATAAATAGATACCCCGCTTGTCAACATAGTTAACGACAGCGTAACTAACAGAGAGGGGAAAGGGCATCCACCCCTCCCCTCATTCTTGGATTTGTATTATTATTTCTCTGTGTGTGTGGTGACAATGAAAATGTATATTTTGCCATGATGTACAGTGCTTGTCGTTTTCAATCTGACAGGGCACTGGAGGCTGGCGAGGGACCATTGGCTTATATCCAAAGTAGGTGAACCGAAATCTGTATACAGGTTTGGCAATTGAAGTAAGGCCTGTCGGGGGAGACAACTCATTGTTATCTTTCCGGCAGCTACGAGAAAGCAAGTCAGGGTTACCTCCCTTTTTTGTCATAGAGGTTTTACACAGCATTGGCCAAGTGCTGTTGGGACATTCTTTTCCCGCTATCTACGTCGGAGAGATGAACCCGGTATTCTTCCTCTAGTATCATGGAAGTTATGTCTGCAAAAGCTTACGGACTGGATTGTACTTTTCCTATGGGCGGGCGTGGAACCAGATACGGCACTCCTCTTTTGTTTTTCATGTCGCTCAAAGACCTGTTGAATGTATCTTTGTCTTGAATGAAGCATGCTAACCATATAACTCTTGGGATGCCGCCTAGAGATTTTCCACCCAGCTAGGACAGAACGCTTATGGAGAGTCTTTTCACCAGCGTATAGTATAATGGCGAACACTACCATTTGGTGTGAGCACCTTTTAAATGCAGACCCATTTTTCCTCTCAAGACCTAAGCAGCTTTGGTAGTCCAGAATTCACGACCACAACAACAACATCATCATGTGGGTTGGGAGTCCTTTGGGAACAGTCGTAGACAGTAACATTTGTACGTCAGATATGTTCCACCATCCAATGGATTACACTAGTCATTGATTCAATATCTACATCACTATGTTCTGCAGCCAGAGAACCTTCGTTTTTTTTAGCGACATAGAAACGTGGTTTGTCATTCAAGAATGGGATGACCCCATCTCTTTATCAACGGTAGACTACGTAGAGGAGTTAAGAGTGAGAATGTAGAAGCGTCTTCGCAGGACTTTTACCAGGGGAGAGTAGATAGTTTGTGCGAGGCCCAGTGAGGGTTTCTCATTTTCCTTGATTTAAGGAGTTAAATATCACAGAATGTATGTAGGAGAAAAGACATAATTCACGGCTAGATCCAGGATTGGTGATCTGCATTATTTTAATTACAATAGAGATTAGGTAGTAATGTAGATGTACGGTGTTTGATTTTATTGAACTTAGTTAACGATAGTCCCGATATGGTTATTCGGGAAAACACCACAATCAAGAGTTTGAGAGGTGAGACAGAGGAGGGGGTGAGGCTTTTAGTTTAGAAGTAATTCATTTTAAAAAAAGTCGCTTAAAAGTCGACAGGGTCGACTTCATTGCACCGGGTTTTATCCCATATGACTCAGTCTCTTTCCGCAGCACGGAAAGCGTCACACAAAGCAAGAACTCCGTAGCTTTTAGCGACGACCCACAGGAGTCTCCGAAAAATTTAATTCGTGAACCGAAGGTTCACGCGGGCCGGAATCGAACCCACAACCTTCGGAGCCCGAGTTAAACGGTTTTACCACTTCGCCACAGAGTTTGCTTTGATAATGTATTTGTTTTGGTTATGATGTTTTATAGAATGTAGCAGAGATAGAGTCTCGTAACTCTATGTTTGGGATTACATTATTAAAGAATATATAGGACACAGGAGTTTCTTATTGTCTTGTGACAAGTATTACAACGTTTGTTATTGTAGAGAGATGTGTCACTAGTATTCATGTACAGAGAACTGAAGTGGGAGGTCAGACAACACATGGACTCATATGTCCTACAGAAAGACGACAGCTTAACAGAGATCCATGGTGACTTGGCCGGTTCTCTTCCTTGTTCTTCAGGAGGGTAGTCTTATCAATGTAGGTTGGGCGGGGTCTATTTCAATCCACGTCCCAGTCTTACATCAATAGAGCCAAAAGCTACGTCCATTCCTGGCGATTCCTAATAAAGAAACTGACTCGAACAAAGGTCTTATATCTTGTAACCGGGCACGCTAACCCCTAGACACTTATTCACAGATAATCTATATTTAATATCCCACTATACCTCATTTTATCTTGAGACATGATACATTCCTTTGTTGGATACCTCATTTGATCTTGAGACATGATACATTCATTTGTTGGATACCTCATTTGATCTTGAGACATGATACATTCATTTGTTGTATACCTCATTTGATCTTGAGACATGATACATTCATTTGTTGGATACCTCATTTGATCTTGAGACATGATACATTCATTTGTTGGATACCTCATTTGATCTTAAGACATGATACATTCCTAGGATTTTGAATGTGTTTATTATTGTTGCCGGCTATATAGTGAAAGGGTTACGAATGTAATTCGTAATTCCGCACACAGCGTTCGAAACACAATTGCGGCAATTTGAAGGGCAGAACATCGCCTTGCCTTGCGGCCTTGTTTCCAAAACAAAGTTATGAGTGCCGGTCATTCACAAACCAATGACAAACTACTGAAAGTAAAATTGACAAGTAATCACGAACAGCCACACAAATTCTGGGTTTGACTGCTACATCCTGTAAAGGATATGCAACTAACTTTTTATAACTGTTAGGGTGTCGTGTCGAGACACACATTTAAGAGGCAGCAATTAATCCTTTACTCAATCGTAACGTTAATTATTAGTAAGTAGCTAAACGAAATCTAGTAAAAGCAAGAAAAAAGTCACTAATTGTCTTTCTTCATGACCTTCTTGAAAGTGCTACTTCCTGGCTATTTGAATAACTACAATTAATATTATACTCGAATGTCTTCTGGCTTTTCCAGAAGATGTCAGAATGTAGGAATCATAACTGCACTCATAGAGCAACGAGTATGACATCACCTTTGTTGTCCCACCCGTGATCAAACAACCATCTGCAACAAGCAATGCTAAATGACACAAGTGGTAGCGAGCTCAGTCGTCAGCCTCTGTTTCAACCTGTAGCAACCTGCCATATGTCACTCGTTGTATGTCTGTACATCCTCTGTTCCCTCACAGTCGACATCCTCTTCCATGTGCCACAACCTGCGCCAGCATTTTCCTCAAGTTCACTTTATTTTTATCATCAAAATAAGTTTTCACATAAATTAGCAGCACATCAGTGCCTCAGTGATATAAAGTGCTATCTTTCATACGTACTAGATCGTGGGAATATGCAGGCTTGTCCAAGGGAATGGGATGGGATGGGACGGGACAGCAAACATTTGTATTTCCCATGGGACACATGGGACAGTAGCCATGTCATAGCAACTATTTTTAAAAACCTTTTTAAAGCCTTTTATCCTTCCTTTTTCTTTATACTTGTATCAATTCTTTATCTCGTGGTGGGACACCGGATACATTAATAAATGCGTGCATGCAATCATATTACCAACGTTTCAATGCCCATTTTAAAAATTACTCGCATTACTTTAATGAAGATGACGAAGAATTCTTGAACCACATTCCGAATATTGTTCAGATTAAAGGAATGCTGTACATACATGAGAAATTCAAAACTTTTTTTGACAAACTAGAAATTGATGGTGCTACAACTCATTTAACTTTGCTGTTATACTTCCTCCTAGACTATCAGTTGTACAAAGGTATAGTTGATATTGACGAAGAAACTTCCAGCCGCATGGTGAAGAAATATTGTCAGAACTTACAGAAAATTATTGGAGAAAAATTTTGGCCATATTGCGGCAGTTCTTTGGCAGTTACTGCAGCATTCCTTACTGGAGTTGACGTTAAAGCCAAAATAGAAGACATGGTCAAGTCGATTGTTACTAAGAAGAAAGAGAATATGGACACCAATAAATGGGCCAATGATTGGATCGCTTTTTCTAAGTCTGTTGTTCCAACTGTTATTTCATTCATCAAAGATTTAAATCTTTCTTCTGAATCATCTGCTGTATGTGAAGTACCAGGAATTGTAGAACAAAAGCCAAAAAGTGATTTTGACTTATTTTTTGATCCTCCACCAAACAAAGCACTTAAGTTTGATGACGCCAGAAACAAATGCCTTGAGGATGAAGTCACCATGTTTCAAAAATTACGGCAACCAACTTCACAACCATTAAATTATTAGAAAATGAACATAGGTTTCCACTGCTAACAGTAAGTGCGAAAATTGTTTTGGCCATACCGGTGGCCTCAGCGATAGTAGAGCGCTTATTTAGTGCAGCTGGATTGTTGTTGAGTAAGTTACGAAAACGGATGTTACCAGCTCTCGTTATAAACTCTGTGTATATCAGATTTGCATGTAAGATGAAAATTGTGGAAATGGTTCAGGGATTACCTGGATTAACTGAATTATTAGAAACCGTCGATCAGCAGGAAATTGATAATGTGCTGAATGAGCAGAGTGACTCTGAAACAGAATGAGAGTGTCAGAATGACAATGAATTGTCATATTTAGATTAAACTTTGTTTTAATAAAATACTCTTGAATATTAAAATTAATAAATTCTGCTGTTTTACATGTCTCTTTATACATTTAGTCCTATTTAGTAGACACTAACCCTAAACTGTCATAAATTTCATAATTTTATTTGAACTGTATTCCATATTAATATTATCATGGGAATCCCATGGGATGGGACAGGCAAAACTACCGTGGGATGGGATGGGAATGAGACTGAAAAATGTGTCCCATGGACAAGCCTGGGAATATGAGATAGGGCTGCTAGTGTCCTTGCTTGTCATCATTGCTCCCCAGACAATTATCTAGTAATCATGTACCTAGCGTCATGTATTCGATTCGCCATTGAGGCCCTGATTGTTTTCAGTGACAAGGGCTCCACGACTACCCAGTCTAACAATAGGTACCAGCAAATTATCTGGAAAATAAAAGCGGCTGACTTGATCACATGACCGATCAAGCGACATTTGGTGTAGAGTTGGTCCGGGAGGCCCGCGCTCCGTAAAAGGCCCTCAAAATCATATGGTCTGGCCCTGAAAAGGTAGTGTAACAGAGCACCATCTCTGTTAGTGGGTTAATAGGTGGTGTGCAAAAGACTAGGCACGGTTGAGCATCCCGTTGAAAGGTAACTAGGGACGCTCAAGCTGTGACGCGGGGTTAGATATAGACAGTTACCATCGGAGTTTGAAGTCAACAACACCTATTTTGTATGATCGATGGTCACTTGATATTCTACGATGTATTTGATTAAATAAACAATTGAAAAATCCAGCCAACGTATTGTCTCTGCTATACAATGTACCAACACTGTTAAATAGCAGAATTGGTGCCGTGATCCGACTCTCAGAACTTGCCTTGTCGAGGACACAGCGTGAAGTACTACAAAAGTATACGGCACAGCGGAGGACTTTTGTTGAACGCCTTTTCAAGTTGCTTTGCGTTGCTACAACAAACACGTTACCACAACAGATGTTTTGCTGGCCATATCGTTCCAATACAGTCCTATCGAGTTTTGCTGACTGAGTGAATCTTTGTCAGAAGCCGCAGTCAAGTGATCCAGGCCTTGTCAAAGGTTGCAACCCATATTTTCACCACCGCAAATCGTTTTACTGAGGCTGGTTGTTGGAGCCGCCATACATCCTATCATGAACTGCTGGACAGAGCTACCATCGTGTAATTGGGCTGTTTGTCAGAGTTGCCATCATCGTGTCCTGGAGTGACCTAGCCGTTGTCCTTGAGCTGCCTGAAGTGAGGTCATTGCTAGTCTTGCTTACCGGAGCTTACTTGCTTAATACAACTCAAACATTTTGCTAAATATGGCCCAGGATGGAGGAAGTTTTTGATTGTTTTAACGCCACTCAAACCTGAGCATCCACTCGTTTTACTTGCCTGATAAATTGCTCCGGAAACGTTTTTCAACTCAGACGTGCCCGCCTAGGGGTGAAAAGAAGTCAGAAATCCGAGGTGCCCGCCCATGGGTGAAATGAAGAGTCCAGAAGTTTTTCCTTTCCCTGTGATGGAACCGAAGAAGACAACACGCTCGTTTTTCTATGAAGCATGTATGAAGTCTGACTATCAAGAATAATCACCGGTTGGCACATTTGGACTTTCCTTGTGGACTCGTGGACGATATATCAATGAACGGTATTTAAGAAATTGATTTAAGGTAATTGATTAAGCTAATATAGCGTTATAATAAGTGAAATTGATTTAACTAATATAACATAACATTGTGTGTTAAGTAAAATTAATTAATTAATTAGAACACTTGATTTTTATAGGACGAAAAACAAATGCTTACGTCCCTTGTCTAGTTCAAATACGCCTGCAGTTGTTGTATACTTATTGATAACTATTAACTATATTATAATTGTGAATTTGTTTATATAAGCTTGTATAACAAAACTATTTCAGCATGGCAGAGGAACAAGTTTTGTTAACACAGGTTTTAGGGGGAGTGGGTAGAGCAATAAGCAGACTCAACTCCGCAATAAAACAGCAAGGGGTAGGCACAGATATTGAAAAATTCAGTGGGCAGGCGAAAGGACTTTAAGAGATGGATGACCTCGGTGGAGAAACATGCATTTTTGGTGGGAGCGACAGATGAGGAGAAGAAGAATATTGTTTATCAGGCCACTATAGCACCGGTTTCGGATCACATTAGAAGAAAATTAGAAGCTGGAGTAGATGAGACATGGGAGCAGTTTAAGGATGACTTAGCCCACAAGTATGCTGAGATCACAGATCCTCAGCATGCGTTTTCAGTGTTAAGACAATCCAAGCAGAACACTGGAGAAACTGTGCAATTATTTAGTGATAGGTTGATTAACCTAGCTGAAGAAGCATTTATCGGACAGAACATACGAGGGGAAGAGGTAGAAAGGATGTTGGTCGGAATTTTTGTAGACGGTATAAAGTCGGATGGACTGAAGTTTAAATTAATGAGAGAAAACCCTGAGAGATTATCACAAGCTGTGGATATAGCTGTACAGGAGGAAGGTCTGAGACGAAGATTTAGACTGAGAGTAGGACGAGAAATAGGAACTAGTCGGGAGGATAGGATTGAAGAGCCCATGGAGATCGGACAAGCAAGGTACGGATGGAATAGAAGAGGAGAAATACAAACGCTGCAGGGAGGTAATGAAAATGCTCACGATAGAGGAAGACAAATGAGAAATCCTATAAGAGAGACGGTAGGTAACACAAATATAGTCTGTTGGGGTTGCGGTCAACAAGGACACATTTTTAGGTTCTGTGGTAACAGGCGTCTTCAGTTGAATACACAAAATAGAAATGTTAATAGCAGACCAAACAGAAATTTTGAAGACAGACAGAGGAATTTTATAAGACCAGGAACGCAGGGAAACCGGCATCCCACTTACTGAATAGGACCTGCGGTAGGAGGGAAATTAACAAGGTCCCAAGAATTAAGGAAGATTTTAATGATAAGTATAGGAGGACAAGTAGAAAGTGGTCTCAACTGGGTGAAATAAAACAGTTTTCAATAAATAAAACGGACCCCAGTTCATGCATAATAGAAATAGGGAAACATAGAATTCGAACATTAATTGATTCGGGAGCTCAAGTCAGTGTAATCAAGGAAATTTTTTATACAAAATAATAAAAAATTGCAAAATATTCAGGAGTCATGACACTCTTCACTCTGTTACCGGACAAAATTTAGACGTAGTTGGCCAAACAATGATAAATCTCAAGTTAGGAGGAATCAATGTAAGACACCTTTTTCACGTAGTCAAAGAGTTAAATAGGAACATGCTTATAGGTAGGGACTTCTTACTGAAAAATGGTGTAAGACTTTTTTTTTATCTACACAAGTTAAGATTCCAGGGCGTGTATGTAGATTTAGAAGAGGATATGCACATATCAGCACTGGTTAGAGTTAAAACGTCCACGACTTTAAAACCACAGACGGTTAATCTGATACAGGCGAAAGTGAAAAGAAATCCGTATTATTTAATAGGACATATAGTTAGAATAACAGAGTTGGAAAGGGAGGTAATAGATGAACCTGGTCTAGAAGTTCCAGATGGAATAATGACATTAGACAAACACTTAACTTTTCCAGTAATGATTATTAACAACACAGGCAAGGAAATTAAATTGTACAGAGGATGTGTAATCGCCAAAGTAGAACATGATCCTAACAGCATATTAACAACAGACAGAGTAGAAATGCCGAGAATTAATTATTCAGAAACCCCTATAGAAAGAATCAATACCAGAAATAGACGTGGAAGAAGATGGAACGTGCAGAATGATGAATTGTTCCATCCATTCAGAAAACATATATCTCAATTATATTCAGTAGACAAAACAACAAGAGAATAAGAATTATTAGCACAGTTAAAAGCTCTACCGGAAAATAAGGAAATATTAGAAAAACTTAGTAAAAGAGAATCAAGATGTTTTTGCAATTAACGACTTGGAATTGGGAAAGACCAAAACAGTCACTATGGAAATAGACACTGGAAATCACCCACCAATTAGTTTGAAACCGTATAGAACTCCCTTAAGGAATAGAGAAATTGTTGAAAAGGCAATAGAAGATATGCTGAAAGCAGGAATAATAACAAGATCTAAGTCAGAATGGTCATCTCCGATCGTCATAGTGACCAAGGCTGATGGTTCACACCGGTTCTGCTGTGACTACAGGGCGTTGAACAAAATCACTAAGAATGTAGCTTACTCATTGCCGGTGATCGACGATATTTTAGGGCTACTTAATGGGTCTACCTTCTTCACTACATTGGATGCAAGGTCAGGATTTTGGTGTATCCCTATGTCGCCAGATGCTCAAAAGAAAAGTGCTTTCTGTACACACGCAGGTTCTTACGAATTTTTACGAATGCCTTTTGGGGTCCAAACTGCGCCTTCTCACTATATGTTATTAATAAATCAAGTATTAGAAGGCATGCAAAAGTTCGCATTAGCATATATAGATGACATTTTGATCTACACAGCAGGAGACGTACAGGACCACCTGAAACATGTAAAATTGGTATTTGACAGATTAAGAATACATGATGTTAAACTGAAACTCAGTAAATGTGAATATCTAAAAACAGAAACAAAGTATTTGGGCTACATCATTGATAGGGACGGAATTAAACCAGATCAGGATAAAGTAAAGGTTATTAGAGAATTACCTGCTCCGACCAACATAAGAGAAGTTCGTGCTTTTATCGGTACGTGTGGGTATTATCGTCGTTTTATTCCAAATTTCTCCAAAATTTATTCCAAAATAAGTAGATTAGAGATTAAGACTTTTCGGGAAAAGTCTTGTTAAAGATAGGGAGGAATGTAACAGAGCACCATCTCTGTTAGTGGGTTAATAGGTTGTGTGCAAAGACTAGGCACGGTTGAGCATCCGTTGAAAGGTAACTAGGGACGCTCAAGCTGTGACGCGGGGTTAGATATAGACAGTTACCATCGGAGTTTGAAGTCAACAACACCTATTTTGTATGATCGATGGTCACTTGATATTCTACGATGTATTTGATTAAATAAACAATTGAAAAATCCAGCCAACGTATTGTCTCTGCTATACAATGTACCAACACTGTTAAAGTAGCTGCAGGAGAGACTCGAAATGCAATTCATTTAAGAGCTTATTAAACAATCATCAATAAATCTAATAGCACCACAATAGAGACGTAGTTCCAGCTATCACATTAGGTGTGAGTTAATTAAAGGTTTGACTAAATGACAGAGGCTAATTTTAAAGCTGATAATTTTGGTTGGTCCACGAAGGATGCTATGAATAGGCAAGTGGCCTGTGGCAAATAATAGGATATCCACGATTGGTCTATGTCACATGCCTGTGTTCAGTGGCATTAAGGTGAGTGGCCGTACAATATAAACAGTTCAAGAGGTGAAAGGGCATTCACCGGAAAGAGAATATAAGGAGATAAACGGTAAGGGAGAGGGGCTGCAAGAAGGGGCAGACAGTTGGAGCAGTGAGGTTGTGTGTTGTGTGTGAGGCATTGTGGGGGATAGAATTGTTGAAAAGAGAGGGACAAAGACTGACGGGGGACAGTTGAGTTTTGGACTCCGAGCTGAGAGGGGAGTTGAGTGTAGACCAGACCCGGAGAAGGTCGTGGTCTGATAAAGTGAAGAATTGTGACGGAGTTTGGAAGATAACTCCGCACTGTGGGTTCCAGGGATAGTGAGTGGAATTCGAGACCCATAGTGGGTTACTTTGAGTCGGGCCTAGAGAGAGGCTAGTATACCTGTCGTGTGGGACGATATTTTAGTAGCCTTGAGAGGCAGTGTTATTCGACGTGTTCCATTGGGATGGAGATATATTCTTAGAGAATTATTGTTCCTGGATTTATATGTTACATGTGTCTGTGTTAATTCAGAATTAAAGGAATATTATGTGCGCAAATTAACGCTTGTTCACTGACTGGTGTTTGGTGGTGATGCATCTTGATTAATCTGTTGTTCAACATCACATTGTTACAAGGACATACCCTAGACACAACCATAGCCACTCTATCTGTCACTTAGTCAACATTCACTTTGTGACAGAGAAGATTTCTGGGAGGCTTCGTCGATTAGAGAGAACACTAACATCAGAGACATTAGTCGGATGCCCAATTACAACAACAATAATGAGAGCTCTCCTGTCAAGAATAAACACCATTTTCAGTAGACAGCGCATTTCAAAAGTGTCGGAGAATTAATACAGAGTCCACGAGAAACCAGGTAAAAATATCATTTCTCACTCGGAGTGGGGAGAGGAGACGGGGAAAGTGTGTCCACGATATAAACACTGGGGTTTCTCCTGTGCGGGAACAAGCTAGCAGACAGTTCAAGTGAAGTCCACTACAGGTGATTTGGAACCAACCATATCGCTAAAGCGAGTGGGGGTGCAGCGGCAGCACAAAAGTCGGTGATAAAGACACGCCATACAGACTAACCGGGAGAGTCCATTACGGTGACAGGTAAATTTGATACCAGGCAGGAGGGCTGAAACTAAAAGACCAGTGTTGAATCCGAGTGGCGAGGGCAGCGTGTGTGTGTGCTGGAGGCAAGCGCACTGTGTTGTTGCAAGTTGACTGGTCAAGATTATTCGACGCAGTAAATAGGACGGGTGGGTACACCAGCGTCCAGGTACTGGGGAAGTACATGTTTGGAAAACAGAGAAAAATTGGCAGTCGCTGATTTGACGGACACTGGAAAGTTACTGAGATGTTCCATAGTGGAACTGGATAAACAAGCTGTTTTTGTGTGAAACAAGACTTTATGTTCGGCTTTGTTAAAAGCCCTTTGTGTTCATTACCTATAATCAGCAAACATTTTGTCAACGATTGATGACGTGGCATCTCCGCGAACATAGTTGCATACAGTTGCCAAAAAGAACTGACTGTACAGAGTGAAAGCGTTGAACATTTATTGCCATTATTTTGATCTTTTCTTTTGGTGAATCTATAACATATATGATACAGCAAAGCGCCATCTCCGCAACGAGAGTAACAACATATCGAAAGAACACTTTGGATAATTATTATTACCGTCAACGTTTCCGACAGTTGGAACTTTTGATCACCACGTGAATTCAGGAACCACTTAACAAACAACAAGTCGCTTTGAAATCCAGCGTCGTAGACATTTCCAGCCGAGGGCGAATAACTATTAAAACGAACAAAAACTTTGGTGACTGAATAAAAAGAACTTTTGGCGACGGAGTAATAGGCCCATATTTGTCGGCCAACCAGTTACACATTATTATTTTTTATTGTTTGCTCCCATCGTCATATTTATTGTTGTCGGGTGTCACGCAATTATTTGTATGTGGTCCAGTGTTTGTCAAGAGTAGGGAATTGTTGGGGTGTTTCTCGAGAGTCGGGATACAGCACAATAATTTATTAGTCTTTCTGGTGCTTACGATATTTTTGTAAGAAAAACGTTAATGAGTTGACGTATCGTGCAGGGGCATTGAAATAGTCTTAACCAATATCTAGAGCCGAGTTGTCTGACGTCAAATCTGTGTATATTTTCAGTATATATTCCTTTCTTTCTCTCTTTCTTTTCGTTATATTTATATATGATATTTGTTGTGGTCGGATATATGTTTTTATTGTGATCTTTCGTCATTTCTGCTGTCTAGTGGTCTTTGTCAGTTTAAATTTATATATTACGCGCACTGTGGATGTCCCTACACAAGCTTGTGGTTTTACTGTGGTTTATTTCTGTGTCATCATCGTCTCCGTGTACTCAGCTTGTGAAGTCTAGCGTTGGATAGTCATCACTTAGTGTTATCATCCATTTGTTTGTATATGTATTTATATGTATGTTTAACAATATTTTCAGGGACTTTATGAACTTGTGGTCATAGATATATATACGAGGGAGTATAGGTGATACTTCCCCCCTCACTACCTAGTGCTTATAGAGAGACTGGGTGAGTACAGAGTGATATTGTAGCACTACGGATTTACGTACACAGGGAGTGCGGGTGTACTTAGGGAAGTGACACAAAGAATAACAGCAGAGTCTGTACATTTATAGTTGGCTGATTCACAGCAACGTGTCCACAAGTACAAGATGCCTACTTTAATGGAATTATATTGAAGCAGGTGAAAGAATAGGCCTGAAAGGTAAAGAGTTACAGGAGTATGCAGAAGCGAAAGAACAAAAGCAGACGGAAAGAGAGGAGAGGCATAATGAACGCGAGGCAAAGCGTCTACAGGAAGAGAAAGAGACGCAAGTAAAACTAGCTGAAATGGAAAACAAGCGTCTACAGGAAGAGAAAGAGACACAAGTAAAACTAGCTGAAATGGAAAACAAGCGTCTACAGGAAGAGAAAGAGACACAAGTAAAACTAGCTGAAATGGAAAACAAACGTCTACAGGAAGTAAAGTTAGCTGAAATGGAAATTGAGAAAGAGAAGATCAAGTGCCAGATGCAAACTGAAATCGAGTTAAGAAAACTAGAACTATCTTCGAAAGGTCAAAGTGAGGAAAGCAGAAGACCGTCGCAGTCGTCACAGAGATTAAAACTGCCATTTTTTACGGACCGAGACAACTTGGATTCCTATTTGTCGAGATTCGAAGCATCAGTGAAGGTATTAGGCATCCCAGAAAGCGAGTACGCAATTAGACTGGGCGAGTATTTAACGGGTAAGGCCCTAGAAACAATGTTTAATTTACCTGTAGAAGAAAGGAACAACTACACTATCTTACGTCAACGTTTGCTGACAAAGTTCCAACTAACTGAGCATGGATATAGAACAAAGTTTAGACAGTTAGGGCCAGAGACAAATCAAGATTTCACAGATTTTGTTAACACAGTAAAGAACACATTTAATAAGTGGATGGAGCTGGCAGAGGTAGGAAAAGATTTTAATAAATTAGTGGATTTAATGCTGAGAGACAAGGTGTTATCATCGTGCAATACTAACTTTAGTGGCTTTCTTCGAGGAACGTAAGCCAAAGGACATAGACACAATGTCTCAGTTAGGGCAAAACTATATGACTGCACATCCTAACAGTTCTAATGGGGAAACTAATGAGTGAGGAAATAGTCTGTGCAGCGTACACTAAACAGGACCAGAATCCAGTCATTAGACCAAGGGCGAAAAGTGTGGATGCAGCACAGAAAGGTGAGCAAGCAAGAACT
The DNA here is from genome assembly GCA_014155875.1 of Cepaea nemoralis. Taxonomy (NCBI): domain Eukaryota; kingdom Metazoa; phylum Mollusca; class Gastropoda; order Stylommatophora; family Helicidae; genus Cepaea; species Cepaea nemoralis. Next base: position 24,636 of record JACEFZ010016181.1, on the reverse strand, counting down.
TCAAGATAATGGTTTCCGAGGAAACAATGTTGGTAGAGTAGGACGGTACCCATATAGAAGAGGGAACTTCCAGAGACGTCCAAATTATGCCGGATGTTGGAATTGTGGGAGCTGGAGACACAAAATGGCAGATTGTGATGCACAACCATCAGATGGACCAACGAACAACAGTAAAAGGGAGATCACTTGTTTCAAATGTGGAAGGAACGGGCATGTCAGTCATCAATGTAGGATGAGAGAAACAGAGCACTCAAATGCAGCACAAGTAATTGAGACGCTGAACAATGAAGATTGTAGTGGGTGCAAACCTCTTTTTGAAAAAGACAGGTCAGCCAGTCTTAATATGTGGTCACACAGTTAAAGCAGGATCAGCAGTGCATGAAGGAGGAAGTCTGAAGATGCATCATGGGTTTGTTAATGATAGGCCAGCGTTAACAATTAGGGATTCCGGATGTACGTCCATCGGGGTGAGAAAGAGTTTAGTGCATCCCTCGGATTATACAGGAGAAAAGATTAGATCCATAACATTTAATGGGACAGTAGAATTCTACCCAATAGCCGTGATAACAGTAAAAACACCATACATAACAGGAAGAGTGACAGCATGTGTTTTAGACTCACCAGTGGCAGATCTCATCATAGGAAATGTTATAGGAGTTAAAGAGTGTACAGAAGAGGAAGTAGTTTATTGGGACCAAAAATATAGTGTAAGCAGTAATGAGGTAGTTACCACAAGAGAACCTAAATTAGAGAGTATAGCTGAGGTAGAAGAGGCACTTGAAGTAGACACAGGAACTCAGGACAAGGATAGTACAGCTGAGCAGATGAGAATGGATCCCAAATATAGTGCTAGTGACTCCCAGAGACAAGATACTACTCTGAACAAATGTTCCCAAGGGTGTAGGAGAGTAGAACATAGGCAGTCAAAGAAAGGTAGATGGTGCTTCGAGAGGAAGAACAATGTTCTCACTCGCCAGCTTTTCAGATGGCGGAACTGCATGTGGGCAAGTAGTATTACCGTTAACACATAGACGACCGATATACTAGAACAGCTCAGGATAGTGCATGTGCAGGGCACATAGGCATAAGGCGTATGCAGCAGAAAGAAAGGTGCCAGATATATGGGCCAAGATTGAATAAAGAGTTCAGACTAAACAGAGACTCAAGTGTAACGGTGCAATATGCAGATAGGAAAGTTGAGTCAGGTCAAAAGAGTTGTTCGCGACATTACTGACCCAGGGCTAGGGATAGCAAACAGATGTTGTAATTGTAGAGGTACCATGAGTGATGGGTACATGAAAGGTAGACACAGCATCGACAGGAATCAGAGGTGGGTTGATGCAAGAACAGAACCACCTGATATAGGGTCGGTACACAAATAGTATTGTGTCTGTCGTGAAGATATTAATAGACCTGTGGGTACATAAGTATAATGCTTTTCTATGATGTATTATTATTATTATGTGATGTATTAGTTCATGCATGGATACAAAAGATAGAAAGATGGTTGTATTTATGTGTGGGGAATATGGGAGTTTACTATGAGTATTTGATATACTATTAAGTGTGGTAGCTAGAGTAAGTTGGATTTATACTAACGACTACCCAGGCAATGTGCCTGGGTCACATATTTGATAAGTATGAGTCTCCCAACATTTGAAAACGATGTTTTCTTTTGAGGGTGGGGTAGTGTCACATGCCTGTGTTCAGTGGCATTAAGGTGAGTGGCCGTACAATATAAACAGTTCAAGAGGTGAAAGGGCATTCACCGGAAAGAGAATATAAGGAGATAAACGGTAAGGGAGAGGGGCTGCAAGAAGGGGCAGACAGTTGGAGCAGTGAGGTTGTGTGTTGTGTGTGAGGCATTGTGGGGGATAGAATTGTTGAAAAGAGAGGGACAAAGACTGACGGGGGACAGTTGAGTTTTGGACTCCGAGCTGAGAGGGGAGTTGAGTGTAGACCAGACCCGGAGAAGGTCGTGGTCTGATAAAGTGAAGAATTGTGACGGAGTTTGGAAGATAACTCCGCACTGTGGGTTCCAGGGATAGTGAGTGGAATTCGAGACCCATAGTGGGTTACTTTGAGTCGGGCCTAGAGAGAGGCTAGTATACCTGTCGTGTGGGACGATATTTTAGTAGCCTTGAGAGGCAGTGCTATTCGACGTGTTCCATTGGGATGGAGATATATTCTTAGAGAATTATTGTTCCTGGATTTATATGTTACATGTGTCTGTGTTAATTCAGAATTAAAGGAATATTATGTGCGCAAATTAACGCTTGTTCACTGACTGGTGTTTGGTGGTGATGCATCTTGATTAATCTGTTGTTCAACATCACATTGTTACAAGGACATACCCTAGACACAACCATAGCCACTCTATCTGTCACTTAGTCAACATTCACTTTGTGACAGTCTAAATATATGGCTAGCACGTTATACCCAGTTTGCCGTATCAAGTGTAAAGTGGTAATTGACACCCTTTATATTTACTCAATTGGATTAATCCCACAGACATGATAGCGAGGAAACATTACCATCATGCCGCTACTTACAATTATTAAAAAAATGGGGTTTAACATGCAAAAGGGTCGACTTCCTTGAATCGGGTTTATCCCATATAACTGGGTCTCTTTCCACAGGGCGGTCTGCCAAAAGGGTCGCACAAAGCACGAACTCCGTAGCTCCAGCGACGACCCCAAGGAGTCTTTGAGATAACTGAACTCGAGAACCGAAAGACCTAGGTCGGAATCGAACATTTAACCTTCAGAGTGCGAGGCTTGCGGCCTAACACTTCGCCAAGGAGACTCCTTCTACTTACAATGAATTTTTTTGTCTCAGTGTTAGTAAACCAGTTCACTAAGCACGCTGTCACAAGCATCATCATCATGTGGCAGATATTGTCGTCTGGCTGTGAAGTGTTAGGCCTTCACATATTCTAGACCATGATAAGAGAGATGAGTTGGGCAAATATGTCCGGTCAATTGTTGTATGGTTTATCCACGTGAGCAAACGCAGTTGCGCGAGAATCGGTAGCGGTTCTCTCCGCTATAGTTTCTTACGGGATATGTGAGCCGGCCGCTCAGAAAGCAATGGCAAACTACTGAGCGTAATCTTGCGAAGAAATCAACAACAGCGGTAAATGCTGGTGTTGACAGCGATGTCCTGTAATAGGATATGCCAAAAAAAATATTTTACGAGGTCGGGTCGACTCCAGAGTCGTAACAGTAAGAAAAATCAACCCACCTTCTGCAAGAAATTGAACCTCGACTACTGTCTTGGCGGTCAAAGACACTAACTACTTAGCCACCGAAGCTCCTTAACAATAATATATACTAAATTTACCCTTCCAAGGTTTCTTAACACAAATTGCTCAATTATTTTGACAAGTAATTTCACTCACTGTCGGTATGAAAGTGTTACGCATATTAGAAACACATATAGAATCGTAGTGTAAAGCATTATTGATTACAAGATGGCCGTGAGAACTATGGTTAATGCTTAGACCTAAAGAAATAACACCTTTTTAAGACTTCATTTGGTTAATTTCAGTGTATTATGAATGATGAACTCGTTGAACATCAAAAGCGTTTAGTTTATAATGTACACTAGCTGACCCGGCCCGGCTTCGCCCAGTCCTTGGTGGGGAGCATCTCATTTAATTCATATAAGTAGTCATATAAGTTCCCGTTCCCGTTACCGACTGTCTGTCTGTCTGTCTGTCTCTCTGTCTGTCTGTCTGTCTGTCTGTCTGTCTGTCTGTCTGTCTGTCTGACCCGGCCCGGCATTGCCCAGCTCCTGGTGTGGAGCATCTCATTTAATTCATATAAGTAGTCATATAAGTTCCCGTTCCCGACTGTCTATCTGTCTGTCTATCTGTTTGTCTATCTGTCTGCCTGACCCTGCCCGGTTTCGCCCAGTCCCTGGTGGGGAGCATCTCATTTAATTCATATAAGTAGTCATATAAGTTCCCGTTTCCGTTACCGACTGTCTGTCTGTCTGTCTGTCTGTCTGTCTGTCTGTCTGTCTGTCTGACCCGGCCCGGCATCGCCCAGCTCCTGGTGTGGAGCATCTCATTTAATTCATATAAGTAGTCATATAAGCTCACGTTCCCGTTCCCGACTATCTATCTGTCTGTCTGTCTGTCTGTCTGTCTGTCTGTCTGTCTGTCAGTCTGTCTATCTGTCTGTCTATCTGTCTGATCCGGCCCGGCTTCGCCCAGCCCCTGATGGGGAGCATCTCATTTAATTCATATGAGTAGTCATATAAGTTCCCGTTCCCGACTGACTGTCTGTCTGTCTGTCTGTCTGTCTGTCTGTCTGTCTGTCTGTCTGTCTGTCTGTCTGTCTGTCTGTCTAATCATTTATTGGTTGCAGTTAGAACAACCTTAGATAAACGAAGACCAACTTGGTAATATATTAACTTGGGTAAATGGAGCAGCGGCAGCAGCAGCAGAAGAAGAAGAAAAAGGAGGAGTAGGAGCTGGGAGGAGGAAGAGGGAGGAGGAGGGAGGAGGAGGAGAAAGAGAGAAGAGGAGGATGGAGGAGGGAGAGGGAGGAGGGGGAGGAGAAGAGGAAGAGGGTAGGAGGTGGAGGAGGGGAGAGGAGGAGGAGGAGGAATATAACGCATATGCCTGTAGATTTAATAATGGCTGAGGTTGTTCCATGTCTTCTTAGAGTTGGCGACAGTGTAAAGAAATATAAAATCTTCAAACTTGATAGAGATAAGGTAACTATTATTTATTCATTCTTTAAGCAAAAAAAGATGAGTTACAATGTTACGCATTATGCATTAATTTTATGAAAACTTTGAAAATGCCTTACAGATTGTATCATTATTTATTATAACTCATATGCCGGTACATAACTATGGACAAAGAGTTTATAAATCTTTGAAAACGATGCCACAATATGACTATAAGTTATACAGAAAAGTTATGCCCCTTGAAATAACTTTTACAGAGTTAAGTCCCCTGAGATAGATGAAATTATAATGAAAAATGAAATAATTTTGGGTAAGCAGCCGATTTCATACTAAAAAAATATGACAGTGGGCTGCGCTGGAATGAAAGGAAGACGTGTAAAAAATTTCATCTCAATGGGATGGGCCGTTCGCGAGCGCATTAGGGACATATAGACAGACAGACAGACGGACGGAGATCGCCTTTTATATATAAGATATACCCATCCATGTTGGGTTTTCCTCTTGTCCGCTTACTCGTTAGGCCTCCCTCCATATACATCTTTTCCAGACTCTACACGCCCAAAGTATTTCATTTCCCTCACTTTCGTTTGTCTTAATAACCACATTTCTTTGACAATGAATCCCTGTTGAACGGTTCAGTGTGTTCTCTATTTCGCCCATGCAGGAGGAGGAGAGGGAGGAGGAGGGAGGAGGAGGAGAGAGTAGGAGGAGGGAGGAGGCGGAGGGAGAAGGAAGAGGGAGGAGGAAGAGGGAGAAGGAGGAGGGAGAAGGAGGAGAAGGAGGGGAGGAGGATGGGAAGAGGAGGAGGGAGGAGGAGGAGGGAGGAGGAGGAATGTGAAGGGAGGAGGAGGAGGTAGAGGGAGGAGGAGGAGGAGGAGGAGGAGGATGGAGGAGGGAGGAGGGAGGAGGAGGATAGAGGGAGGAGGAGGGAGGAGGTAGAGGAGGAGGAGGGATTAGGAAGGAGGAGGGAGGAGTAGGGTGGAGGAGGAGGCGAGGAGGAGGGAGGAGGAAGAGGGAGGAGGAGGGAGAAGGAGGGAGGAGGAGAACGCAGGAGGAGAAGGGAGCAGGAGGAGGATAGGGAGGAGGAGGGAGAGGGAGGAGGAGGGAGGAGGAGGAGAGAGTAGGAGGAGGGAGGAGGCGGAGGGAGAAGGAAGAGGGAGGAAGAAGAGGGAGAAGGAGGAGGGAGAAGGAGGAGGAGGAGGAGGAGAAGGAGGAGGAGGAGGAGAGGAGAGGGAGGAGGAGGAGGAGGAGGAGAATGTGAAGGGAGGAGGAGGGAGGAGGTAGAGGGAGGAGGAGGAGGGAGGCGGAGAGAGGAGGAGGGAGGAGGAGGAAGAGGGAGGAGGAGGAATGTGAAGGGAGGAGGGGGAGGAGGTAGAGGGAGGAGGAGGGAGGAGGAGGAGGTAGAGGGAGGAGGAGGGAGGAGGAGGAGGGAGGAGGAGGAGGGAGGAGGAGGAGAGGGAGGAGGAGGAGGAAGGAGGAGGGGGAGGAGGGAGGAGGAGGGAGGAAGAAGGAGGAGGAGGGAGGAGGAGGGATGAGGAGGAGGGAGGAGGAGGAGGAGGAGGGAGGTGGAGGGATGAGGAGGAGGGAGGAGGAGGAAGAGGGAGGAGGAGGAATGTGAAGGGAGGAGGAGGGAGGAGGTAGAGGGAGGAGGAGGAGGAGGAGGAGGAGTGAGGAGGAGGAGAGGGAGGAGGAGGACAGGAGGAGGGGAGGAGGGAGGAGGAGGGAGGAGGAAGAAGGAGGAGGAGGGAGAAGGAGGGATGAGGAGGAGGAGGGAGGAGGAGGAAGAGGGAGGAGGAGGAATGTGAAGGGAGGAGGAGGTAGAGGGAGGAGGAGGAGGGAGGAGGAGGAGGGAGGAGGAGGGAGGAGGAGGAGGGAGGAGGAGGGAGGAGGAGGAGAGGAGGAGGAGGAGGAAGGAGGAGGGGGAGGAGGGAGGAGGAGGGAGGAAGAAGGAGGAGGAGGAGGAGGAGGAGTGATGAGGAGGAGGGAGGAGGAGGGAGGAGGAGGAGGGAGGAGGAGGGAGGAGGAGGAGAGGAGGAGGAGGAATGTGAAGGGAGGAGGAGGGAGGAGGTAGAGGAGGAGGAGGAGGAGGAGGAGGAGTGAGGAGGAGGAGAGGGAGGAGGAGGAAGGAGGAGGGAGGAGGAGGAGGAGGGAGGAAGAAGGAGGAGGAGGGAGAAGGAGGGATGAGGAGGAGGAGGGAGGAGGAGGAAGAGGGAGGAGGAGGAATGTGAAGGGAGGAGGAGGTAGAGGGAGGAGGAGGAGGGAGGAGGAGAAGGGAGGAGGAGGGATGAGGAGGAGGGAGGAGGAGGGATGAGGAGGAGGGAGGAGGAGGAAGAGGAGGAGGAGGAATGTGAAGGGAGGAGGAGGGAGGAGGTAGAGGGAGGAGGAGGAGGGAGGAGGAGGAGTGAGGAGGAGGAGAGGGAGGAGGAGGACGGAGGAGGAGGGGGAGGAGGGAGGAGGAGGAGGAGGGAGAAGAAGGAAGGAGGAGGAGGAAGGAGGGAGAGGAAGGAGGGAGAATGAGGAGGGGAGGAAGGAAAGAGAGGTGGAAGGGGAGGAGGAGGGAGGAGGAAAGAGGTAGGGGAGGAGGAGGTAGAGGGAGGAGGAGGAGGAAGGAAAGGGAGGAGGAAGTGGAGGAGAAGGGAGGAGGGGGGTGGTGGGAGGAGGAGGAGGGAGGAGGTAGGAGGAGGAAGAGGGAAGAGGAGAAGAAGGGAGAAGGAGGAGGGAGGATGATGAGGGAGAAGGAGGCAGGAGGAGGAGGAGGGAGGCAGGAGGAGGAGGGATGAGGAGGGAGAGGGAGGAGGATGGAAGATGAGGGAGGAGGGGGGAGGAGGCGGAGGGAGTAGGAGGGAGGAGGATGGAGGAGGAGGGGAGAGGAAGAGGGAGAAGGAAGAGGGAGAGGGAGGAGGGAGAGGGATGAGAGGGAGGAGGAAGAGGAGAAGGGTGGAGGGAGGAGGTAGAGGGAGGAGAAGAGAGGGGGAGAGAGTTCGCCATTCCGAATTCATACTCGTCTAGTTCTTCCCTTCTACACGACTGTAGATAACTTCCTTACACATAAAAAGATGAATTGTTATTGATATTGCCGTGGCATGGAGGAATATCAGCAGCAGAGTTGATCCAAAAAACCAAAGACTGAGATCTACGGAGAGCCATGAACGCCTACGCCAGCCGGCACGGCACTTGATGATGATGATTGCCGTGTGACGATTCTGTGTAGTCACGTCATTTTCTTCCCTTTCCCTAGCGTTTTGGTTCGGGGATTCTTTCATCATCATCATCATATATTTACGTACGTATTTTGGGAGGGGGAGGAGGGAGGAGGAGGAAGAAGAAAAAAAAACTATGACAGTTGACAGCTCTGGAATGAAAGGAAGGCGTGTAGAAAATTTCATCTCAATCGGATGGGCCGTTCGCGAACAAATAAAGGACATACATATTTACATACATACATATATACATACATATTTACATACATACACTTTGTTTTATAAATATAGATTGACTGAAAGAAATCTGCATAGCACTGCTTGATCTGTATTGCGACAAAATCTGTTGTACATGATAGACTGATTATACTCATAATCACGGCTATGTGGTTATAACTTTCGCTGAGTTATGTAATAATAGCTAACTGGTTAATGGGGTGCCGGTTTAGACAAAAGAAATGTATCAAATATCTTTATCATATTTCTTGAAGATACATATATGTGGTTTTTCAAGAACAATTTTAAAAATGGATTGGTCCCACATGGCATGGTCGAGGCAGAAACACTGAGCTGATCCACGACTCTGGTGATCGAATGAAGTGGCGAATCATGACCGCCCACGCTTTCTGGCATGGCACATGATGGATGGGTTGATCAGTCAGAATAAGCATTCTAAATGTTTTGAAGCAGGCTAGACACAAAAACAGTTCATTACAAACTTCGAAAAATGACCGTCAAAGTTATGTCGTCGACATTGTGACGAGACAAACATTGGAGCATGTAACAACTATAGAAGGATGCAGACATTAACAAATCAGTTTTCACAGTCTTTTATCATAACATAGGATTCAAATAAAAAAAAATAGTAGGTCAGCATTGCCGAATGGATAAGAACGCTTGTTTTTAAACAGCCGGTGTGTTGATGCCGAGGTAAGGGGTTCAACATCTACACCGAATAGGCTGCTGATGATGGGGACGGAGCGCTTATGGGAATGTCCCGAATGCTGTGACGTCGGTTCCTAAATCAATCAATCAATCAATCACCGAACAGTTGGACTAAAATGTTAACCTATCGTCCTTGACATGGGGACGTAAATTACAAGCACCTCTGAAGTCGGAGTGGGTTCGCCTGATGGCGAGGGACACTGTTAACAGAAAGCTAATCCACAAGCAAAATTCAATCCAGCACTACTAGAAGTAATGTGTATAGACTATGCTTCAGTTCAAAGCGAGCAATAGCAAAATGAAATCATCATCATCATCATCATCATCATCATCCACTTTTTGCCGCCAATCGTCTTGGGAAGGAATAATTTGCGTTCCAACGCCGATGGGTGACACTGCATAGTGTCATTCAGTGTGATTGTAGAATGTCTTTGATGTCAATCCATTTCATCTCGGGCATCCTTTTACTCTCGTAGCAGATGTTTTTTTTTGATGTAGGGCCATTGCTGGTAGTTGATGTTGTTGCATTCTAACGAGTTGGGCAAACCGATTAACCTTCTGTCTTCCAATAAATCTGGCACAAGATGTTGATCCCACTGTCTGTCTGATAACATCATTTCTTACTCGGTTTCGGATAATTAAGTTGGCAGCTCTCCTCAAGCATCCCATTTGACAGTTATTGATGATTTTGCGTAAGTGTGATTTCAATAATGTCCAAGTATGACATCGGTAGCATAATGTTGGTGTGAATATGATGTACGACAAACATTAATTAATTGATGCCTGTGCAGAAAAGAATAAATGACAAGGAAGGAACGACGTGTCCACCGTCAATTTGCTGAAGCACCACCTCCATCTAGACTCTGTTTGGAGCTCTAATCCTTCGCCTTTCCAAGATCAGAAACCAGCGGATTGTGCAGGTCTATAACTGTAACTTACATCTGTGGAGATGGACATTAACATGTATTCAGCTCATTGATATAAGCTCCGCCGCGGAGCAAGCACGACAATAGGTTTCTGATAGTCAGAAAAAAATCCTCCTTCCCGGATTGCTTCGGATCCTTATTTTCCTGACACTCTTTAGCGGTGACTCCAGGTGTCGTTCTCCTGCTGTAATTTCGAACTATATTTAGAGACGCTGCGTTGTCTTCCTGCTTTGCGTTGTTGTCGTGCGTGTTCCACTTCCCCGGCCGATTACAACCGTCGCCTCAACGCCGGCGGACCGCTATGCACCAATATACGTCTTTGCTGCCATGTTGCCTTCTTCGTACCCCGGAAGTATCCAGGAACCGGCTCTTCTTCTGGGCTACATGTTTGTGGGAGGGGCTATATTGTGGCGTGCGGCACTTTCAAGACGACTAAGTCCACAAATGGCTGGAGGTTGGACGCGTCGACATTTCATTCAAGAAAGCTTCCGGTTCAAGATGGCGACGGCCGGTCGTGTTGTTTTGTGATCGTTAACTTTTTCGCGTAGGAGATGGATTTATTCATCTCTTGCGTGTAATTTGTGTGCCTGGATGTAAAACCAGGAGTTTCTACTCAAGATCTGCGCCGATGCTACGGAGTTTCGTGTATTGAGCGAAGCAATCCTTGAGTGAATTTTTCGCAGCGTGTGTGGTTCTGTGGTGTTCGGTTTTTCAACATGGCGGAACAACTTGTGTTCTCCGAGCAGTGGGCAGTGAACTTAACAAGTCGACGTAGGCGCCGGGCAGGCCGCAAACGGCAAGGTACGCGTGGTGGTTTAAGACGTTTTAGACTCAAGTGTAACCCTCTGGCCCTCAGGAATATCCGTATTCTGTATTGGAACTGCGCCAGCGTAAAACAACGGGGCCCTATTCTAGAAAACCTGGTTTACAGGAATGACATTGTAATGCTCCAGGAGACGAGATTGGGTGATCAGCTACTCCGAATTGCCGGCTTCAAATGTTTTTACACCAGACGACATCTGGGAATGGCGATTCTTATTCGCGACAGCATGGTGGCGTCAGAGCTAGATATGTCCAGTTGGGACAGTGACGACATACAAATACAGGCGGTAAGAATTCAATCCAGTGTACCTTTCGTGTTGGTTAATGTTTATGCCCTCAACGCGAGTATGGATTCCCAGAGGTGGCAGTGCTTAAGTGACATATTTGGTCACGAGAGAAATGTTATTTTCTGTGGCGATATCAACGCTAAAGGCAGATCATGGGGAAAGATTTCCTCCAGCACACAAGGGGAGGAGCTCGAGACTGCACTTGAAACCATTGACCTGGTTTGTATCAACAGTGGCTGTGTCACCAGGACAGCAAGCCGTCCAGGCGATGAGGACAGTGCTATTGATCTGGCGCTGGTTTCTCCTTCACTTACTACAGTGTGTAGATGGGGTGTCCTAGGACACCACGGCAGCGACCACCACCCTTGCAGCATATTGGTGGAGAAAGGCAGAACCAGGCAGCACAAGTTAACGGTCAAGACTTTCCAGTATGACAGTACAGGGCAAGATGTGGTGAGTAAAATAAGACGTGACAAGCGCAGAAAGCTTCAGGGCAGGAAAAAAGCTGGGAGCAGCCACCTTGGTGGAATTTCGAGGTGGAGAAGGCTTGGGTGGATAAGCGTAGTGCTGTAAGGAGATGGCAAAATGCCAAGAAGAACAGAGCTGGTCATCCTAGTCCCTGCATGCACTTAGAAAGAGAGATGCACACAAAAGTAAGCTATTTAAAAAAAACTGGTCAAGGTGGTTAAAAGTGAAAAATGGGCAGAGGTGTGTCAAAGAGTAAGCACAGACAAGTCACTGAAATTGTTCTGGCGACTACATAAAAGCATGAGTGGGGTAGTCAAGAATAAGAGCATTTCTGACTTCCAAGGTGCTGACCTCATCTGGCAGAGGACTGACGAGGACAAGGGCAAAGCCCTCTTTGAACGCTATCTAGAGCAGAGCAACCAGACAGACATGGGAGGCCGAAATCTTGCCAAGGAGGTCACCTCAGACAGGTGCAAGGCCCAGAACACTTCGGATGAAGACACAGTGACAGTGAAAGAAATCAAGGCTGTGCTTCGACGATCAAAAAACAGCGCTCCAGGGCCTGATGGCATAAGATACGACGACATCAATAGGTGTACCGACAACGAGCTAGAGAAACTAGCAGACACGTACTACAACAGTATAAGGAGTGCTAGCATCAAGGAGGAGTGGTTACACAACTGTCTGATTCCCTTGCCGAAGCCTGGCAAAGACCACACACAAATTCAGGGATATCGAGTTATAACCACGCAGAATACAATAGGCAAGCTGCTGGAGAAGTTAATTGCCAGGAAAATATCAAGCCAGCTAGAGAGGCAAGGTGTCTTCTCACCTACCCTGGGTGGGTACCGTCCAAAAAGAGAAACCTGGACCAATGCAGCAGTTTTTGCCCATGATGTCTATGAAGGTTTCCACTCAGGCATTGAAACCTTTGCTGCAGCGATTGATCTTGAGGACGCGTACAACAGAGTACCATTGGATTTTTTAATGCTTCAGCTTCTTGAACTAAAATAAGTCCATTCCTCCTTAGTTGGATCGCTGCAGCCCTCTTCCAACGGAAAGTAATTTTTAGATGTGGCAGTTGGACTTCGGAACCAATAACAATATATCCTCGCCTACCACATTTATCACCATTATCTCCGGTACTGTTCAACGCCTACACTGTGAGAATCACCAGCGAGCAGATCACTGGACCTGGCAGGACATTGTCATATGCCGACTGATGTTTTAGTGTATCGTCAGGGTAAGGATAGAGAGCAGGTTGCTGTGGAACTACAAACCGAACTCAATCGCATAAGTACTTGGTGTGATTGAAGCTGGGGCAATGGTCAACCCAACAAAGGCAACAGTGACTTGGTTCTCGTTGAATAATCATATTGTCAACACTCCAACACCAACTGTAAATGCTGTGTTCAGAGACGGTGGAAAGAACGCAGGCAATGAATTACCTGGGGATACGGTTTGATCGAAGCCTTGCTTATAATGAGCACATAGACCAGGTGATAACAAAGGCCAAGCGGGGTTTGGCTGCGATGCGGGTGATGGCGGCAGCAAACTGTGAGCAGCGCCATCTATGTCTTCTGTACGAGGGGCTGGTCACGTCTGTTTTTGAGTATGCGATGGCATTCCTAACTCAGCCGTAAGCCGATAGAAAGGATGGAAAGGATACAGAATGAAGCTATGCGCATTATTCTTGGATGTACAAGAGATACAGCATGCAGGGCGTTGCGCTACCTTCTTGATTTTCCAACCATTGAAGAGAGAATACAAGTTTGCAGAGCACGCGCCTACCTCAGAAGTTAACGCAAACACACAACATCCACTGCATAGTGAATTTATGAAGGTGAAGGGCAGCAGGTTAAAAAGAGGACGGTCGTGGATGGGTCAAGCCGAAGACATTCTTCAACAGGTGTGTTCACTTGAGGACTTAGAACCTGGCGAGGAGTGGGTACAAGTGCCAACAGACTTCTGCACATCCTTTTCAGTTTGCATCCAACTAGATAGAAAATGCAGACAAGAAAATCCGGCTGCTGTGGAGGCTGAAGTACAAGCGTTGATTTTCGAGAATTCGCTAGACGGTGATGCTGTCATCTACACAGATGGGTCGGTCGTCCGACATGTGAGAAGCTCATGGGCCTTTACGGCTCGGGCCGGAGGGAGAATTGTGAAGGAGGACTCTGGTGCTTTCACTGAGACCACAAGTAGCCTGACTATGGAAGTCATGGCAGTAAGTAAAGCAATAACATGGCTCGAGACACAGACATTCACTAGGGCATGTTTCCTTAGCGACTCAATGAACATGATCAAGAGGGTAGAGGAGGGGTCGATCCGAAGAGAATGGTTGCTGCCTCTGGAGCGGTCTCGGCTGGCAAAGATAAGTTTCATCTTCGTGCCAGGGCATGCAGGAGTACAAGGAAATGAGCAGGCTGACAAGCTCGCAGGTGAGGCTACTGTGGAGGGCGGACGCGCCATGGACCAGGCTGACATTCTGAATGCTCTACGAGAAGTAAGACTTTTGTGAGAACCAAGTGATGATTGTGAATCTACAACCATGGCCAGACTGCGAGAACAGCAAATTAAAAGAGGGGTGGCCAAACAAGAACACCCGCAGGAAGCCAAAGAAGATTGATAAACCAACACAGAACTGGTGTCGTTAGCCGCTACACGCTGCGGGATTTGCTGAGGAGGGGATCCGAGCACTTATGGACTGAATGGTTCGATGTGCAATGAGGATGATCTGTCGACTAACTAACTGACATTTCATTGATTCCGGCTACTGCTGCAACGCGGTGTTTTGACCACTATTTTCTCAAATTCACTAGCTACAGAGTCGACACGAGACAGTACAAGTTCTAGATATTTGCGGAAAGATAGGCTGGTTTCAATGTTGGACTTTTGGCTTAATGCAATTTCCAGATACAAACGTGAACCATATATATATATAATATATATATATATATATATATATATATATATATATAATATATATATATATATAATATATTATATATATATAATAATATAATATATATATATATATAATATATATATATAATATATATATATACATATATATATATATATAATATATATATATATATATATATATAATATATATATATAATATATATATATAATATAATATTATATAAACCGTGTTGGCAGGATGTCATGTCAAGTGATATGCCGGCTGATGTAGGCGTTCATTACTCGCCACAGATCTCGGTCTTTGGTTATCTGGATCAACTCCGCTGTTTATATTCCTCCATGCACCGTCGCAATCCATCCAGCATTATTTTTCTTGGTCTGCCTCTGCCTCTTTTCCCCTGGATCTTTCCAGTTGTCACGATGTTCCTCCAATGCCTCTTCTACTTATCAATCAATCAATCAATCATGTGCCATGCCGGAAAGCGTGGGCGGTCATGACTCGTCATTTCACTCGATCACCAGAGTTGTGGATCAGCTCAGTGTTCCGGTTTCGTCCATGCCACGTGGCCAAGCCATCCAGGTATTTTCCTCTCGGTCTTCCTCTTGGTCTGTTCCCCTCGATCTTGCCAGTTGTCAATAAGTTCTCCAATCCATTTCTTCTCATAACAATTTTCTAATCTAATTTCTCTAATCAGTCTACGATTTTAATTTGTCTCCTGTAGTGCTTGGTCATTGGTTTTTCTATCTGTCCATGGTACTCTTTGCATATGTCTGTAGCCATCAAATGTTCTCTACTTATCACAAAACCCCAAAAAAAAGCTCCTTACCGCTTTCTTTTTGTTGTATATAATGTTATAGTTTTATTAGCTTCTTTCAGGGAGTCGTTGTTAGTTACTTTAGCTGTCGAAGGAATTCGCAACAATTGTCTCAGGAACCACGTTTCTGTCGCGTCCAATCTTTTCCTAATGTGTTCATTAGGAATATACTTAAATAATTGTTTAGGATAGTGTTCATGACCTAAGAGGTAAGATGGTGGCAGCCTAAAATCAGATATGGAAGCCTCTGTTTTACATTGTGATGTCTCCTTGAACTCAATCGTAGTCCACGCACACTACTTCTAGTAGCACTAGATTGAATTTTGCAAGTGGATTAGTTTTCCCTATAATAAGTGTCCCAAGCCATCAGGCGAACCCACTCTGGCTACAGAGGTACTTGTAATGTTATGTCCCCACGTCAAGGACGATAAGCTTACATTTCAGTCCAAATGATCTTTGCAGAGGTTGACCACGTACCTCAGCATCAGCACACCGGATGTTTAAGAACCAGCACTCTTATCTATTCGGCCATACTGACCTGCTCTCATCGACCTTTCAGCTGCAAACCTACCTACAAATATGGAGATCTGATGTTCGCTTCTTCGTGATGACTTTCACTGGCTTTTAATTTTGTTTGTTTGTTTGTTTGGTTTTGTTCGCATATCCTTTACAGGACATCGCTGTCAACATCAGCATCTTTCAGCTGATTGTTGATTTCTTGGCAAGATTACACTCAGTAATTTGTCATTGCTTTCTGAGTGATCAGCTCACATACGCCGTAAGTTACCGACGCGGAGAGAACCGCTACCGATTCTCGCACACGTCACTTTACTCACGAGAGTATACATGATTACGGAGAAAGTCGCGTAACCCCCTAGACCAGGGAGACTAGCGGCTTTTAATTTGACAATTATAATATACATGCAAATATGTCAATGTTTTAGAACGAATAATCTGTCCGTCTCATTCGTCTTCGTTGGTAATTAGACATACCCTTTAATATACTGAATAAAACAGTAGATATTTTCAGGATCATGACATTCCCATACAGTTTATGGTGGAAAGATGTTGACCGTTGCCCGACAATCTGTTAGTGTGCGAACCTGCTGTGTACATTTGGAACTATTTGCACGTCGATGACACATGTGTTGGCCTGATTATCCATGTGCGTGATTTATGTCCATTTCTTATTCGTCCGTATTATACCCGTGTATTACGCCTGTGATGCATTCCGAATTATTATGCATATGTATTATGCACGTGGTTTAAGATGGTGTATTGTGCCCGTGTTTTATGCACGTGGTTTACACTGTTGTCTTATGATGATGTATTATGCCCGTGTTTTATGTTCGTGTTTTATGTTATGTATTATGCCTGCGTATTATTTTAATTTTGTAATTGTCCTGAAGAAGTTTCCTCTATGGGTGGGTAATGTGATAGCGCCATCATATTTTATAGACCTGACAGCAGCTGTTATAGGTGGCCAAGATTTCCTCTCTTTGGAAAGCAACGAACTCAGGCTTCAAATACTCGTCTGAACGCGCAATTCACTACCAACTTAGGCATTATATCTGTGTGTTGTGCTCGTGTTTTATGCCGTTTATGGTGCTCTGGTATTATCTTATCAAATTATCTGACAATCCTAGCCTGTATAAACGCCTTCAGTTACTACCATTCCGCAAACGCCTGCTTTTCAATAAAGCTAAACTAATTCACAAAATCCTGCATCGGAATGCCCCAAATTACCTTTGGCCATTGTTTAAATATAATGCTAGACACAGTAAACGTTTAAATATAGTACATATTCCGAAGCCTAGGATTGACTTATACAAAACAAGCTTAACGTACTCTGCAGCTCAGCTGTGGAACAATCTTCCACAAGAAATCAAAGACATCACCAATCCCTATTCATATAATCGCAAATTATTCGAACACTATCTCAATACGGATTACCTTCCCCCTTAATAATTGAGATAATAATAATAATAACAAAACCCTAGTATAACAGCCATCCCCTTTTTGTAGGCCAGTATATTCCACATGGCTAATAACAAGTGTCAGACACTTATCTAATATTACTGTGTCGTGTAGATTTGATGTTTGCATTTTGCCCATGCCTTTATAATGCATATCTTTTATATTGTTGCTGCTCTTTGTTAGCCTTGAATGATGTGTGAATGAAATAATGTATGAAAGAGAGTGATAGAAGGGCAGAATGTTAGACGGGCCTGCGTGCCCAATTCTTAACCCTTTGAAAATAAAGTTTGTTCGTTCGTTCGTTCGTTTATCTCATCATCTCATCTTGTTCCTCGTGTTCCTTGCAGTGCCCTGGTATTATCTTATCTCATCATCTCATCTTGTTCCTCGTGTTCCTTGCAGTGCCCTGGTATTATCTCTTTGTTTTATGTCTATGTTTTATGTTGTTGTCTACCGCCCTATTATTCCATTCACATTATTTAGAAATCTATGTAAAGAAGCTTTGGAGTGTCAAAAAGATGATGCTGCTATTTGGCTTTAAACTTCGGAAAGCAGCAGCCACACTTTACATAGTAGAGAACTATTTTCTTTCATCATCATCTTGTTGTGCGAAGCAAAAAATGTGTAGCAACATGATTTAGTACTGGTTTAGAAGTGTGTGACGCTGTAAGGTGATCATACAAGATTTGTCTTGGTAATATGAACTCTTTGTTGGCCTTGTTGAGGGAACGATATGGAAAGCTCAAAACTTGTGGAAAGAAACATAAAACATGCATTGTGTCTCCGCATTCCAAAAGAACAGTACTAAAATTATGAGGGAAAACGACGAAATAAAAGTATAAGCCGGCCGATTGACTTCGTAGGATATTTCCTGCTACTCATTTTAGACTGTCGTTCTTAGATCCAAAGTCAATTTTTACAATCAGCACCTGACCACTGGGCCAGAAAGCGATCGTATATACACTACCCTATCGTAGCTAACAAACTGTGCATGCCTGATTTGATTTCTTCTTGTGCAGTTGATTGTCTTGACTGATCGTCACAACAGCACGTAGATGAAATGAGGAAATGCATCTCAGAGAAGTATGCTGGCTAGATTATGAGTTGCTAATAAGGAGACCGCTTTTTTTTTAAATTTTTCATAGCGATGCGTTGGATAGTTTTGGTTCCTTCAGAATCAGTTGTTCCAGCGTGCATTCAATTTCTGCATGGTCGCAACTTATATCCAAATTAAAACATAAGGACATCCTTAAGATATGAAACAATTCGGTGACATTTCTCAAGGTTCAAACAAACTAAACTGATCAAGAGTCTTTCCCGTGTGTCATGATGAGAGGACATTCTGCAAGAGACCAGATATATGAACGCATAATCCATAATATTAAGCTGGAGCCATATCCATGATATATGACAGGAGAGAAAAAAAGCAGAACGGAAATAAGACACTAAGGTCAATTACTCTGGCATCGAAAGTAGTCCATCTATCATGTGCCATGCCGATAAGCGTGGGCGGTAATATTTTGCCATCTCACTCGATCACCAGAGTCGTGGATCAGCTCCGTGTTCCTGTCTCGACCATGCCAAGTGGCCAAGATATCCAGCTATTTACTTCTCGGTCATCCCCTTAGATCTTGCCAGCTGTCACCAGGTTCTCCAAGTCATTTCTTCTCATAACATGCCCAAAAAATTGTGACTGTCTACGTCTAATGACTCTAATCAGTGAACGATCTTCATTTCTTTCTTGAAGGACTTGTGCATTGGTTTTTCTGTCTGTCCATGGTATTCTTTGCATTTTTCCCCAAAAATCACATCTCCACAGCCATCAGATGCTTTTTTCAGCTTGACTGCTCATTGTTCACGCTTCACATCCATACAAAAGCACAGGTTCTATGCAGCACTTCAACACTCTTTTTCTCGTTTCAGTTGATATCAGATGTTATGACTTTTCCGAGATAACTGTACCGAATCACTTGCCTAAGGATATGCCCATTCACTTGTATATCACATTGTGGTATTCCCTTCGTCCCAGTGACGACCATAATCTGTGTCTTCTTACTATTCAATTCACACCCTAGATGTTCGCTGTGTGCAACAACCACATCTACTAAATGTTGCTCGTCCTGTTCATTGTCTGCAATCAGGACTGTATCATCTGCATATCTAATGTTATTGATGTATCGTCCCCAATGATGATTCCTTCCATATCTTCTATATTTCTGAAAATATTTTCACTGTACAGGAAAAGAAGATCTGGAGACATTACACATTCCTGTCTCACGCCTCTTTTAATAGGCTGATATTGACCTACATCATTATCAATTCTGATGGCAGCTTGCAGTTTCCAATATATGTTGTTTACAATTCTAAGGTCTCTTCCATAAATTTGGAGATCTTCAAGCATCCTTATCTTGTCGACATGTCTCAATTTATCGAAAGCCTTTGTGTAGTCAATAAAACAAAGATATAGATCTTTGTTTACTTCTATAGAACGTTCGATTACTGTTCTCAGTATATACACAGAATTTACTGTACCTTTGCCTTCTACAAACCCAGATTGTTCTTCTCCTATTTCGGGTTGTATATTCTTCCTAACTCTTTGCATGATAATTATCAGCAAAATCTTCGTGATGTGGTTCATTATACAAATTGTTTGATGTTGATCCAAGGCTCCTGATTTCTTCGGGATTACAATAAATATAGAATTACATAATTCAGGAGGTATATCTCCAGTATCATATATTGCGTTCAGCAGTCTAGTGACTTGGCCTATTCCTTATTCTTCTAAGGCAATGATCATTTCTATTGTGATGTTATCTGTACCCGGGGTCTTGCCAGTTTTCATATAGTTAAGAGCATTCTGAACTTCCATCTTCAAAATTGATGGTCCTTCATTATTATTCCGATGATCATATTGTTCTTCTCTTGTATCATCATAAAGGTTTTTCATATAATCTGACCACGCGTGTATAATCTGATCTTTTATTTTTCTATTATGATTTTGCCATCTTTGGATTTTAGGCAACCCGTTGATGTGTGTGTTCTTCTTTTTAGTAATGTCATTAATTCTTTTGTGTATTAGTTTGGTATTCCGGGTGTTGTGTTGGTTTTCAGTTTCCTTACAATTTTCCTCAAACCATGCTTCTTTTGACTCTTTGCATAGCTTCCTAATTTTCCTATGAATTCGAAAGAAGTATCTGCTACAGAAATCTCATTTGTTAAGAATGTTGTAGATTGTACATATTTCTATACTGCGAGATTGCAAACCAGACACAAAAAATCATGATGAGGTTCGTAGATGACCTGAACCTATCTAGTTCGTACTCAAAGAGAAGAGATCCTGACTTTGTTCGGAATAGGTATGTTACTTGCCATCCGGGAGGAATCGAAGCATATCCAGTCCACGATTTATAACAGTTCCTAAATATGAACCACCACAACATACAATGTTTTTACACAACAACAGCAAATATACAACATTGAAAGAAACCAAATATATTTATTCAAAACAATAGTGAATATGAATCCCATAGAGAATATGAACAATAAAGAGACAAATAAAAGATTACACTATTTAGAAATGTAGATGTGCAATGCGAACCAGAGGAGAACCCTTTGACCCAACTGAAATAATTAACAACAAATATGGAGAACCAATATGTGAACAAAAACAAATCCTAATAAGACGGAAGCAGTATTTCGAAAAACTTCTCAACATCCCATCAGATGTCACAGGAGTTCAAGAGACCTACACAGATGCCACAGAAGAACTAGAACCAGACATACTAAAAGAAGAAATTATAGAATCCATCAGATTAGCCCCATCGAACAAATCACAGGGACAAGATGAAATACCAAATGAATTAATTAAAGCAGCAAGAGAAGCAGGAACAGCTTGGCTACATGGACTATTCAACCATGTTTAGGTAGAACAACAGACACCACGAGACTGGGGAAACGCCATAATTATCCAAATTTGGAAAAAACAAAGGCAGCAAAAGAGACTGCACACAATACAGAGGCATTTCACTGTTAAATCATACTGGGAAAATATTTTGCAAAATACTTGAAAAAAGATTACGAACTATTTTAGACCCTCAGCTAAGCGAAACACAACTTGGATTTAGGAAAAACAAAGGATGCACAGATACCATTTTTGCTCTTAGACAACTTATAGAAAAAATCAACCGAATTCAATGAAACACTCTACTTAGCCTTTGTCGACCAAGAAAAGGCATTCGATAGAGTAGATTGAAACAAGCTTTGGGAAATTCTTAAACAATATCGAGTGAGTACACATCTAACAAACCTATGTAGAAGCTTATACAACAACAGTGAATGCATAGTGAGAGCAACTAGAGGACACTCAGAACCATTCACCATAAGATCCTGAGTACGACAATGTTGTGTCCTGTCCCCATCTCTTGTTCATAACATATATAGACAACATATGTAAAGAAACCAGCCAAACAGAGACCGCAAGAATACCGCATGACGAGAACACAGATGAAGAAGCATCTGCAAATCTAACCATTAGAGAACTCCTGTTTGCGGACGACCAAGCACCGATAGCAAAATCAGAAGTTGAATTACAAGACCACATGAATAGGCTAAACGAAATGTGTAGGGAACATAACATGAAAATTAGCACAAGCAAAACAGAGGCAATGACTATATCTAAAGAAGAACAAACAACAACAATTCACCTAAACGAACATCCCTTGAAACAAGTAAAGAGTTTCAAGTACCTAGGAAGTATAATATCATCAAATGGCAGATCAGAAGAGGAGATCGAAAATAGGTGCAATAAGGCAAACCAACTCATTGGACAAATGGCACCAATACTAAAGAACAATGACCGCGAGGTCATGGGCTAACGGGGCTATGGCTCGCCATAGGAGATGGACTCCCTGTGGTCAGATTAGTGTCCTAAACCTGCGACTGGCCTAGCAAGCCGGCAGGGGATCTTCATACTGCTCGTAGAAAAACTAAGAAGTATAAACGGACTGATCAGAAGACGAGATCGAAAATAGGTGCAATAAGGCAAATCAACTCATTGGACAAATGGCACCAATACTAAAGAACAAACATGTATCAATAACTACTAAGAAAGCACTTTACAACACAATCTTCCTACCAACTTTGTGCTACCAATGCCAAACCTGGACAATGACAGAAAAAGAGAAAAGAAAAATCACAACAACAGAAATGAGGTTCCTGAGAAGAATACTCAACGTATCAAGAAGAGATAAGATCAGAAATGAAGAAATCAGGACTAAAGTGGGGGTTAAAGCTGCTCTAGATTTTATTAGAAAGCAGCAAGTCAAATGGTTTGGCCATGCATGTAGGCTACCAGTCAACAGCATGCCACAACAAGCAATGATGTACAGACCAGATGGAAACAGAGGAAGAGGCCGACCACGTAAACGTTGGACGGAGGGAATAACAGAATCCATGGGAATGTCGATATACGAAGCCCATAACCGGGCACTCTCACGAAGTTTATACTTCACCTCGACACCGCAAAGTACAAGAGGAACATGATGAGATGAGATGAGATGACTAAAGAACAAACATCTATCAATAACTACTAAGAAAGCACTTTACAACACAATCTTCCTACCAACTCTATGCTACCAATGCCAAACCTGGACAATGATAGAAAAAGAGAAAAGAAAAAAATCACAACAGATATTAGATTCCTGAGAAGAATACTCAACGTATCAAGAAGAGATAAGATCAGAAATGAATAAATCAGGACTAAAATGGGGGTTAAAGCAGCACTAGATTTTATTAGGAAGCAGCAAGTCAAATGGTTTGGCCATGTAAGTAGGTTACCAGTCAACAGCATACCACAACATGCAATGATGTACAGACCAGATGGAAATAGAAAAAAAGGCCGACCACGTAAATGTTGGACGGAGGGAATAGCAGAGTCCATGGGAATATCGATACATGAAGCCCATAATCGAACACTCTCACGATGTTTATAGATTGAAACAAGCTTTAGGAAATTCTTAAACAATATCGAGTGAGTACACATCTAACAAACCTATGTAGAAGCTTATACAACAACAGTGAATGCATAGTGAGAGCAACTAGAGGACACTCAGAACCATTCACCATAAGATCCTGAGTACGACATTGTTGTGTCCTGTCCCCGTCTCTTGTTCATAACATATATAGACAACATATGTAAAGAAACCAGCCAAACAGAGACCGCAAGAATACCGCATGACGAGAACACAGATGAAGAAGCATCTGCAAATCTAACCATTAGAGAACTCCTGTTTGCGGACGACCAAGCACCGATAGCAAAATCAGAAGTTGAATTACAAGACCACATGAATAGTCTAAACGAAATGTGTAGGGAACATAACATGAAATTAGCACAAGCAAAACAGAGGTAATGACTATATCTAAAGAAGAACAAACAACAACAATTCACCTAAACGAACATCCCTTGAAACAAGTAAAGAGTTTCAAGTACCTAGGAAGTATAATATCATCAAATGGCAGATCAGAAGACGAGATCGAAAATAGGTGCAATAAGGCAAACCAACTCATTGGACAAATGGCACCAATACTAAAGAACAAACATCTATCAATAACTACTAAGAAAGCACTTTACAACACAATCTTCCTACCAACTCT
This sequence comes from Cepaea nemoralis, assembly GCA_014155875.1. Lineage (NCBI taxonomy): Eukaryota > Metazoa > Mollusca > Gastropoda > Stylommatophora > Helicidae > Cepaea > Cepaea nemoralis. The sequence goes on along the minus strand of JACEFZ010016181.1, from coordinate 916 downwards.
ATGCTACCAATGCCAAACCTGGACAATGACAGAAAAAGAGAAAAGAAAAATAACAACAGAAATGAGATTCCTGAGAAGAATACTCAACGTATCAAGAAGAGATAAGATCAGAAATGAAGAAATCAGGACTAAAGTGGGGGTTAAAGCAGCACTAGATTTTATTAGAAAGCAGCAAGTCAAATGGTTTGGCCATGCAAGTAGGTTACCAGTCAACAGCATACCACAACAAGCAATGATGTACAGACCAGATGGAAACAGAGGAAGAGGCCGACCACGTAAACGTTGGACGGAGGGAATAGCAGAGTCCATGGGAATATCGATATATGAAGCCCATAATCGGACACTCTCACGATGTTTATACTTCACCTCGACACCGCTAGGTACAAGAGGAACACGATGAGATGCGATGAGATGAGACTATTTAGAAAACAAACCTAATTGGATTGACAGAATAATAAACAAAGACTCTGGTAACCCGGTAAAGCCTGCACACCGGAAACTGCCAACGTCATTAATAGACCACCATATTATGAAAACAGGTCAAGTTATTAATAGGGACAAAGAGTTTTGTGTTTTGTTTAACACAAATAATGAACTAATCTAAATGGTGACGGCAGCTGTTGCTATTTATATTTAAAATGCCATCTGTGTGCAAACAAAACAGCCATGATACTGAGTTTAAAATTACCGTGGCAGGCAATCCAAGCTACATGGTCAATATATGTGTTGTATATTTCAGCCTGAAGGTATTTATCTTATTTCTTTAGTTTATGTTGTCTGAAATCTACAGTATGTACCTTACGATAAGTAAACAAGTGTGTTAGGCAATATATCGAGCAATCCACTTTTTGTGTTTTCATTGTTCACATACATTCACAACTTAAGTATTTATCAGAAATAACACACGTGTTTATAA